>PVKU01000866.1:110437-350575 GCA_004027475.1 Anoura caudifer
TCCCTCTCTCCCTCTCTACCCCTTTCTAATTTAAAAAAAAAAAAAAAAAAAAAAAAAAAGATGTAAATAAAATCTTTGGAAAAAAAATAAGTTAATAGAATTCTCCATATGAGACCCTGATGAGCCCTCAGATTTCCCCTTCTCAGGTACGTGGGGGTTAAATAATTCTGCATTTATTCTACATCTTTCTTGAGTCTCTGTAGTAGGTGCTGAAAATATAGAAATGACTCTGACTTTCAGGAACTTAAAAATTCCTCGCAGAGAAGAAAATGTCTTTTGTTATGAGCCCATAGGGTAAGCCCTTGGTAGAACCATTCACCATGGAAACAGGGGTCATGGGACTGTCTGGTTAACCACTGCCTCAGTTTCCCCATGTAGAACTTCTGCCCCTGGGACCCAGTGGTGAATTTGGCTTCTTGGTAAAAGAAAATCAATGGTGGAGGAGAGCCAGGCATTGAACCTGACAGGTTGGCAGCACTATTGGACGTTGAGAAGGAAGCATCAAGGCTGGGGAGGACAATGAGGAGTGGTGGCAACGCTGTTCAGGTCTCTGGGAGCTGCTGCTCCTGCCTGGAATCGTGAGAAGTGTCCTGGCCAGTACTCGGACCAGGAGAGAGAATCATATTCCTCTCTGCTTCGTGGACACTGCTGTACTGACCGTTAACGTCCATCTCCTCCACACCCCCTCTCACTGACCCCGGGTCTTTGCCCTCAAAAGCTAGCATTACTTGGGGAACAGACAGGGTACCCAGTTCCAACGAGTTCTCCCTCACCTTCAACTCTCACCCAGAAGTTCTCCTGGGATGGAAACCCTCAGATCCACGGGCAGGATTCCAGAAGCTCTGGGATGCTCTGGCCAGAGTGGTGCAGCCCACACTTCTGGTCGCTGGTGGGCCAATACTTAAGGGGCCCTGCTGGCCTCCAAAGAGTACCTGGGATGGAAACCGTCCAGTTCTGCCTAAATACAGCCTCAGGCAGAAAATAATGCAGAACAAGGAAGAACTGAGCTGATAAGCCCAGGTAATAAGCGTTCAGTAGATATCTATGAAAGGAAATAAACATTCTTGAAACCTTTTACAGTTACCAAGGGCAACTGGTACATAAGGCACCTTGTTCCTGTTCCATTCAGCAAGAATTTAATGGGCAAACTGAAAAGTTATGGAGCCAGCTAGGGGCTGCGGCTCGGTGTAGGGACGCCACCGTTGAGGACACACCTGTGAGCTCCAAGCCCCGAGGAGGGGTCAGAGGTCTCGGTCTGGAGGTGTCCTGATGTCTGCATCAGCTCGGGTGCAGGGTTGCTGGACTATGGGGATGGTGGCACTTGGGGGAGAACTCTGGGCTCTGAGAGTCTCGATTTAGGGTGGGTGAAGCGTGATACTGTATATGGGAGTCTGCTGGCACCACTTCTTACCTGTGCGGTTTTGTTAAATTACGTAATCTCAGGCGCCTCAGTTTGCATACCTGTAGAATAGGGATAATAGTACTTCCCATATAAGTCTGTGGTGAGAGCTGTATGAAAAAGCACAAAAAAACCCCACAACATAGCACAAAACCAGGCATAGCAATAAATGGTCGCTAATATTGCTACAAAAAAGAAAATTTACGAGGCCAGTACAATGCTAGGTACTGTAGAGACTGCAATGAGTGAGTGAATGAATGAATGAATGAATGAATGAAGAAAACAAGGCAGGAGGTGAGAAAACCGGGGTCTTAGGATCAGCTACATCCCTGTGTCTCGTTTGATGAGTCATTTCCTTTCTGGAACTTGGTGTCTTTATCTGGGAAACAGGACTCGGACTTGCAGTCTCTGAGGTCCCTTTCAGTTCTGACGCTCATGAATTCCCAATCAATGTGAGAGCAGATGTGACCACATCCAGCATAATACTAGGATTCAAAGTCTAAGCTGGGTCTTGATTTCTTCAAGATGCGTTAAGGTCCAGTCTTGCCTTTCGGCTTCTTACAATGTGCTCAAGAGCCAGAGAAGAGTTTATTTCAGGGAAAACAACTCATGTGCCCAAGGCCCAAAGCAAAGGCATGTCTTTGAGAACTGAGTTACGCAGAGTATAACTCAGGATGCCCGAATTTGGCCCAGGCATCCCTGTGTGACCTTGGACAAGTGCCTTCCTTTCTCTGGGCCTTTTGTTCACCTGTAGAATGAGAGGGTTGGGTGGGATTTCCTTCCTTCTGGCTGCAGACAGTTCTGGATGGTTCCACAGGTGAAGATGAGAAGGAAGGGTGGCAAAACTGTTTCTCCTCCCCTCCCTCTCCCCCTTCCTCCTTCCCCCCTTCTCCTCTGTGCATAGGACAGAAGGAAGCTGGTTCCAGGCCACCATCCCGCAGTCACCGTTGACTGACCGAGATGTACAAGCCTCCGCCCCTCTGGGCTTCATTTTCCTCATCCGTAAAATGGTGTGATTGGATGGATGACTTCTGAAGATTTTTCTAGCTCTGATAACTAACAATTCAAGAGTTGGAGCTCAACAAATCAATAAATAACAAAAATCGGAAGGCCTGACTGGAGATGACGGCCTCAGTCAATCTTCATGTGACAGCCTGCCCTGATCCTGGACCCTTCTGTGCCTTCCCAGGCCTCCGCGCCCCTGCGTTCTGGCTCAGAGATTGGGAGCGGGCTACTGTCTCTACCCTCAGCAATGGCCAACCTTTGGGGGCAACCAGCATCATAGCTTCTAGAACAATCTGTGAATTTCTTGAAAAATGAAGACGGTTCTGTGCCTGGCCAGTGTGGCTCAGTTGGTTGGAACGTCGTCCCGTAAACCAAAAGGGCAGAGGTTCAATCCCAGTCAGGGCACGTGCCTGGGTTGCAGGTTCAGTCCTCAGTTGAGGCGCATGTGAGAGGAAACCGGGTTCACACCAATGTTTCTCTCCCACTCTCCTTCTCTTCCTCTCTCTCTTAAAAAGAAAATTGTTAAAGAAGAACTTTTCCGGGTGCAGCTACCACCATTTTTCTTGGTGCCTAAACAGGGATAGAGAGAGAGAGAGAAGAAAGCTGCCAGTCCCCTGGTCTATAGTCCCAATCAACCAAGAGGCCCTCATAGCAGCCAGCCACCTCCTAAAGGACAGCAGGTGACTGAAAGGCAGAGGTGGGACCCCAGGACAAAGCTTCTCAGCTCAGCTTCCCTTGAGGACATGGAGTGGGCCACCTGCAGCCCTCTCACCCCTCCAGCAGCAAGAAGAGCAGGAGGTCCAGGGGGATAACAGGAGAGGGAACCTCTTCTCTCCCCCACCTCCCTGCCGGGACCTGGAACTGAGGCCCAGGACTTCCTGGGCCAGACAGGACTCCTGCCCACCTGCCGGGAAGTCCAGCCGCGTGAACACAGCAGTTCGAGCAAGCACAGCCATGGCCAGTCCCGTCCCACATGTCCGAAGGTTCCTTCAGAGTGTCTCTGCTGAGTCGAACACGCATGCAGGGAGGGGACAGGGGGTGCAAATGTGCCTGGCCTCTGGGAGATCGTAACCCTATAAAACCAAGAGAGCCCCAAGAAGCAGGGTGGAGCAGCGGGGAGGGAAAGAGCCTGGGGGACACAGGCCAACTCTACCTATAAAAGCTCAGGCGAGTCATTTCCCTCCTCTGAGCCTCAGTGTCCCCTCTCCCCCCCCAGTCACTGGAGACTGGAGGGCTGTACCATGTGATTCTTAAAGCCCGTCTTGGCCCTGAGGTCACCAGACACTACAGAACAAGATGCAGCGTGATTACAGGGAGGGACCTGGACTAGAGCCGCTGGAAAATTGGCCCAACTGCTTTTCTTCCAGCAAGTAGTCCTCGGCTGACATTTTGCTCACCTTTCTTCATAAACATTCATTAAGCACCTTCTTTCCGAAAGGCCCTATCACACATATTGTCGTTTGCACAGCTCTACTAGGTACATACCATGTGCTGCAATTTACAAGGAGACGGAGAGCCAGGAAGGTTAAACAGTGAGTAAGTGGCCGGGCCAGGGCAGAACCCAGGCTGGCTCCCTGGGCGCAGTGCCAGAGGAGGTCTCCCCAGGTTTGAGGGGTCTCCCCCAAATAGACAGAGGCCACCAAGAAACCACATCCTGCTCTTTGTTCTGGGAACTCTTTGAGGGCCCAGGACACCCAGACAGGAAGTCCTCAGTTCCTGTGTCTAGAACACACATTCCATCATCCTCCAGCAGTAGGGTCTGTGGCACATCCATGAGGACGTTTCCAGAGTTCAGGACTTTTTAAGCTTATATTATTTATTTTATACTCATATTAAAAATTCCTCCCTACCTGCAAATCAAATTTAAGTGTGTCTGTATTTGGTCTGCCAACCCTACCCTAGACCTTGAAGTCAGGCTGGACACCTGACTCAATGGCATGCAGCCCAGCAAATGGCTTTTGCTAAGAGTTTTTAGACAACTTTAGGTACAATTTACATAACATAAAATTTATCCATTTTTAGTGTACAATTCAACATTCTTTCTTAAATTTACCAAGTCATACAACCATCACATAATCGAGTTTTAAAACATTTTGTCATGCCAATATAATGTCTATTTATAGTTAATTCTCATTATCATCTCCACAAATGGTGTTTTAAAACATTTGATAAACTATTTTTTCCTGCTGTAAAAAGTCACAAATTCTTAATGTAGAAATTCTGGAAGGGGAGGGGGGAATCTGAGAACTACAAAGAAGAAAATAAAATCACTTCTAAATCTATAATCCAACAAGAACAATTATTAATAATTGAGTAAATGCTTTTCCAATCTTTTTCCATACTCATATTTTTTCAAGAAAAACTGTATTAGACCTGCTGGTATGGCTGAGTGGATTGAGCACCAGCCTGTGAACCAAAGGGTCACTGGTTCGATTCCCAGTCAGGGCACCTGCCTGGGTTGTGGGCCAGGTCCCCAGTGGGGGGTGTGCAAGAGGCAACCACACCTTGATGTTTCGCTGCCTCCCTTTCTCTTTCCCTTTCCCTTTCTCTAAAAATAAATAATAAAATAAAAAGAAAAACTGTATTACACTGTACACAGTATCTTACAATCTAATTTCTTGTGAAAATATTCCCATGGCATCAAATTGCCTTCCACATCATTTGCAGGGTTTGCCTGGTATTCCATTGTGCTATTTTACTACAGTTTCTTTATTCAATCCCCTTTTGATGGGCATTTGGGCTGTTTCCAATTTTTCACCATGTTATTTTATTTATTTATTTTTAAAGAATTTATTTATCTATTTTCAGAGAGAGGGGAAGGAAGGAAGAAAGAGAGGGAGAGAAACATCAATGTGTGGTTGCCTCTCATGCACCCCCAACTAGGGACCTGGCCCTCAACCCAGGCATGTGCCCTGACTGGGAATCGAACCAGCAACCCTTTGGTTTGTAGGCCGGTGCTCAATCCACTGAGCCACACCAGCCAAGGCCAATTTTTCACCATTTTAAATAATGCTGTGATGCACATTATTGCAGCTAAATCTTTGCCCACATCAGTAATTATTTTCTGAGGATAAATCCTTAGGAGGGTCCGCACGTCTTTAAGGCTTTTGTGATGTTTCTGACCCAGTAAGGGACATCACCATGACACCCAATGGTCCAAGTCAGAACCCTCCCCTAGGGTTCAGTCCAAGAGAAGAAGGCTGACGGATAGGGAGCAGGGGCCCAGGGGAAGGAGTGCAGAGGGCAGAAGCTCTCAGGTTCTGAAGACTGCTGGGGCTGGGGAGACACTGTGGGACTTCCGTGGAAAACAGGGATATTCGTGCCCCTCCAAATCCCCTCCTCGCCACCAGCCACAGGGGCTCCAGGGAGCAATTTCAGCAACTCCTTCCCTGCTGCCCCCATGTTTGTCTTTAATTTTTTTTTTTTTTTTTACTTTTAGAGAGTGGGGAGGGAGAGAGGGAGGGAGAGAAACATCGATTGGTTGCCTCTCACACGCCCCCAGCTGGGGACCTGGCCGGCAATCCCAGGCATGTGCCCTGACTGGGAATGAACCAGCAACCATTTGCTCTGCAGGCCGGCGCTCAGTCCACTGAGCCCCAGCAGCCGGGGCCCCATGTTTGTCTTGATGCTTCTCCAAACAAGCTGGATGCCAGCTCTGGAGATCCAGCCTCTTCCGAAGGCAGCCCGTGGCACCCCACCAGGGGTCCAGCCTCCCTGCCCCCACATCCCAGCCTTGGGGGAAGACCAACTCAGGGATGCTTAGGACGGTGGGGGTTGGATTGGGGGTGCAGATCTTGAGATGACTCACAGGTCACCGGAGGGGAGAAAAGGGCTGGGGAATGAATGGATTGCAAACCAGAGGGAGGGGTTGAGGAGATGAGCTTTGATGCCTTGAGTCGCTCGCGTCAGTTTCTTCAACATCTGCAGTGCGTGGGGTTGAGCGATCCCACTGGGGGGTTGGAGGGGAGGGATGGGTGGCTGGCTGACGTTTGCTTCCCGCCTGCTAGGTCGGCCCAAGCAATTCATGAATGACTCACCTCATTGTCAGGCTGATTCACTGTTCGCCCGGGAACTTGGGGAGGAAGGAGGCGGATGGCCCCCTCTATGCACCTCACACGTGCGCTCACATGCGCATGCACGAGTGGGCGGGGTCCAGCGGGTCCATTTATCTGCTGAGGTCATGACACGTTAGCTGGGTTTCCCTATTAAGAGGGAGGGGGATGTACAGCACTGGTCTGTAGAGAGCAAGTTTGAGGTTTCTGTCTATAGTTTACAGTGGCTATTTCCATTCAAGTTAATTAAAATTAAATACAATTAACACTTTGTTCTTTAGTCGCTCTCACTGGACACATTTCCAGGGCTCAGTAGCTACTTGTGACTAGTGGCTGCTCTATTGGACAGTGGGGACAGAACATATTTTCACCAACACAGAAAGTTCTGTCCCACTGTGCTGGTCTACCCAGCCTTCGCACACATACACAGCCACACAAATAGACAAGCCTTTCCCCACCCACATACACTCAGACCCCTACCCTGGTATGCAGCACACAACGCACATTTCATTCCACACACATTTCACACACTCACTCACCACGCAACATCCACCCACCAGCAAAACCACGTAAGATTCTCCATGTGTACAACCACGGCAGCGTACGCCGCTTTCTAAACCAAGGCAAATGGCAAGGGAAATGCATAAACACATCCATCAGCACACTGACTCCTCGCATGAAACTATTCATATGATAAAAATACAAATTGGGGCAAAATGCATTTGCAAATGTGCTCAAGCCATGTGGTTCCCATAACAAATCTCAGCACACGTATGCGAACTCAAGCAGGGAGAAAAGGAGGCCCCATTGCTGAGCCCCTGCCAACGTGCCCCGGAGTTGGCCGTTTCCATGCATTAATCCATCTCATCTCACAGCAGTCCTGTGAGAAAGATGCATTATTCCATTTTCATACATGAAATAACTAAGGTTCAGAGAGGTAAAGTAACCTACCCAAGGTCACACAACCAGTTAGCAACGGGGTCAAACACGAACCCAGATTTGTCTAACTCCACAGCCAATGGAGAACGCTGTTTACACACACACACACACACACACACACACACACACACGCAGACATACTCCCCTTTGTACTTAAGAAGTTGAGACTCCTCATCCAGCCACTGCAGGTATTCACAGAAGTGAGCATGGAGTTGCCAAGACTCATTTGCACCCCCTCCTGACAAATGACATTTGTCATTCAACAAATGTTTGCTGAGTGGAGTGTCTTCCATACGCCAGGTCCAGTGCCAAGTGCTCATTCATGAAAGTGAAGAGCCACAGTCGCTGCCCTGAAGGGGTTCAAAGCCAAGCAAAGAGGTGTGAAGGAAACCTGAAGACAATACAAGGCACATTAGAAACCCATGCTATCGTGGAGCTATGCCTCAAATACAGGAAACCGAGGATAAGGAAACCTGAGTCTGCCCAGGGCAGTTAAGGCTTCTTAGAAGAGGCAGCCTATGAACTAGGGCTTGAAGAATGAGTGAGGTGGGGAGAGGCTGTTGTTGACTGGGAGGTTGGTTGAGGTTGAGACAGGGCAGTGAAGCAGATGCACGTTAGAAAGAATGGACGAAAGGGAAGAGAACCTTTGGATTAGGGAAACCATGCAGGAGGCCACTGCACCAGTCCAGAGTAAAGCATCTACACGAAATGAGAGATGAAGGGGTCTGGCGTCTTCCGGCCCTGAAACAAAGCAAGGCGACAGACTTCTGAGCCACGAACATATAATGAGATCCATAAATTCTCTCTCAGAACGAGGCGCATATACCTAGGCACATGTTGTTTTGCGCTGAATTACAGGGAACTTACACTTCTTGAACCCCCGCGTTAAGAACCCAGTTCCTTGGAATTATAAGAGGCAAGACAACATAGCGGTTAAGCCTGTGGGTGCCGGAGCCAGACTGCCTGGTTAATCATCTCGGCTCTACCACCTGTTAGTTATGGGCGCTCGGGCAAGACACGGATGCTCTCCTCCCCTGTGAGGCAGGCCTGACCTGGCACCTCCTTTGAAGCTTGTGACAACGATCAAGTAAGTTGGCACCTGTAAAGTGCCCAGAATCCTGCCTGGAACACAGGAAGTGCTCAGGAATAGCAGCTGCTATTATTCTAGGTTACATCACAGTACTGTCGAGACCCTCTCATTACACCCACTCCCCTCTGTGCCCCTCTTCACAGCTGACGGTCTAGTGTCTTCTGGTGTGCGTCCTCCTGCCCAAGCCCCAGCACCCACTCCTCCCTTTCCCTGAACTCACCCTTTCCTTTTTATTTGTTTTTTATTTTTTAGATTTAAAACAAAATTATTTCTTCTTAGAGAGAGGGGAAGGGAGGGAGAAAGAATGGTAGAGAAACACTGATGTGTGCCCTGACCCAGATCCAACTGGCGACCTTTTGCTTTGTGGGCCAATGCCCAATCAACTGAGCTACACCGGTCAGGGCTCCTTTTTATTTTATTTTTTATCCTCACCTGAGGACATTTTTCCCCCCATTGCTTTCAGAGAGAGAGGAAGGGAGAGACAGAAACATCGAAGCCAAAGAGAAGCATCTATTGGTTGCCTGCCTCCCATACATATACAAACCAGGGTTGCACGAGCCTGCTCCCAGACCAGGGAGGGATCAAACCCACCACGTAGGTATGAGTCCTCACCAGGAATCGAGCCTGCAACCTTTCGGTTACAGCACAATACTCCAACCAGTGAGCCACACGGGCCAGGGCCACCCCTTCCTTTTTATGAGTCTCCATTTCCCTAAATTCTGGTTACTGGAGTTCAATCCTCTAACTCCCCTTCTAAGAGGAGGAAGGGGACCTGAGCCGCATCACCATGGAGACCTGGTCTTTGCCTTTACTTTAAGATTACAGTGCTAACAAAGAGAAGACATTTGATCTGGGGGAGAACCTTCAGCGTGGGGGTCCATTCCAATTCTAAAACCACAGACAGCTTCCATACTGTTTCCTGTCAGGCCCTCTCCAAAACGCCGCAGGTCCACATTTTCCATTTGCTCTGGCCACTGGCCCCACCCCCACCCAGGTTCTAACAGGAGGCAGGGGCAACAGATGCCAAGTTTACTTAACTTAGAAAGGTGTTGGAGGAAGCATAGGATTTCTAACCAGAAGATCCACCATTGAGAGAATCCTGAGAGAATCCCTTCCCTCTCTGGGCCTCAGTGTCCTCATCGGTGAGGTAATACCTGCCCCTCAATCTTTATAGGAATTTTGTTCTGACAAAATGAGCTATTGGTTAAAATTGGAAGGGGCAGCATACGGTGTGGATAGGAGTTATCACTATTCTTCTTGGCCTGGGGGCTCTGTGATCTCCCGTCAGCCTGGGCGGGCAGAGGTCGGATCCAGAGGGAGTCCTGTAGCTGGGTCTCCAGCGCTATCCACAGTGGTGTGGGACAGGCTGTGTCTGGGCTTCTTGTGAGGAGAGGACGTCTGTAAATGGTGGGGTGTGTGTGTGTGTGTGTTTGGGATTCTGTCTCTCAGTTCAGAAGCACAGAGGCCTTGAGAGGATTCCTAACTCGGATGAAAGTTAGGAGTCCAGGTTCCCTTTCCCACTGCCATTCTGGCCTCCATTCTGACACATGACAAGTAGACTGGTCCACATGGAACTACTACGGAAGCCATAGGCTGCCAGAGGTACAACCAGGCCAGACCGCCCTGGGGAAGATTCAGGGCTGGCTCTGATCAGATGGTTAAGAACTGCAATCAGTGACCGTCCTTCTGCCTCTTGAGCCCTTAAAACTATGCAGCCCTAGCTGTCATCCTGACTAGCACTGTAGTGACAAGCAGAAAGAGAAACTGAGGTTGGACTGAGGGTTATTAACCACAGTAGGCGTTAGTGACAAAAGCTGCCCTTCCCAGCTCACTAGGCCACTGCCCAGCTCTCTGCACAACTCTCCCGGACTCTATCCCTCTATCCCTACCCCCCCCCCAGGTTTCTTTCTTTCTTCCTTTTTTTAAAGATGTTATTTATTTATTTAAAGAGAGGGAAAGGGAGGGAGAAAGAGAGGCAGAGAAACATCGACATGTGGTTGCCTCTCGTGTAGACCTCACTGGGGATCTGGCCCACAACCCAGGCATGTGCCCTGACTGGGAATCAAACCCATGACCCTTTGGTTCACAGCCCACACTCAATCCACTGAGCTACACCAGCCAGGGCCGGGACTCTGTCTTTTGATCTGTGTCTCCCTGATTTGTGAACTTCAGGGCAAATAGTCATTCACTTTTCTATCCCCAGCGTCAAGTGCTGTGCCCAATGCATACCAGCCATTGTGTCATTCAATAACTCTAGGTGCTGGGGATACAAACTTAAATGAGCCAGATAAGGTCCTTTCCTTCAGGGAGCTCATGTTCTGGGGAGAAAGACACACAGTAAAGTACTGAAAAGGAAATAGTGTTGGGGGAGGGTGTTAGCTGAGAGAATGGATGACAGGGAAGATCCGAGATCTAAGTGGAAACATGAAGGCTAAAAAGAGTTAGACTAGGGACGCTTTTACTTAGTAAATGTGATGCAAAGATAGAGGGATGGACTGATGGGTGGATGGATGAAAGATGAACAGACAAACCAACGGGGTGGATTCTGGTGTGAACGAGAGTCCCACTCAAGTACACAATGCCTAGTGTGCTTAACACAAGAGAGGAGGGTGGGCAGAATTGGGCGTAGAAGGCCCAAGTCGTCAAACTCGATCCCTCACTGGACCGCGGGTAGAACCAGCCGATCCCGTCCGAGTGGCCGCTAGGGGGCGACCGGGAGCTCATCAGTTTCCCTTTAAGGCCGGGGCGGAAGACTGGCGGATGAAGGGCTTTTGTGTCGGCTGGATAAAACTAGAGCCGCCCCTTTAAGAGGGCGGAGACGCCGGAGTGGCGGCGGCTTCGAAAGCGGCCTACGGCACCCGCTCTCAGCTTAACTACGACCTTGTGGGTACCCGCCTGGGTCGCAGGGACCTCTCCGACCTCGCCGCAGAGCCCGGGCAAGTCTGGGGCCCCGGCGACCACTTGAGTTGGGGCTTGTCCGACTAACCCTCTGGCCGAAGCCCACCCGCCGTCACCATGGTAATGCAGCGCCCCGGGCGGCCTGGCCTCTGGGTCTCGGGCCCGGGAACTGCCTTTTAGGTTCTCCAGCCCCTCACCCAGGCGAGCAGCAGGGCCGGTTTAGGGTTTGGGTGAGAGTTCAGCGAGGTCGGGAGACCTGGGCTCGAGTCACAGCTTGGCAGGGACGCCTCGCAGACCCTAGGAAGGCTCTCCCCACCCACCTCCCTCTGGGCCTCCGTTTCTTCCCGGGTCTCCTGTTCCTCCTGCCCGGTGCACTCAGGTCACTCCGCCTGAGCCCGACCCTCTCCCCGCAACCCGTCCATCTGAGCCTTGGACATTTGGGGTTAGGTGTCCCTCACTGCACCTCTTCCTACTCGAGCATCTGGGGTTAGGCACAACCCTTGGCTCTAAGTTTGACCCGCATCTCTCAGAACTGGCCACTGCAACCCTGCTGCCTCCGAAAGAAGGAACTGGGGACTCGCGCATCCCACCTTCCTGGGGCCCTGGCCTTTGGACATGGGATTAGACAGAAGGAAACCCCTGTCTTGGCTCTCAGAAACAAGGCTACTGTGCTAGGCGTGCTTGGATTATATTTGATAATGGTCCCTCAGGCCAGACCTTTATTGCAAAACCTTTTTGCCCATTGGCGCAGTGCTGAGTGTAAAGAAGCACCCGTGCTTCCCTTGGCAGCCTTCCCTTTGCCGTTTCCCTCCTCTTCCAAGATTAGTGCAGATGGACCTGACTGGCTTATTTTGTGGAAAAAAGATTTGAAATCACCTAAGTCTCTAAGTAAATCCCATCTCTTCGCACGCCTTATTCCTCCCCCACCACTAGCAAAACAAACAAACCCCAAACAGTACACTTGTTGGCCTTGTTAGAATTGGGAAGCAGAGTGAGGACAGAATGTACTTGCAAACGGCATTTCTCCTCCTCCAACCTCAATTGCTTTGTTTACCTTTCAGGCATGCAGTTTGCAGAAGCTATTTGCTGTGGAAGAGGAGTTTGAGGATGAGGTAAGAAAGTGTTGGTGAACCCAGGAGGTTTTAAGATGTAAACGCCCAGGCCTGGAACATTTTGAAGCAATTTCCCCATTTCCTTTTTACTTGATATGCACATTGTTTTTGGTCTGTGAGAGGCTGGGGAATGATGAGAAATGTAAACCTATTTAACTGTCTTCCAAACAAGTAAAAAGCAAGAGAAACCAACTCCCTGGTTGTCATACCTTTAAATTATAAGGGCCCTTGCCAAGAAGCTGTGTCTGCGGGGGATTTGATTCACCTTCTGGATGATGACGAACTTGAGGGAGGGGGAATGGAGAGCCGGGACAACAGGACTGCGGGAGGGCAGGAGGCCTGGGATCGCCAAGGGCAAATCACTTCATTCTCTGGTCTTCCATGTTCTCTCCTGCAATGTGCAAGGCATTCTTCTGCCTCAGATGTTCTTTCCTTCCCTGTCCCTCCTCAGAAGATGAGGGGTTACACTAGATCTGAAGCTGGCACATGAGAATCACCCCTGCTGAGGCCCTGCCACGTGCCAATTCAATCATCGTTTCTGGGGATGGACCCAGGCAGGGGTATTTCTGACCTGTGGGTGCAGCCAGAGACTAATGAGCTCTGAACTAGTGATCACCATGGCTCTCTTCCCACTTGGATCCAAAGGATATAGTTTCATATGGGGGGCCAAAAATGGCCCCCTCAAATCCTTTTCACAAAGAAGTAAGATTTCAGTGAGTCAAGCCTAAAAGGTAAATTAACCTACTTAAAGAATAAACCAAGGGTGGGATATAAGGGGACTAAAAAAAAAAAATTAAAAATAAAGCACCAACAGCCAGGATGGGGTCTTGGCCCCCTGACTTGAGTCTAACACACATGGAAATTACTAAACTGCATTTATAGAATAAAACTGCTCTATCTTATTGATGACAAGCCATTCAAACCTACTTTTTATCTCTTGGCTCTTTGCTTTTAAAAAAATCACATTTGGAATTTGTCCAAAGGCCTAATTTGTGCTGAGTATGATAGTGAATGCTACATCAGGGGCCCTTCTGGCAGCCCCAACACCAACCCCCTTCCTTGGAGGCTTTGGAACATGAGGCCTGAAGGGGGAAAAACAACCTTTGGCAGGCCTCTTAAAAAAAATCAGTCCATTCATTGAGGCCCTAAGACATAGTGACAAGGGCACATATAGCTTCTGGCGCTGGTTCTGTAAAGTTACTTAACCTGTCTGAGTCTTAGTTTCTGCATCCGAAAAACAGAAATAATAACAGTGCCTATTCATAGGACCAGTATGAGAATTCATTGAGAGAATTCTGGTAAAATGTTTACATGGTACTTGCCACCCAGTGAGATTTCAAATGTTAGATGTTTTGGTTATCACTTAGGGACTTGACTGTTATTTTTACAAATAACACAAAACTGCCAGCTTTGTCCAGGAGATGTGTCCTTGACTTTGTCCTTCAGCTTTGGAGAAGTGTGATGATTACAGGCTGAAAAGTGGCTGTTAAAGGGACCCTCTTGGATCTCACTGGGTGGTGGTCGGATTGCTAGGCTAGTCATGAAGTGAGGAGGGAAGGACTCTGACAGCTCAAGCTTCTGTTGCGTAACCAGTCCCTTCCCCGCTCCCCTCCCCAAGTCAGGCGGCATTGTGTCTAAAAGCGCGCTCCTCCTGAGAAAAGGGATTCATCAATCCCCAGGGTTGTTGCCGTAATTCTGATATTATTATTATTATTATTATTATTGCTAACTCCTAAGGTAGTGCTGGAGTTTGCTTCCCTCCTGATAACACACAAAGCCAGAAGAAACCTTTCCCTAGCCCAGACAACCCAGTGCGGCAGCAGGGGGTGGGGCCGTGTGGACCTTCCTGTCAGTTAACTCAGCAGTTCTGACTCAGAAACACCCTCGGAACAGGTCTGTTGCTCTTGAAGGTGTCAGTCTCACCTTGCTTCCCAACTGGAATCCATACTTAATTTAACTTGCCTGAAAAGCTATATTTAACTCTGCCTATTAGGCCTCTCTGTCTTACTGAGGGTGTGTGTGTGCATGCACGCACACACACACGCTGGGGGTGAGGAGTGGGCTGAGGACAAGCAGCATGACCAGCGGGACACCAAAAAGGTCGTCTTCTTGTGACTGCAGGTGATGTGTTTGACTTCTTGGTGCCCTGGCACATTTTCTTCTCCTGCTGCTCCCCCAACTAGCCCCACTGCGCACCCCCCACCTCCCAGCCCCCACTTGAGACTGAATAAAGATGGAGAAGCTACTTGAAGACTTAGCCTGGGAATGTTTCTGGTCGAAGCCTGCTGGTGGGCTCATGGGCAAGGTCAGAAGACGTGAGACTCCACTGCTGCTTCTCATGTCTTGGTTTCTTGCTTGCGTATATCTGCACATGTGCACACACCACATACCGAAAACAGCAAAAGCAGAGTGTTTCTTGATTTCCCACTGTCTCTGCTTCTTTGCAGGATTTCTTGTCTGCTGTGGAGGATGCAGAGAACCAGTTTGCTGGCTCAGGACCAGTGAAAGCTGGATGCCTCAGAACTGTCCCTTCCAGGTCACAAGAGACAGCGCAGGCGCAGTCTTCCGGGCCGCCGCCATCATGCCCCACTGCTTCTTCAGAGGCTTTGGGCCTGCCAAGCCCGGAACTCTGTCCTCCAACCTCCAGCATGCTCAGGGCCAGCAGGGGTCCGCCTTCCGCAGGAACAGGCCCCCTGAGGCCAGTCTCAGCTGCCAGCCGCTGGACTGGCAATCAGAGGAAAGCGACACTGGCAGAAGCTCCCAAAGAGCCAGCGGGACCCCAGTCCTCAGCCTCTCACTCCCTGCTTCCCTTTGAGAGCAAACAGCAGGTGATTGGTAGCTTCGAGGGACCTGAACATGATGAATTTGATAAGGTCCTGGCAAGCATGGAGCTGGAAGGGCCTGGCATGGAGCTGGAACTTGGAGTTAACAGTGAGGCCACCAGAATTCTACCCACCGGGCAGTGGGAAGACTTAGTATTGGCTAAAAAGGCTCGGGTAGCTGGTCTGAGCAAATCTTGCCAAAAGGGGCCTATGCCTGCTGCCCACATGACTGGTATCACGCCAGCCCAGGACCAGTCTCCAGATCCTCTTGTCTCCTGTAGGTCCCCGCAGCCCCACGTGAGACCTGGTGCTGTGGGTAACCTGCCTATCCCGACTGCCTCGACAGTTCCTGCTCAGCAACCCCACTGGGAAGCCTGTCCCAGAGCTTCCCCACTTCGAGGAACGCCGCCTCTTCCAGCTGCTGGAAGGCCTGTTCAGAGTAGCCCTCAAAATCTTTCCCGCTGTCAGTCATTCCGATCTCCAAATGCCCACTTCAGTGGCCAACCCAGTTTTCCACAAACTCCCAACTCAAACTATTCTACTCCCTCCAGGGCTGTCTCTGGATTTTTCCCTCGGGGGCCCTTACAATCCCGAGCTCCAGTGTCTTCTGTTGAGTCTCCTGTCAGCACCCCCAAGGGCCCTCACTCCCCCCTGGTTCCCCAAGCAGCTCTTCAGACGCCCATAGTCACCAACCACCTGGTACAGCTGGTCACTGCCGCCAGCCGCACACCCGAGCAGCCGACGTGCACCGCCACCCGCGCCAAAACACGCCGCTTCCCGGGCCCAGCAGGGATCCTACCTCACCAAGTGAGTGACAGCTTCTCCCTGGCAGCAGCCAGGGCCATCCAGGATGTTCGGGGGGAGGGGGGCAAAGGAAAGAAGCAGGGTCCTAGCACTGTCCAGTTCCAGAATATCTTCACTCTTTGGGGAAGTGAAGGGAGGAAGTGCAGAGCGGGAGGGTCTTCAAATCTGTGGAAGAATCGGAAGAAGTGGGAAGGAAGAACTGAATGCCTGAGAAACCACATAGGAGAGGGGTGCTTAACTCTAGTCTTCATACATTTGTTGCACACCTACTGTCCGCTAGCACCGTGGCAGGAATATTCACTTGTATTCGCCAAGTTGGGCAATTTACTTGGAACTGAGCATACAGATGAAAATAGAGATAGTTCCTGTCTTAAGGAGCTTCTAGTAAAAGAAGCAGATGCAAAAAAAGATTATATATGAAATGTGCAGTGGAGGTCATTTCCTGGGTGCTGACAGGCCCTGGGCTCCTTGGGCTTGCTGAGCGGGCTTTGGATGGACACGTGGGAGATTAACAGGTGCGGGTGTCGGAAGGCTGGACTCGGTGGGAAGACCGGGAAGAGCATGTGCAAAGACACAGAGGCCTAAGAGCAGGACGCTCAGAGCCACAGAACCGTTCATTGTGAATGGTATGTAGCGCCCCTTGGGGAAGCTGGGGCTGTGCTGGGAGTTTGGGTCTCAGCAGACCATGGCAGGTGCACTGCTTTCCTAGCATTTTCAAGGTGTTTGAAACAGTTTCTCCTTGTTAGTTCCTCTTCCTTAGCTCTTCAAGAGAAATCCAAGGAGGCCACCCACATTCGTCCTGGGCTGGATCTTCGTAGGGAAGGGTTAGGTCCCTGAGAAGGGGCTTGGCAAAAGCTGTTCCTTTGCATATCACAGGCCTTTCTATTCAGGTCATTGTCCACTTCAGGAAGCTCTGGGTTTTGCTCCTGGGCCAGCTCCGGCTTCCTCACATTCCCAAAACCATCCCCAAAGCGTCTTTTTTTTTTTAAGCCGCCAACAAGCTCCTGAGAGTTTGTTAGGAGAGATGAAATATGTGTTAATTGTCCCTGATAGCTTCCTGAACTCATTATGTAACCCAGACAAGAGGCTGTGCTTGTAAATAACAGCCTCGGAGCGTGCTCTCACCTTCCCTCTCCCCTTGCAGCACAGTGGGAAAAATCTGGAGGAGATCATGGTTTCCACACCCCACACGCCAACTCACGGTGCTCTGGCCAAATTCCAGACAGAGGTAACTACTTCTGTGCACATGTTAACGTCCTGGGCGTCATTGAAGAGTGAGGGACATACCTACGTGTTTTAGGAGTTAAGAATCAGGGTCGATGCTACACTAGGCCTGTTCCCTGGGGTGACACACCAACCAAATGGCATGCAGGGAAGGCAGTCTGGGGAGGTGGCGATTTTACTGGCATGAAGTGAACCCTGTCCTGATGCCAGCCAGGTGATAACTGATCCAGGAGCCAGCCTTCTTTGCCATTTGAGGAGGCCCAGCTAACTCCACCTTTTCTTGGAAGAAGAGTGTAGTAAGGGTGAGGAACTTGTATCTCAGGAGCCCTTCTCAGGTTTCTGGGAATCAAGCTGAGAGGGATCTGCCTTCAGCTGACCTACAGAGGGTGAGACACAGCCCCCTGCCCCCCCATTCTGGCTGACCTGCTCCGCCCTCAGGCCCACTGTTGCTCCTGATTCGCTCTAGCAGTTTTTCTCTATGCTGCCGCTCCGCGGACCCACCAGTCCACTTCAGGTCCAAATCAGTAAATACTCAGCTGAACCAAAGCACTTTTGATATTAGAAGGTTAGTAATGAAAGCCAGGAGCATCCCAAATAAAATACGACTGTTTTCACAATATAAGGGCGCTCCACAAGCCTGAGAGTGCCTGTGGGGGCTCCCTGGCCCTGCGAGTTTCCGAGTCTCATACAAGAAAGGAGCATGGACAGCCTTTTGCTGCTGTAGTGTAATTACAGCCAGGACCTGATTTAAAAGAAAACGAAGAGCACCTTTGCTATCGTGCTAAGTGCGATGTGATGTGATACGCAACAAGCCCTCACACGCCATTTTCTGACCTTGGAAATAAATGAGAGGAAACGCGGCAGCTGCTGCGCCGCCGCAGACGCACCATTCCCTTGCGCGCCTCCACCCGGGCTCGGTCAGGTGGACGCGCTCACGGAGGCTCCCCTCTGCTCTGTGCTGCCAGACGGGCACTAGTTCCCAGGCGTCGGTGGAGGACGATTTTGGCCGAGGGCCCTGGCTGACCATGAAATCTGCTCTGGGCCTGGATGAGAGAGACCCCACCTGCTTCCTCCGCACCTACAGCGTCGTCATGGTGCTGCGGAAGGTAAGGGTTCTGGGCGCTGAGACTGGAAAGGAAGCCCATTTTTGTCCCTTTCACCAACCCTCTGCCCTCCTCCACCTCAGGAACGGGGCTTCTGTTTGCTCTCTGACGGCAGGCCTTTTTCTGAATGGCGGCGTGAAGTCCCTCCGGTGTATCTTCCGCTTGCCCACCTGTCCACTGCAGTCTGCAGTGCCAGGCACAGGCCGGAGGAGTAGCTGTGTTACAGGCATGTCTCTGCACATCCAGGCCCTGGGTGGGTAGGGCGGTGAGCACACTGCCACCCTTAGAGTTCCCAGAGGTCAGGGGCCATGTGCAGACACGTGTCAGTACATGTGCTAACACATCCTTGCCTGTGACCTGCCATGATAGAGAGCTCTGTATAAATACACAGACACAAAAGAAAGGAGGCGGGGGAGAGAGATGAAGGTTTGCTTGAAGAAGATCAGGTGAACCCTTGAAACTGCCTCTTTACCCTCCACAAAGGACAGTCATCATCACACCTATACTCTGTTCTCTGCCCCCCTGCACTCGCCCCCACCCCCAGTTTGCCCGGAACATGTGGCAAACTTACAGCTGGGACATGGCTGGCTCAGCAAATGCCTCTCCTTGTAACCAGGCAGCCCTGAAGCAGCTTCCTGGGAACAAGGTCCCCAGCATGGCGGTGATGATCAAGTCCCTGACTCGGAGCACAATGGACGCCAGCGCAGTCTTCAAGGACCCCACGGGTGAGGAGTTAGGTCCTGGGAGTATCTGATGAGGGCAGGAGATGAGGGGTCACCCTTCTGTTGGTAGTTGGGAAATTGAAATAGTGAGCAGCCCACTTCCCAGCCAGGGCCGTAACCAGTCACTGTGCTGCCCTTGACCCTGAGACTGATGGGCTGTGTGGTATTTGCAGGAGAGATGCAGGGCACGGTGCATAGGTTGCTGCTTGAGACGCGCCAGAATGAGCTGAAGCCTGGCTCAGTGCTGCTGCTAAAGCAGGTATGGGGAGCTGTTCTCCGTCCCTCGTGCCCCAGAGGAGGCCCCCGAGCTGGGTGTGTGGCTTCTTCCCTCCCAGGGCCCAGGCAGGGAGTGGCTGGGCTGGTGCTGGGCCCTGGCTTCCTGGAGCTGAGTAGAGGCCTGAACCCATCTTCTGGGGGTGGGGGTGAGGGTGGGGAGGTCTGTGCTGGGTGGGTAGGAGGGGGTGTGGGGTGAGTGGTCCTACTCTGACTCCAGGGCTGAGGCAGGAGCGATTTGTGTGGCCCTGGTGCAGAGGCCACCAAGGGAGAAACAGACGGGGACCGGTGGCCATTGAGCAGCACCCAGTGCTTCATCGGGGCACTGATTTTCCCCTTCCTTGACTCCAGATTGGGGTGTTTTCTCCTTCCCTCCGAAACCACTACCTCAACGTGACGCCCAACAACCTGGTGCGCGTTTACAGCCCAGATGCTGGGGAGGGGAGCTTCCTCAAGCCATCTCAGCCCTTCCCCAAGGTAAGAGGAGCGGGTGAAATGGGGACCGCTAGTGCCTCTTTCTGCCGGGGTCTTCTCACTTCTTCCCCTCCTCCACCCTGGTCGGAAGAGACACCTCTGGAGGCAGGACCATCTCCTCCTGTCCCTAGTCCAGCTGCCTGCCGGATGGCACAGTAATAGGACCTAGAGGGACAGCTGGCGTCTTGGTGATCCCTGAGGGTCTGATGGCAGGCTCAAACATTAGAGAGGCTAGGGGTCACTGAGAACTAACCAAGTGAGGGTCCATCAGAGGGGGTGGCCCTCAGTAAGTGACTGAGGGCCAGACCTGCCACAGGTGGCAGTGCAGAGAACACGGAGCTACGAATGGCCTGTCTGGTGGGCCAGCACTTGCTCTTCGTCCTTGCTAGGTGAGGGGATCCCCGCACAGAACTCAGGTGGGGACAGTCCCTTTGGGAAATGAGGGAAACTGGGCTTCCAGGCAGCTCCACTCTGGGGTGACAGTGCAGAGCTCGGGCTTGGCTTGGCAGACAGCATCTCCCCTGTGGCCACCCCCACCTTTCCCAGGATCCTGGGTTGGGGTCGTGGCCTGGCCTGAGGGTCAGGAGACCTAGGTCATGTTCTCACTCGGCTAGTAATTTGTAAGGCGACCTTGGCAAGTCCTGTCCCCTCCGCAGCTGTTGCTTCCTCTAGAAAACAGTGGGTTAGAGCTGATGACTTCTAGTCAAGTTACACGCTTAGCTCTAACTTGCTACTTCCATTTCCTGCATCTTTCTGCTTAACCTTCCCAATTCTCTCACAAGCACGCCACTTCAAAAAAAAAAAATCTTTATTTTTCTTTTAAATTTTGAGTCATTCATACTCACTGAAAAAAATTGAAATGGTACAGAATTTAAAAAACCTGAAACTTAACCTCTCCACTCCCATTTCCCAGAGCTAACCATGGTTAACAGTTTAGTTACTTATTTCAATTACCTGTCTATATATTAGCTAGTTTGGGGATTACTGATGCTAAATCTTTTTTGAACAATTTTTATTTATTGCCCTGGCTGGTGTAGCTCAGTGGATTGAGTGCCAGCCTGAGAACCAAATGGTTGCCAGTTCCATTGCCAGTCAGGGCACATGCCTGGGTTGTGGGCCAGGTCCCAGTAGGGGGTGCTCCAGAGGCAACCACACATTGATGTTTCTCTCCCTCCATTCCCCTTTCTGAAAATAAATAAAATATTTAAAAAATTATTTATTGATTTAGAGGGGCAGGGAGAGAGGAAGACAGAGAAAGAAACATCAATTTGTTGTTCATTGATGCATTCATTCGTTGATTCTTGTAAGTGCTCTGACTGGAGGGTGAACCTGAAACCTTGGCATTATCAGGATGAAGGAAGCTCTAACCAACTGAGCTACCCAGCCTGGGCAACAGCTAATTCTTAATCCCAGGCTAACTCCTCAACATATTTCTGAATGGCCCCTTTATTTTCTCCTCCAGTTACATAGATTTCCTAAAACATCAGATAAAAGTAGAATTAGGAAAAAAAAAACAGCCAAAAGGTTTTGTGTTTCTAATTATCTGCTGTTTTGGATGCCTAGCGTTTCAGCTCCCTCCCTGTGGTGTGGGCCTAGGTAGCTGGTCCCTGTCACACTCCTCCGTCCTGTCTTTGCTGAGCCCCAACCTGTTCCTCTGAGGTTGTCTGGGTGGAGACAGTACTGTGCAGAGGGGCTTCAGGGGCGCAGGCCTTGGTAACCAGATCCTCTGTCCCCAGGATGCAGGTGGCTTCCATGGCAGCCTCCAGCCTGAGACTGGGAAGCCTGGGAAAGACTTCAGAACAGTGCAGAACCCAGAGGCAGGGACATCCCCCAAAGAACTCCCAGAAGCAGGTAAGGCAGTCAGACCACTCACAAGCAAAAGAAATTCTCCTTCTGTCCTGGCTGGTGTGGCTCAGTGGATTGAGTGCCAGCCTATGAACCAAAAGGTCGCCGGTTCGATTCCCAGTCAGGGCACGTGCCTGGTTTGTGGGTCAGGTCCCCATCTGGGGGCGTGGGAGAGGCAACTAATCAATGTATCTTTTGCACATTGATGTTTCTCTCCCTCTCTTCCCCTCTCTCTAAAAATGAGTTAAATGCTTTAAAAATTAAAAAAGAAAATTCTCCTATTTCCTCTTGACTTTCTCAGCCAGATTCTTCTTTCTGGCTGCATCTCATTCCTCCCATGAACCTTGGATCTTATGGAATCTTACAGAAATCAGACATGGGCTCTTTGGTGAACCTGCAGGCCACAAACTGATGAACACTGTCACAGGGGCCACATCAGAGTGTGATCCACTGGTCTCCCCCACATCCAGGCCATGTACTGTGAGCCACAAGGAGGTCGTCGACTGGCCCCATCCTTGTGCCACACCTGGGCTCTTCTGCGGGCTGATGGCAAGAGCACAGAGGCAGATGTTCCCATCCCGACTAAGCTCAGAGGCCCCCCAGGCAGCGCTGGGGAGTCGGACATCCACGTGGTTAGGATGGGACCAGGATACAGGCCTGAGAGGCCCAAGCACAGAGGTCCTGAGGGAAGACCAGCTTGTGCCTCAGGAGGCAGCACCGCCCAGGTGAGGCTGGCACAGTCCAGGTCTTGTCCTGAGCGTTTTGATTCCATAAATTCAACCCTGTCTGGCCCCAGAGTTCCTGGGGTTATGGGTAGGCATCTGCACATTAAGCACATTCACAGTAGACCAGGTGATGAACCACAAAGCCCTTTTATTTATATCCTGTGAAAAAGTGTCCCTTGTGCTGGAGTCTTCTCTGGGAACTTGCATCTCTCCTTGTCAGTAAGCCTGATGACACGCGAAGCCACCATCAGAAGGCTGCTGGGGCTCATGGAACAGGAGGGAGGACAGTTGCCTGCAGGATGTTGCAGCTGGTGTCACGTCTCCACCGCAGGGACAGACCTGCCAAGTAGACGCTGCTAGTGGTGGTGGACAAGGCTCGGCGACACAAATACTCATTCTCACTGGTCCCCGGTTCCGGACTGCTCATTCCCCTTCATTTAACATAGTGTTTCTCCAAACAGTCACAATGTAGCTAGTGAGGGGCAAGTGTTATTGTTACAATCGAATTCCAGTCCTCCTTCCTGAGAACAGTTGCCAGTCGCCCTCATTAAGTTTGGAGGACCCCCAAACTGACTCCGTCCTAGCAGCATGGTTTGTCGAGGGTGCTCCGCAGACTGGGAGCACGGCCCTGCAGGCGTAGCTCAGTCTGAGTGATTCCTGTGGCAGCCTGATTCCACCCACTGGGCAGGATGTTCTGCTAGAAGCTATGGGTGTGGCATCAGATGGAGCCTAAGTGTGCTCACCCAAGCAAGTGGTTTGACCTCTTTAAACCCTGTTGGTTCCGGTAGAGTGGGGTTACAACAGGAACTACCACAAGATGCCCTGTGAAGGGGTGCTGTGAACCATAGACCAAGTGATGAGTGTGACGGGTGTGGCGGCCCTGTGCCCGGAACAGAGCAAGCACTCAGTAAGTGTTAGCTGCTGCTGTTAACAATGACAGGAGCACAGGGATTGCTGAGCTCAGCTCAGCTTCCAAATTCTCAGACGTAAGACCCTGCCTGAGGACCAGCCAGGAGCAGTTACTTTTATTCCCTACGCCCACAAGGGCACTTTGGGGGAGGGGGTGATGCCTCCCACTCTAGGTGAGAAGCTGGATTCGTGCACTGTGGGACTCCGAATGCAGCCCATGGCTTTCCCCAGCCTCGTTTCCCCCGCCGTCCAGTGAGAGGGTTGCACGAGGGGACCTCTGAAGCCCTTCTGCTCAGGCATTGTGCCTGTGGATGGAAAGAGAGGAACCACCGAGGCCCAAGGGAAGGCTCTTAGCAGAATGGCCCTGGCATTTTGCCCCTGCCTCCTGTCATGTGTGGGTCTGTGGGGAGCAGAGGGAGGATGGGGGTCAGGCCTGTTGACCCAGGCACTGCTGCCCAGGAAGAGCCACCTCCTGACGGTGCTGCCAGGGCCCAGACCCCCCTAAAAGGCAGGAGCCTTAGACTGGAGTCACATGCAGCCCTATTGTTGTCGCTCAGTCTGCCCACCCGCCCCATCCCCCTGCAGATGACCTGGATGGGCTCCTGAGTGAGCTGCCCGAGGACTTCTTCTGTGGGAGCGGCAGTTGGGACCGCCCCCAGGCGGGGCACCCTCCGTGAGCAGGCGAGGCTCTGGTTGTGTCCCATCATGCCCAGGCGGGAGGAAGACAGCGTGATTGGAGAGCAGGCAAAGCTCGGGACTTCTGAGGTTGCTCCCACCCTGGATGCTGTCCCTGAGAACACCCTCGTCCCTTGGAATCCGCCGCTGTGGGTCTCCTTCGGCATTCCGGAACTCAGCCCAAGGCTGGCTCTCCTGCCCTGCTGTCCCCCAGGTGCTGGGGCGCCGCGTTCCTCCTGTCAACAGTGAAGGTGTGCTGCTCTCCCACCTCATCTTGACTTCAGAGGACGCTGGGCCTGGTCCCTTTACCCCCCAGCCCCTGTACAGCTGCGGAGCTGGAGGACCCACACCACGCAGGGGCTATCTAGCTGTCCCTGTGGACGGGGAAGGAACACACGCAGACTGCCCTCCGCTTTGTCTGAGGCCTGTAGCTGCCAGTTTGCCTGTGTCCAAGGTCCACAGGTGTGGGGCAGGGGCGTGGCGAGGACACCTTGTTCTGAAATAAAGCGGCTGCCTGCTTCACCTGCTTCCCTCCCCGTCCTTGCTGCTCCTCGTCCTGTTCGCCCTGCCGGTGGGGCCTTGACCACGCCACGCAGAGCCAAGCCACTCTCTCTCTCTCTCTCTTTTTTAAAAATAAATCTTTTCTTTTAGACAGTTTTATATTTATAGAACTCTTACAAAGATATCACAGGGAGTCCCTATAATACCCCACGCCCAGTTCCCCCTCTTACTACCATCTCACATCTCTTACATCAGTGTGGTAGCTTTGTCCCAATCAGAGAACCGGTGTCGCTGCAGGATTATTAACCGAACTCCAGACGGCGTTCAGATTTTCTCTCTTCTTCAGCTGTCCCGCCTCTGTTCCGGGATCCCACGTCACATGTGGCCATCGCATCCCTTCAGGCTCCTGCCTGTCGCTTTGTCCCAGACTTTCCTTGTCTGAGGACCTGGACAGCTTCGAAGAGCACAGCTGAGGCACACGATCAGATGCCCCTCTCCTGGGATTTACCTGCTGTTCTTTTTCATGCTTAGACTGGGGTTGAATGTTTTGGGAGGAAGACCACGGAAGTAAGGTGCTGTTCTCATCACATCATGTCAAGGGCTGATGTTGGCCGTGATCGCCTGGCTGACACAGGGCTTGTCGGGGTTCCCCACTGTGAAGCTGTCCTCCCTTCTCCCTTCCTGCACTGTCCTCTCTGGGGGAGTCACGTGTGCGGTCCACACATAAGATGGGGGGTCACATTCCCCCTCCTTATGGAAGAACGTTCACGTAGGCTATTTGGGGTTCTTCTACACGGGACATTGGCCTATTCTCCTTCATTTTTTTAATTAAAAAAAAATACTTATTTTTAGAGAAAGAGGGAAACATCAATGTGTGGTTGCCTCTGGTGTGCCTCCTACCGGGGACCTGGCCTGCAACCCAGGCATGTGCCCTGACCGAGAACAGAACTGGAGACCCCTTGGTTCACAGGCCGGTACTCAATCCACTCAGCCACACCAGCCAGGACTCATTCATTTTTTATTTATTCATTTACATCAGTATGGATCTGTGGGTATTTATTTTATGCTTTGAGTTACAATCTAATACTTTATTTATTTTGTTGCCAAGCAACTCTTGGTCACTGTGGCTTCTCTACACCACCTTTCAGACCAGAGTTAGATGAGGGACCTGGGTGGGGTATAAAAGATCTGATAATACCAAGTGGGCAACTTTGTCTTCCTTTTCTGGAAGGAGGGGACGAAAGGAAGATTCTCTCAGCTGGTGGACCAGGGGCTGTGGGTTAAGACCCTCGCTTGATCACCAGCCTCCCCTGCTTCTGCTCGTCTTCACCGAGCAGCTGTGAGTCGGGGCCTCTCACGGGCTTGGCACTGTTCTGGGCGAAGGTGTCAACCTCCCTTTCCCCGAAGAGAGACCATCCCGTGGGTCCATCTCAAGGCTGAAGTGAAGAAGCTTTAGGAACTCTGTGCTCCCTTAGCTGCCGGTTGCAGCAGGGCCCTGTTCTAGAAGGCTTTTGGGTTCTAAGCCCAGGAGCAGGAAAAGGACTAGCTCGCCAACTCCCTGACCCTCCGTGGCCCATTTGGCCTTCCTACCTGAGCGGACCATGTGCTTCTTTCTCCTCCCGCTGCAAACTCCCCAGCTCTGCCTTTGTAGCTTAGATCTCGGGGCCATGTGGTCTCCCTGCACCTAAACCGCCCCATTTCCCTGGCTTGCAGCGCCCTCTCCCATTCAACCCCCTTGATCTACTGCTCTCCCATCCAAGGACTAGCCAGGCCCGACCCTGCGTAGCGTCTGAGCTCAGAGGAGACCAGGTGCGTTCAGGGAGGCACGGCCGCAGACTGGTCTCTGCTGCTCACAGTCCTGACTGACGCCCTGGTCTCTGGTGGTGCACCGCACTGCCCCACGGGTTCCAGGCCCTGGGAAGCCAGGCTGGGTATCCAATCACCTGGCGCCGCTGCCAGAAGAACCGGGCTCCCTGTGGGCTCGCGTGTGGGTTGGAGTAAAGGCCTCAGGAAGTTAACACTAGGGATAGTTTTTCTGCCCTCAGGAAGTTGAGGCTAAGGACAGAAGACGGAACACATGGTCTCTCTGGGGACTGAGCTGTAGTCAGAGCACCTTCAGGCCTGGGTGACAAAAGGTGACACACAGGCTGGGGAGATGAGCACAGTCACAGGCCCCACACGCCATGCCTATTGTGTGCCTCAGGAGGGAGGGGACGCCCACCCCACCTTGCCAGCTTCCAACCCTGGGAACCTAGCTGTGGGTGCTCAGCCAGGCCGTCGGCGGGGTGATTAAAACACCGAATGGGTTCCAACAGGGTTAATCACCGCTGCGTGCATAGAGGTGCCTTTCTCTGAGGATCTCGGAGCCTTCGCTGTGCTATGACCTCATCCCTACTCTGGGATCCCCCACCCGGGAACACCACGGAGAAGCCAGGCTGCAGTTGGTGCACAGCAGGGTGAGGGCAGCGCCGGAAACAGCCCAGGCAGCTGCCACCCACTTGGGCAGGCAGATGAGTGTTTGCCTTGGCAGAGACCGGAGGCCCTCGGTCAATGCACTACACGTAAGAGGTGAGGCTGCTCTGTGCTCAGTACCCCTAAACGCCATGTGCCCTCAAGACCTACTGTGTGCCAGGCCATGCTGGGACCAGAGACTTAACTGAATAAATACAGAGCTCCCTCTGGAGCCCACGCCCCACACGGCAGACTGTCGCCTGCAGGACACTGGGACAGGTGCTTTACAACGTACATGCGCTGGGAGTGGCTGGAACTGGGAGAGTCGGGGACCTGGGGCTGCTGCAGGGGTGTCTTCCAGAGCCACCGACCTTTGAAGGGGACTTTGAGGAGAGTCTGAAGCAAATTCCAAGCAGAGGAAATGGCAGGGCAGGGCGAGGAGCCACAGTGAGAATGTTGTGTGACAGGAGGCCAAACCAAGGACCTGGGGCTCAGCTGGAGAGGGGAGGTGTCTGAAGTCAGCAGACGTTTCCAAGCTGGGAATTAATCATTTTAGTTAGATCATTCAATTCAGGCAGTGAAGTGGGGGTGAGGGGAGGGCAGAGGAAGGAACACCAGGTAGGAGGCTGGGCTGGTCCGAGTTGAAAGTGTGGGCATGGGAGCTGGAGCTGGTTTGTGTGAGGGGCCAGGGAGAGGAAGAAGTCGGAGATAACTGGGCAGGGGCTGCTGCAAAGCCAGGAGGGGCGGACGTGCAGGGGAAGAGGAGCCAGGCGGAGCCTCCAGGGCTGAGGGACGCAGACCAGCCACTGCAGCCAAGGCAGGATGGGGCTAGGCCTGTCCCGAGGGGCCACCCACCCACATGCTGAGTGAGCTCCCGGCCGGGATAGCTTCCGAGGCACGAGCTGGCATCCTCCCCTTCCCTGGCTTGGCAGCTACACCGGCCCATGTTATTTCACGGCCTCATTCCTCCCCCTAGAGGCTCCTGGCAGCACAGCAGCTTTCTCCTGAGGGCCCGGGTTCCTGGCTTCAAGGTCTCTGCTCGGAAGACCCCAGAGTTGCAAGGTCAAGCCCTTGGTCCTCAGGCAGGCACGAGAGCCCTCTTAAAGGAGCTGGGGCCAGGTGGAGGTAGGGCACTCACCGGAAGTGGTATCTAGAAACCACGTTGCCTTGCTCGGAGGGTGGGGAGAGGCTCACAACGGTCTTCGCCCGCCCGCAGGTGGCCACAGCAGCCGGAGCCAAAGTGCACCACCACCTGTGGAGCCAGGCCAGCGAGGTCCCAGTCCTGGCTCCACCGCTCACAAGCTGTGACCTTGAGCAGGCAGTTTTACCTTGTTAAGCCTTAGTTCGTCATCGGTAAACAGACATAAGACCACCCATCTTAGAGGTGTTCAAGTGTGATAATTAGCCTGATTCTATGCTTTATTGTCAACACCAAGTTTACTGTTTACCTGAGTGACCCAGGAAGTATGGCCAACAAGTAAAGATGGATATAAAAGTGATTTAAGCCCTGGCTGGTGTGTCTCAGTGGATTGAGCACTGGCCTGTAAAACAAAGGGTCATGGGTTCAATTCCCAGTCAGGGCACATGCCTGGGCTGTGGGCCAGGTCCCCAGTTGGGGGCGCTAGAGGCAACCACACATTAATGTTTCTCTGCCTCTTTCTCCCTTCCCCTCTTGTCTAAAAATAAAATAAATGAGTAAAACTTTTTTAAAAAGTGAGTTAAATATTGTTAAGCCCTGTGTGTACGTGTGCAGAGCTATTGCTATTAGCAGGTGCTGGGAAGAGCTGTTTGAACTGCCCCTACCTGCCCTTCTCTCCAGGGCAGGAGTCTGCCCTCCAGCCAACATCAGAGAGGCTGGGGACTCTGGCTCTTCCTCTCTGCCCTGTCCATCTTCCTGACTGACAGCTTCACTCACCTCAGACCTGCCAACCAGGGTGCTCACTCCTGAGAAGTGGGAGGACGGAGACCCTGTGGTGCAGAGATGGCCTCATCTGAGGGCCTGCTGCCCAATTGGACCGCATCAGCAGGGGCAGGGGCTGGCCCTACCCCTGAGTGGGTGGGGGGTGAGCCCAACACCTTCTCTGCACCAGGATGAGGACTTCGGGCAAATGTGTTTACCAGAGTGCAGGGAGCCTATTTATAGCCTCAGCTGCTGCTCTCCCTGGATCAGGGGTGAGGGGCAGGGTGGCTCCTCGGAACAAGGGTGCTAGTCACCAGGCTCTGCCCAGCTGACACTGGCCGGGTCCTCGCACCCCTTCCCATGGCCAGAGAGACCTTCCCCTTCACCTCGTCCACACTGCGCTCTCTCCGCCTGCAGCGAGAATGGCTGGAGTGGGAGGACCGGCGCCGGGCAGCAGCCCAGCGGTGCCGGGGTCCGAGGTGCCCCCCGAGTTCCAGGGCCCGACTCACGAGGCCCCGGCACTCTTGCCGAGACCCGGCGGTCCACAATGCCCTGTTCTCTGGTGACCTGCAACAGGTCCAAGCCTTGTTCCAAGATGAAGACACCGCCAACATGATTGTGGAGACTGTGAGCGACCAGCTGGCCTGGTCGCCGGAACAGGGTAGGGAGCAGCAGGTGGGGGCGGAAGAGGAGGCAGAGGGGAGAGGTGTGGGTCGGGAGAGGGGGAACATCTCAGCCCCATCCCCTCCCTCCAGAAGATAAACTACACTGTTTCTTCCCACCGCCCACTCTAGCTCCCTCCTAAACAGAGATGAGGCATGGGCAGTGGCTCGTATGTTTCATCAGAATTAAAGTGATGTCAATGTATTATATTAACTACAAAGGAACACAATTATATGCCAATGCAATTTTTCTGTGAATACATATCCACACATGAATATTTTTTCTTCCACAGAAATATTATAATCAATATGCTATTTTATAACCTGATTTTTTTTCATGTAACATATGTCAACAACCATAAGTAGACATAATATTTTATGTAGGGACATAAATTCTGCTGTATGGGGTATGCCATGATTTACATAACTAGGCCCCCAAATAGATTGGGGGCCTAGATTGGGCTCCTTGTTCAAAGACTATTTTAAATTGCCGTGTGATGAACATCTTTGAGTACTTGCCAGCTGATTTCCTTAGGATCTATTCTGACCAGGGGGTCTGTCCACGTAAACCAAATACTTCAATTCGGATTGCTCCATTTAATTGACAAGAGACTGCCTCCAACCCCGCTCATGGGCTTGGGGATTCAAAATCCCTGGAGAGTGTATGTTCTCACGGTCACCACAAGCTCCAGATTCCTGCTTGTCTTCAACTATTAGAGATGTGACCTTGCCCAAGACATCCTGGTCTCGTCCTGCAGTGCGTCCATCATCTCTCAAATGGGCCTTGGCCTTATTTCAATTCTAATAATAAATAAAACGTGCTTTACCCAAGAGTTAGGAAACCCGGGACTTACTTGGCCATGATGCAAACAACCGACAGTCAGATATTAGGCATCTACACCCTTTCAGCGGGTCCTCCGCTGTTTCCACAATTTGGGTCCAACACCAGCGCCACCGTTGTACCCTCTCACCCTCTTCCCTTCCCTGCTCCACCTCTCACTCCATCCTCCCAGCCTTCCCCCACCCTCCCCACCCCGGCAGTGTCCGAGAACTCCAAACTCAGGCCCTTTCATCTCTGCTCACTGGCCGCTTCCAAGCTCAGCTCCTGTTCTTAACTCTCCCCCATCCCCAACGCCACAGCCCCAAGGAAACCAAAAGAGGCAAGAACTCCATCAGCAGCTCAAAGACCCAGAGGTTTCCTGAACGGGATTCCCCTTCCTTAGTTGCCCTTACGGTTTTAAAGAGCAACTAATTTTGTTTCTGTGACTCACACAGTGTGTTTCGTTACAGACTGACAAACTGTTCTAAAAGTCTGTTCCAATTTCCACTCCCAAGTCAGGGCTTGAATGAGCCCCTTCCACAGGTACAGCCTGGCACAGAGTCTGTGCTCAGCCAGGGGTACGGAGGGAAAGCCAACATCAGCCGTTCCCGCAGCCGGCCTTGCCTGTGGGCCTCGCCGCCCCAGATGCTGTCTCTCTCCACAGGGTTCTGGGTGCTGACCCCCAAGACCAAGCAGACGGTGCCCCTCACTATCGCTGCAGCCCGAGGTTATACTGACTGCGTCCGCCACCTCATCCGGCAGGGAGCTGAGCTGGATGCCCGGGTTGGGGGCCGGGCAGCCTTGCATGAGGCATGTGCCCAGGCCCAGTCTGACTGCGTGCGGCTGCTGCTGACCTTTGGCGCCAAGGCCAATGTGTTGTCGGAGGAAGGCACAACTCCCTTGCACCTCTGCACAGCCCCTGGGTCCTTGCAGTAAGTGCCCAGGGCATAGAGGGAGGGTGCGTGTGTGTGTCTCTCTCACATGGCCAGGAGGAGGGGAAAGCACCTCTTATTCTCATGTTTGCACAGCAGCCTGGGAGACAAAACTGAGGCTCAGTAAGGTTTATGGTTTGTCCAAGGTCACATCAGCTAAGCCAGAAGGCAGAAGCCCTGTTGCTTTTTGGGAAAACCCTGTTTCAACTACAGTCTCTTATCCCCTGTGAACCTCTCATGGGCAAACTCCTAGCTGTTTTGAGGTAGGCATCAAGAAATATTTAGCCCTGTTTGTTATGGCTCCGTGGACTGATTGCTAGCCTGTGAACCAGAAGGTTGTGGGTTCGATTCCCAGTCAGGGCACACGCCTGGGTTGTGGGCCAGGTCCCCAGTTGGGGGCCTGTGAGAGGCAACTGATCAATGTTTCTCTCATGCATCAGTGTTTCTCTCTCTCCCTTCCCTTCTCTCTGAAAAAATTAATAAAATCTTAAATCCTTGATAAACTATGTGACTTATGGACAAATATCCTTGCTGAGCACAAATTTTATAAAAAAAAAAAGAAAGACGTAGCCTGGTGTTTCCCGACCTGAGCATGAAGCCTCATTCCCAGCCTTTTCTCCTTCTCCTCCCACCTTCTTAAGGTCAACACGCTCTCAGACCCCCTGTGTGGTGGTCCTTTCTCTTTTGTAAATCAGGCCCACAGACAGGGCTGCCCCTGGGAAGGATTCAGTCACTCCCGGGAGATACTCCAGAGCCCCCGTGCTGCGGACCTCGCCCCTGCTTTAATCTAGATCAGGGATGGAACAGAGTGATCCAAGTTTTTCAGCCCTTTCTTTTTTGTTGTTTCTTTCTTGTTATTTTTTATTTTGTTCTCTCCCCACCCCCAACTCCCAGCCCTTCCTTGAGTTCTTTAGGGCCACGTGGTACACTTTGCAGAATTTGATCCCCCCCTTTTCTTTTTTAAGAACGTACCCTTTTAAGTGACGTAAGACTAGTTCCACGTACTGAAATCCTACTAAATTATTTAAATTTAGTGCTTGGAAACAAAAATTAGCCCATGATTAGAATTGACCGAGGGAGTGCATTCAGGAGCTATGGATGACTGGCTGCCGCTTAGTTCTTGGTCCCTGAGCAAAGCGCTCACTGGGCACGTGCGCTTCAGGAGGGCTGAGATCTGGGCCACGCGGGGGAAAGACACGCGGTCGTCAGGGTTTCGCTGTGCTTGCTGGGCCTGCTTCTGAGTTCCAGTGACTGGCATTCTGGCTTTTTAACTCTGAGTTCCTCTTAGTTTCGTTTCATCATTAATTTAGTTGGTTGTGTTTGGCCTACCCCACGGTGGTTAATGACGAATATTCGCTTCTACAGTGTTCGGGCCTATAACTTTCCCAGGGACTCGAAGACTGTGAAAAACATGTGCTTTCTAAAATCTCCTTTCTGTTGTTCGGTTTTGTTTGTTCTCTTTAGAGGAAAGCGGAGTAGGTGGGTCCCCAAGTGCCTTCTTTTGTTGGAGTGGGTGTGGCTTGTCTGAAAGGATGATCTTCAAGTTCAGAGGCAGGAAGAAAATATTAGGACTCTTAATTTTTTGCTTTTCCTAGTGTACACGCCAGTGGGTGTCCAACTGTGTGTGTGTGCTATCAAAAGGTTAGGAGACAGCCCTGACTGGTGTGGCTCAGTTGGCTGGGTATTATCCCACAAATCAAAAGGTTGCCTGTCTGATTCCTGGTTACAGCATGTCCCAGGGGCGTGGGTTCGGTACCAGCTGGGGCTTTTAGGAGAGGCTGCTTTTGACTGAGGTTTCTCACATGCATGTTCCTTACCCTCTTTCTCCCTCCCTCCCTTCTCTCTAAAAATCAATAAATACATAAAACCTTTTTTAAAATGTTGACACAAATGATTCAGGACCAGAACTTGGGGTCGCAGTGGGACTGGGGAGTCAGGTTAGACTCTGGGAAGGACTGTCTGAAGCAGTGAGTACTAATTCCAGTGTAGCCACTAACTCACTGTGTGTCCTTGGCTGCACTGTGACCTTTCTGGGTGGAAGTTTTTCAAGTGAAACCTGAAGATGCTGCTGATGACTTTTACGGGCCTTTCAGCTCTTCTGCCTGTCCTGGGGCTTCTGTGAGTCTGATGGTGGCCACCAGGTTCGCCTCCAAGTGCAGGGGATGGGAAGAAAAGGGGTCAGGGATGGCTTCAGGCTGAGGGGCTCCCAGGCCAGGCCTTGGTTTCTCAGGATTTGGTGTAGCACCTTGTGCCTTGCCCCCAGGTGTGCCAAGCTGCTGTTGGAGGCGGGAGCTACCGTGAATGCTGCTGCGAGGGACAGCGAGGTGACACCCCTGCACGTGGTGGCGGCCCGAGGCCTGGAGGAGCACGTGGCTCTCTACTTGGAGCATGGAGCCAATGTGGGCCTGTGCACCAGCCAGGGCGAGACGGCCCTGAACGCGGCATGTGCTGGGGCCGAAGGCCCGGGCAGCGGTGGGAAGCACCAGGCGGTGGTGCGCCGGCTCCTGGAGGCCGGGGCTGATGCCCGGGTGGCTGGGCACAAGCGCCACACACCGCTGCACAACGCCTGTGCCAACGGCTGCGGGGCCCTGGCCGAGCTGCTGCTGCACCACGGGGCCTGTGCTGGAGTGCCCAACGCAGCAGGCCACACACCCATGGACTGTGCACTGCAGGCCGTCCAGGACGTTCCTAACTGGGAGCCTGAGGTCCTCTTCACGGCACTTCTGGACTACGGGGCCCAGCCAGCGCACCCTGAGGTGTGTAGGGAGAGCCCGTAGAAGGAGGCTCCAGCTGGGTAGGGGGAGCCTGCCTATGGAATTGGCCCATCGCCCGGTGAAGGGGGGTCAAGAGTCTCGGGGCCCACCCTATGTGGCCAGAGGTCCGGCCCCATGTTGGGAAGGGCCAGTGAGGCCTATAGGCCAAGGTATCCAAGGGTGAAAAGAGGTCCCAAGGAAACTAGCTGGGATCGGGAGGTTGTGGAGCACCCTTGAAGGTGGGGTAGACCTAGGCATGGAATATATGAGAGACTCACACCCCCGGTTGGGAGAGGCATGGTGCTGTGAGACCCTCTTTTGATTCCCAGATGCTGAAACACTGTGCCAACTTTCCTCGGGCCTTGGAAGTGCTGCTTAATGCCTACCCTTGTGTGCCATCCAGTGACACGTGGGTGGAGGCAGTGCTCCCAGAGCTGTGGCAGGTATGTCCACCCCAGGGGCACAGATCTATGCCAGGCTCTGGGGGAGACGGAAGGGAGGGCTGGGCCTGGGCCTACCCTTCCAGGACAGGCTCCCTGGGGGGCACAGCGGGAGGGCCCCTGGGCTGGAGGAGGACGGTAGAGTGAAACCCCTGGTTCCTAGGCTCCTCTCATCCCCCAGCAGCTCAGAACCACCTCCAATCCCACACACCTCTCCGGCCTGCATCAGCACATTTCTCAGGCACCTCTGACTCAGCGGGCAGTTTGACCCTTTGGAGTGGCGTGGGTGCGGGCATGGCTGAGACAGGGCTTTGCAGTGTGGTCCTAGCTCTCTGGCTCAGAATCTGAGTCCTTCAGGATGCACCAAATTTTACATGTTGCAAAATCCTAGGGCCCTACCATTAGGCGGCCCCCAGTTGGAAGGGCAGAATCAAGGGTATTGGGCCATCTGACCCTGTTCCACTCCTGGCTAGGAGCACGAAACCTTCTACAGCTCAGCCCTGAGCATGGTGAACCAGCCAAGGCGACTGCAGCACCTGGCCCGGCTGGCTGTGCGTGCTCAGTTGGGTGACCGCTGCCGACAGGCTGCCGCCTGCCTCCCCCTGCCGCAGCTCCTCAGGGACTACTTGCTGCTTCGCGTGGAGGGGCACATCCAGTGAGCGCCATGCCAGCGAGCGCTCCCGCAGCTGGTCCTGCTTTCTTCATCCATAGCATCCCTCAACCCTAGAGAACCACTCGCTGGCCCTCTGGCCACACTCCGCATTCCCTCCTGGGCCAGCTCATCCCTATGCCGGCTGCTTGAGCCAACTGCTGACCTCTAGCCTGACCCAAGCTTCAGCTCCACTCTGATGGGAAGGTCTGCAGACTCACCCTTCACCCATCTCTTCTTCGCCTAAATGGGCCATGGCCCCTCCACCCACCCAGGCCCCAGGCCAGGGGGTAGTGATGCTTATTGCACCCCCATCCTCTGCCACCTGTATCTGTTCAGCTTCCTAAAGAGTGACAGTTGCCTCTAGCTGAACTGCTGTTGCCATTGCATTGCCATTGCCATTTGAAGGGAGGACCTCATGGACTGATCTTGAAACCCATGCTCTTGTTTTTCCCCCCTAAGATTTTACTTATTTAATTTTTTCCAGAGAGAAAAAAAGGGAGAAAGAGAGGGAGAGAAACATCAATTGGTTGGTCAAACTAGGGCCTGGCCCACAACGCAGGAATGTGCCCTAACCGGGAATTGAACTGGTGACCTTTCGGTCCGCAGGCCAGCACTCAATCCACTGAGCCACACCAGCATGAATCCCATGCTCTTAAAACCCTGTTTCCAGGCGTTCCCCCTCCTTGGTATACACTTCTTCTTCTTCTTTTTTTTTTTTTTTAATCCTGTCTGGAGCTGATTTTATCCTTAAGATAGCTCACTAGCACTATCTGCCCAACCTAGCAGGCAACCTTCCTTGGTGTCAGACCTAATTCAGAGCCTGTGTCTGCCTCAAGTAGGCTGAGCCTGGTGCCACATTCCTTGAATGGGCATTTCAGTCAATGGCTGTTGAGGGAGGAATAAATGAATGACGCCCGGGATCCCTTTACGACTTGTGCTGCCCTCCCCAACCCCACGTGTGGTGTCTTAGACAGTGGGCAGCACATTTGTGAGCTCTGAGGGCCTGGGACAGCAGGACCAGCCACCAGCTGTCCCCTCTCTCTCACTTCCTGACCTGGGTTCCAGAGTCAAATGCACCACCATTCATCTTTAAGAGGAAGCTTTTCAAGCTAAGCTAGTTTTTATGATTGCAAATAAATGATTGATGCACAGTACCGATGTGTGGATATTGTTGGGCTGAAACGTGACTGAGATGCCTATCACTCCTTGTTTATTTTCCCCACGTTGTCCTCTTCTATGGTCCCCAAGTTTTCTTCCAAATGGAGCAACTGTTACTCTTGTGATAGCAGAAACAGTGTAAGAACAACACGGGGCCTCCCAGCCCCTGAACCTATAGTATCCACCTCGGGAGGGAACTGAGGAGGGGCTCCCCACAGCCTGCACTCCTGTCCTGTTGCTGAGGGACTCTGGGACCCCTGTGCCACGACCATTTGGAGCCCTGGGGTGGCCTCCTGCGCTGTGGGTGGCCGCCCCTCCCCCGTGGAGTTGCATCTGCAGAGATGTGCTTTGACCAACACAGAGCTAGGCCTTTACCTCCTCGGGCGGAGCAGCAGCCTCTCCTTTTGGGACATTTTCACTTTAATTTCACAGAGCCCAAGGCCCAAGAGGGGAGAGGGAAAGCCTCTCTAGTCCTGGGTCCAAGCTGGGAGTCCCCCCCCCCAGGGAGGATGCTGAGTTGTCTGCCCCCTCACTGCAGGCTCACCCCACTTTTTTTTCCGCCGTATTTACAACTACAACAAGATATCCGTTTAAATAAAACAAAAGATACGTGATTATGTATATTATTGGGTGCTAGAAGAAGATTTTCCAGTGTAAAAGCATAAAAGAAAAGATTAGATCTGGACACAGAAAAAGTTTAGATTTGCTGTTACAGAAACACTGAATCATTAACACAGGTACAAGGCAAAAAATATTGAAAAATATGGTACAGCAAAAAGATGGTATTCCCTGGATCTGTGAGGGCAGGAATGATATCTGTTTGTTTACTTGAATCCTCACCTGAGGATGTTTTTATTGATTTCAGAGAGAGAGGAAGTGGGGGGACAGAGAAACATCAATGTAACAGAGAAACAGGATTGGCTGCCTCCCACACATGCCCAGACCAGGGACTGAACCTGTAAACTAGGTCCATGCCCTAACCAGGATCGAACCCGCAAACTCTTGGTGCCCAGGACAATGCTCCAACCAAATGAGCCACCAGGCCGCGGGAGGAATGACCTCGGTTTAATCACCATTGTTGACTGGGTGCCTCTACAGCTGTGACTGGCAGAGAACAGACACTCAAATATCTAACTACATGATAGTCAACGCCACCAGCAATCAGGGAAGTACAGATTAAAACAGCAATGTGATATTCCACTATATTAGGGGAAATTTTAAAGATTGATAATATGCAAGGCCTGTGAGGATATGGAGAAATAAGTTCTTGCACATCCTGCTGGTAGGAAAGGAAGCGGCTTCTTTGGTGGGCAATTTAACAGCACCCTTAAGCACTGCTCCCCATACAAAAGGCTGGCGCGTATGGGAATCTCATCCCAGCACTGCTTGCAACCACTCGGCCAGGGGGAGGTGGTGCACGAGTCCATGCTATGAAACACAATTCAGCCCTTGCACAGCCCTGAGGTACCCTCAGCAGGAAAGAACTGGGAAGGGATTCCAAGCAAATCACATGCATATTGCTTTGGAAAATTTTTCAAGACTATTGCTAAGGAGAAAAAAAAAAACAGGTCGGAATCCAATATGTACAGCAACAACAAAACAAAACATAACACATCAAACCCCATCGTCGTCGAGGAATAGGAAAAGACAAGGAAGGCAGGTGCGCACCCCAAAATTCTCCCTCTGGGCAGGGGGCGGGACTGCGCCAGTGGGGCTTTTAATGGTCTGTATTTGAATTTTTTACCGAAGTGTACCCGTGGATTCTTACAAAATTAAAATAATAATAATAATAATGATGATGATGATGGAAGAAAAGGCAAAAGGCCCAAAGGGTTAATTTACAAACTAGTTGATAAAATATGAAAAATGTGCAAACTCACTGGTGATCCAATTAATGCAAATTAAAGGAGCAGACACTCGTTGCCTGTTGCAACAATTTCCAACCTTTTTCATCTCATGGCACACATAAATTAATGACTAAAATTCTGCAGCACACCAAAAAATATATTTTTTGCCAATCTGATAAAAAAAAAAAAAAGGTGTAATTTTTATTCATTCACACCAGATGGCTATTGTTATGTTGGCTGCTGTCGTTTCACTTGACAGTCTAAGGGAAAAGAGGACAGTGTCCGTGACTAAATAGACAGGTACTGTGTGTTTTACAAATTCTCGCAGCACATGGGCTGAAAATCTCTGGCCTGTCGATTTGGCAAACGTGAAACGACATGTAGTGGTTAGGAAAGGAGCACTTTTTGTGTCTTAAATTAAAAAAAAATTTTTTTAAATTTATTTTTAGAGAGAGGGGAAGGGAGGGAGAGGGAGAGAAACATCCATGTGTGGTTGCCTCTTGTGTGCCCCCTGCTGGGACCTGGCCTGCAACCCAGGCATGTGCCCTGACTGGGAATGGAACTGGCGACCCTTTCCTTTGCAGTCTGGCGCTCGGTCCGCTGAGCCACACCAGCCAGGCTTCAGATTTTTATATTTGACAAATTTGACATATCACAATTTGTAAGTTTGAGATGTGCAGTGCGTTACTTTGATGCATTTATATATAGGAATGTGATTACCAGTGAAGGAATATTTATCATATCGCATCATTACAGTACAATATTATAGACTATATTCATCACACTGTGCCTTAGAGTGGCTTCTTCACTACACATTACAAGTTTGTACCCTAAATGCCATTGATCTCATCCCCCCAAGCACTTTTAGTTTTTAATAAAACAGATTTACTGTAAACATATTTAGTTAAGGCAGCATCCCAGAATTTATAAGTACATTCACTATTCTGTAGCCATCTTAATTGTACACAAAGGTATAAAAACACCTAAGTTCAACAGTTTAAGAAAAATAAGTATCTCATAAACTACATTATGAACAATGTCCTATGGAGTTAAGATCCATTAAAATACTCTGTTAATTACTATTATATTTAAAAGAACCAGTTTTGCCCCGGCTGGTGTGACTCAGCGGACTGAGTGCCGGCCTGAGAACCAAAGGGTAGCGGTTCCATTCCCAGTGAGGGCACGTGCCTGGGTTGCAGGCCAGGCCCCCAGTGGGGGTTGTGTGAAAGGCAACCACACATTGATGTTTCTCTCCCTCTCTTTGTCCCACTCTTCCCCTCCCTCTAAAAATAAATAAATAAAAGTTTTGTTAAAAAGTTAAAAAAATAAAAGAACCAGTTTGGGGCAGTAATATAGTCCCAGCTGCAGAATAATTTCTTTCTTCTCGAGAAAAACACCCAACCTCAAACGGAAGCCTGAAAGCCCCACTTTCAAAACCCCCTTAACTGCATCTTGTCCTTTGTTGTAAAAACTCACAAAACATATCTCTTGTCAGACTCAACTTCCACTTTTTCCAACCCTTCATCCCAGCTGCTGAGCATTCCAAGACCTTCTCATCCCTGGCCAATCCTTCCTTCTTCCACCCATTTTCCTCACTCTTAAGACTTGACAGCTGACTAGCAGATGAGAGAATTCTCTCAAATTCCCAATCTCTTCCCCCAACTTCTCTGAATCCATTCATCATTCATTTAATAAATCTTTAACAAGTACCTGATGCATGCAGGCAATGGAATACATTTGGGGGATATTGGAAAAATAAAAGAAAAAAACCACGAGAAAAAAGGAGACTTCCAGTCCTGGCTGGGGTAGCAGTTCAGTGGAGTGAGCAAAGGCCTGTGAACCAAAGGGTCACCTGTTTGATTTCCAGTCAGGACACATGCTTCGGTTGCGGGCCAGGTCCCCAGTAGGGGGCGCGCGAGAGGCAACGACACATTGATGTTTTCCTCTTTCTCCTTCCCTTCCCCTCTCTAAAAATAATAAAATCTTTTTTAAAAATCATATAAATAGCCTTGCCTGGTGTGGCTCTGTGGATTGAGCACCAGCTTGCGAACCAAAGGGTCGCTGGTTCGGTTCCCAGTCAGAGTACATGCCTGGGTTGCTAGCCAAGTCAGGTCCCCAGTAGGGGGGTGGTGTGGGAGGCAACCGCATATTGATGTTTCTCTCCCTCTTTCTCCCACCCTTCCCTCTGTCTAAAATAGATAAATAATTTAAAAAGCATATAAATATATAGCACATTTCCTAGCATATAATAAACTCAAAAGGATTAACAGTGGTTCAACTTATTGGTTTATTCGTTTCCTCGAATATTTGAGAGGCCTTGAACTTGCTACTCTCTCTGTTTGGAACCCTGTTTGGTAAATCTCTACTCATTCTTCAAAATTCTGTTTACTGTATTATGATGTTGTGCCCTATCCTATGTCATTCTAAATAAAAACACTAAGCTTTAAACCCAAAAGTACATATATGCAGAAATTAAAACAATACCTTCAATCTCAAAGACATATTGTTGATCAAAAGAAACCACACAAAAGAATTGAAAAGAGCGACTCCAACAGATTCTTGTACATCAGTGTTCATAGCCACATTATTCACAAAACCTAAAGGTGGAAAGAACACAAGTGTCCATTAACAGATGAATGGATAAAGAAAATGTGGTATATACATGTAATGGAATACTAATCAGCCTTAAAAAGGAATAAAATTCAATATGGTCTACAACATGAATGACCCTTGAAAACATGCTCAGCGAAAGGAGCCAGACACAAAAAGACAAACATTGTGTGATTCCACTTACATGAGATACCTAGAACAGAGGTGGGAGGAGGAATGGAAACAGGAAACAGACAGTGTGATGGGTGCACAACATTGCGAATGTAACTCATGCCGCTGAATTAGCCACTTAAAACGGTTCAAGTAGTAAATTTTATGTATATTTTACCATAATAAAAAGACTTAAAAAGAAAAATGCCAGACAGCAAAGAGTACATACTTTTTGATTCTATTTATACCAAGTACAGCAACAGAGATTTCTAATCTATGGTGACAGAAGTCAGAATAGTGAATACTAGCTTTGGCCAGGTAGCTCAGTTGGCTAGGGCATCATCTGGATAGCCAAGGTTATGGGTTTGATGCCCCATCGGCACATGCAAGAATCAACCAATGAATGCATAAATAAGTGGAACAACAAATAAATGTTTCTCTCAAATCAGTAAAATTTTTTTTTTTTAAATAATGACTACTCTGTAAATTAGTGGCTGGAAGAGGACAAGAAGGGGAGTAGTTACGGGTCATTTACTATTTCTTGATTTGAATGCTGCTTCTATCCGTGTGTTCCGTTGGCGAAAACCACCGAGCTCTTCGCTTATGAGTTTGCCCCTGTCTGCATAATTTACATTTCAATCAATAGTTCACCAGAAAACAATAAAACCCCAGCACGTCTTTAGAAAAAAATTAAATGCAAAAATGTGGATAAGTTCTCGGAAGCTGAGCCTTCTGGGGGAGGCTCCTGCTTTTCTTGTGCTCTAAACCTGCGCGGAATCTGTACCTTTTTTGAAATGCTTTCTTGCGTACTTTACCCAAGTACCACACCACCTGGGGCCGCATTCTCGGAGCACCGCATAGTGACTAAATTGTCTCCCTGTTTGTCTCGCGACTATCCTTGAATTCTTGGAAGTCAGATAGACTAGTCCTTGCTGACCCAACTAACCTGGAGAAGTAATAATCCTATCAGAGCAGGCGGTTGGAGCGAGGCCGGAAGAACAAGAATGGAAAGATGGAAGCGCTGCTGGAGTTCTGCCCAGATGTACTCGGCCGACCGTCTTCTAGGCCCGATACCACGCCCCCTTTCAAGCACCTCCCCCAACTCCCTTCTGGCCCTGCCCCTCAACCCTGATCTCCTCGGACCCCGCCCACTAGGCGTGGCCCTGCCCGGGAGACCCAAGATCCCGCCAACAGTGACTCCGCCCCTCCTTCCGCTGACAAACCTGTTCCTTTTAAAGAATACGTTTACGTCAGCCCGTCTTACGTAGCTTTGCATCATCAGTGCAAGGCGCGGAGGCGGGACTTCCTGTCTCTGACTCTAACAGCTTCCTGGAGAAGCCGGAAGAGACTGGACCCTGGGCAGAATCGGGGGTAGCCAGCCCCTTCTTCGGCCCCTATGGAAAGGTGAGTCCATGGGCCGTCCTGGCGAAGTCAAAACACTTAGTCTGGCCGTTTCAGGTGAGGACCTTTTTCCCTATTGAGACATAGTACTGGTCAAGCCCCTCTTAATTTCCCATGACTCCCCGCGTACTCAAGCACCGCCCACAGGCCCCTGACCCCGCCCCGAAGTTTGAGGGGTGTGGATGGTTGGTGACCCCTCTCACCCGATTCTACCCCTCACCGGCTGGAAGAAGTGGGCTTGTGCACAGCGGCTGGCACCAGGCAACTTTTCGGCTCGGGTGGGCCCACGGACCCCTTTTGCAGAGCCGCGAGAATAGGACCGCCCAAAAGCGGAGCCTTCGCCTCGGAAAAGGCAGAGGACACCCCCTCACCGCGCGCTCTGGGTCGCTCACAGGCTGAGGAGAGAGCGAAGGCCTCTGAGGCAGGAGATCTGGGGTCCGGCCCGGCCCCCGGCCCACGAAAGTTCCGTGTGTCTGTGCCTCTGCTTTCCCCCTCTGTTCGCCGCAGTTTCCTTTTCTGTAAATCGAGGTTAATGACATTAACCTCCTTACCATCCGGGGTTAGTTGTGGGAGTGATAAGTAATTGCTACCATTTATTTATCGAGCAATTGCAATGTGCCAGGCACTCTGCTAAGTATTTTGCTTCGATGATTTCCCGGCATCTTCAAAACAACCTTATGAGGTAGGTACTATTTTTCTCCCCATTTTATTGATGAGAAAGCTGAGGATCCCAGGCAAAGCTCTCCGAGGTTACAGAGCTAGAAAGAGGCAAGACGAGGATTACAAAGGCTTTTTTTCCCTGACTCCAGGACCCATGTACTACATAAGGATGTGGAATCTAGGGAGATTTTGATAAGTTCTACAAACATTCTTTGAGCAACTACCCTGGCATTATGCTGGGCACTACAGTACATAGAGAAATACACGTGATCCTTGTCTCACAGGAGTCTAGTAGAGGGAGATGGACAGGTAGATGAATATAATGAAGTTTTATAGTTGCTGTGCGAATAGTCTGGTAATGATAATTATTAGACTGGATTTGCCCAGGGACAGCAGTGAAAGCAGCAAATTCTCCAAGGGAAAGGATAGGTACTCCAAGGAGCAATCCTTGCCTTTCTAAGAAACTACTGAGGGAGAACCTGCACAGTACAAAAGGAGAGACTGAGCTATGTATGCCCTGTGACAACTATTTTGGGAGCCTTCCAAATCTGTTCCGCTCAGGTGGTGGTTTTTTAGTTGGGAGCCTATACTGACCCAGGAGGGCAGTGCGCCTGGTGCCTGGTGCCTGGCCTACTTTGCTCCCCAGAGCTTGCCAGGAGAGCTTGAGAGGAGGCAGACACAATGTCTGCTGCATAGTGTCTGCTGATGACCTCTACCGGGCCTCTGGGGTTTTCTGACTCTTGTTCCTTTGGGGAGATCTGACTCTGCTTTTGATGATAAATTAATTTTCTTTGGCTCTTGACATCTGGATCTAGATATGTGACCATGAGTGAGACAGCGTTTTCAGTGAGACAGTCTGGCAAGAGTGGGTGCACTCTACTTCCAAAAGTGCCCCGGAATAAAATACTATGGGCTTTTTGATCTCTCTGAGGCCACCTTGGAGGCTCCTCAAAGGGGTGTAGCTGCTTCACCGGGTGATAGAAGTCCAAGTGAAACTCAGGGCTCAAAAGAGCAAATGTTTTTTCCCCACCTACCGAAAAAGCAACACAGTTGCACCAGCAACAAAGCTGTAAGATTTTCCTAATAGCCCATGCTCACTGTGGGGCCGGAATGTGAGAGGGGAAGGGTGTGGAGCCTGGAAGAGTTTCACTGTAGAGGTAAAGGGCAAGTCATCAGCTTTAAGTTGGGGGGTTGGGTTAGAAAGATGTGTTTCCCCTTCTGCAGGACAGTGGACTCCGTTTTCTTTCAGGGCTGGGTCAGTTAGAGCCTAAACAAACTTGAAATCAGGTTGCAACCCCAGAGGCCCTATTGATGTTATCCCCCCTTGTTCCTGCAGTGTGGACCCAGTCAACAGCCAGGCCATGGAACTCTCTGATGTCACCCTTATTGAAGGTGTGGGTAATGAGGTGACTGTGGTGGCAGGTGTGGTGGTGCTGATTCTAGCCTTGGTCCTAGCTTGGCTCTCTACCTATGTAGCAGACAGCAGTAGCAACCAGCTCCTGGGCACTATTGTGTCAGCTGGCGACACATCCGTCCTCCACCTGGGGCATGTGGACCATCTGGTGGCAGGCCAAGGCACTCCAGAGCCAGCTGAACTCCCGCATCCATCAGAGGGTAATGATGAGAAGGCTGAAGAGGCTGGAGAAGGTGGAGACCCTACAGGGGAGCCTGGCGCTGGGGGTGGCGTTGAGCCCAGCCTTGAGCATCTGCTTGACATCCAAGGCCTGCCCAAGAGACACGTGGGCCCGGAGAGCAGCAGTCCACAAGCTCTGCTGAGATCTGAGGATAGCGCCTCCCTGCCTCCCAGCCCCAGCCTCATCAATGTACGGCTCAAATTCCTCAATGACACCGAGGAGCTGGCCGTGGCCAGGCCAGAAGACACTGTGGGTACCCTAAAGAGGTGAGTGAGCTGGAAAGGGGGAGGCTGGTCAAACTCCATGTCCTGGCCTTTGGTTTCCTCAGAGGAGGCTGGTACAGACAGCGGGCAGTGGGGAACTGTCAGGTTCCACCCTATTAGGAATGGATGAGATTTCCTTGAAACCACCCAGTTTTTCTGCCCCGTTGCCCTGCTTTGTTGGTTCAGGCCTGTTTGTCTTCTCAGTCCTTGCCCAGTGTCTTTCCTTCTCTTTCATCCTTACAGTAAATACTTCCCTGGACAAGAGAGCCAGATGAAACTGATCTACCAGGGCCGCCTGCTGCAGGACCCAGCCCGAACTCTGCGTTCCCTGAACATTACCAACAACTGTGTGATTCACTGCCACCGCTCACCCCCAGGGTCAGCTGTTCCAGGCCCATCAGCCTCCCTGGCCCCCTCGTCAGCCACTGAGTCCCCCAGCCTTGGTGTCAGTGTGGGCAGCCTCATGGTGCCTGTGTTTGTGGTGCTGTTGGGTGTGGTCTGGTACTTCCGTATCAATTACCGCCAGTTCTTCACAGCACCTGCCACTGTCTCCCTGGTGGGGGTCACTGTCTTCTTCAGCTTCCTAGTATTTGGGATGTATGGACGATAAGGACATAGGGAGAAAATGAAAGGCATGGTCTCCTCCTTTATGGCCTCCCCCATTTCCCGGCCAGACCAGGGCCCAAGGGCCTGGGGAGGGAAGGGTGGAAAGGATGTGGTGGGTCCTCTTCAGCCCCTTCACGTCCACAAGGGTACAGACATCCCCTCTGCGTAAGCACAACTCAGGTAGAAATGAGGATGTCATCTTCCTTCACTTTTAGGGTCCTGAAGTTCAGAGCTACACTGGTGGCCAAGCTCTGGGGTGGGGAGCCTGGGCTCCGAGGATTCCCTCGTGCCTGTGACCCTAGCTCTTCCCGTTGTCCTGCATGTTTGCTCCTCGGTGCCCCGGGCCACCTGCCAGGGCAGCTCAGTATGGCCCCTGCATACTTCTGCAGGGAACCTGGAGTATCTCTCAATTCCTTAGTGGAATATCTATCTTTTGAGACTAAAATCACACAGACAGGAATGAAGATGGTGTCAGCTTGTTCTGTAGGCACCTCGCTGCCTCTCCCTCTACCCCTTTAGCAGGAATAGGGTGTCCTCTATGTTAAGGAGTTTTCAGTGTTCCCCCTTTTTTCAAAGCACTTTGCTTCTCCCCCCCCCCCAATAGTAGTCCTTTAGAGAGCTCCATCAGGAAGGGGATTGGGGCACAAAGCCAAGCCCCCAGCGTTGGGAGAAGCCAGGCCACAGCTGCTGCTACCCTAGGCCTAAGGCTGTATGCAAGAAATGGCTCTGGCCCTTAGCCAGCAGCCTGCCTTGCCCAGCTCCAAGGAGGGCTGAGTATGGAGCCCTGTGCCCCTGGCCCTTGCCTCTGGGAGTTTTGGATGGGGGAGGGTGGGGCGGTGTCTGACTGAATAAAGTTCCGTTTTGTGGCTGTGGAGCCTCCTGTGATATTAAGAGAATGGCTTTGCCCCCAGCAACATGGTAATGAGGGTGGGTAGGCCCCGCTACCAATGGGAGATGCAATTTATTTACACCAGCAGCCATGGGGGCAGGGGAAATACACAGCGTTTACAAAGTTAGCTACCTGTACAAGATGGATTACATATGCAAAAATAAAAATCTCAAGACCACAGGACAGCGTGAGCCCCACCCCCCTCCCCCAATGACCCCAGCATGCGGTAATGCCAGGCGGGTGGCCCCTGGGCATGCGGGGGGGAGTGATGCATGGAAGGAAAAGCCACCGGCCATGGAAATTAGTACAGAACCCCCCCCACACACACTCAGACACATGATAGGATACAGGGTGGACGACACCTAGCCAGGTTGGGAAAGATGGGAATTGAAACCCACACAGCCTGCTGTTAGAGGGAGGGGAGTGGGGGAGCTCCTAGCCCCTGTTAAACTACATGGTAGGGGGGCATACTCTCCCAGGAAGGAAAGGGATTTGTTCCCTCAGGGTCCCTGCTGGACCAAGCCCACCTCTTACCCAGCCTGGGCAGGGGGCTCTGCCCTGAGGGCGGGCTGAGGAACAATGGGGAAGTGGATGTGGACAAACCAGTTCCCAAACTACTTCCCACTTCTCCCTCCTCCAGCCAGAAGGGGGAAAGGGAGAGGCCAGAAGGGGGAAAGGGAGAGGCCAGAAGGGAAAGGGTATATTAGGGCCTGAACTGCAGCTGCCTCTCAAAAGGAAGAATGGCCCCTGGCCTTCCTCCCTTCACCTTCAACCTACTTCCAAGAGGTCATTTGGAAGCAGGCTGGAGACTGGCTGAGATCCTCCTTTCCCTCTGGCTTCCCCTCAGAGGGAGAAGACTATGGAAGTTCAAGAACAGAGGAGCCCAGGCCCCAGGATTTATTCTAACTCCTGCCAAAATCTGTTTGGCTTTTTTAAAAAATAATCACAATTCTTGGGTTAAAAACCAATTTGTAACCAGACTTCAGCCACAAGCAGAACCACCCCAGGAGGAGGTTGGGGTTCGACAGGGTGCTACAACCCCATCCCCGTTGTTCCCTTAATCCTCTAGGACCCCTAACCCAAATCGGTCCAACCAGTCCTGGGTACTCACTACCCAATGTGGGGTAACTCCTCCTGAGAGGAGGGCAGGGGACACATCCAGCAAATGCTAGAGAACTTGGCTTAGGGTCAGCTCCACCCATGATAGTCAGCTCTGCTCCCAGCCCCAACTGCATTCCTCCAGCTTGGCTCCTGGGAGTGGGGGTGCCCGTGTGGAGGTGGGACGGTACATCTCTTCAGGATGTAGACCAGGCAGGTGGGCACCCTGGCATGACAGTCCACACAGAGGGGCAATGCCTCAACACGATGCCCCTTCCCCCCCATCAGTAACCCAGAGCACGGGGACAACCCTCTCTTCCCGCCCTACTCCTAGCAAAGGGGAAGAGGTAAAAGATTGGGATTTTCCTCAGAGCCCCAAACCACAAGTACAGAATAAATAACTTAAAAGCGGCTAAGGAAGGGGAAACAGGGCAGGCTTCGGAGGCAGGAGCATCAAGAGAGGAACTGAAGCTGGTCAAGGTGAAGGGGGGGTGGTGGCAAGCAGCAGCTGGGAACATGGGCTGCCCTGGAAGGGCAGTAGGGCAGGGTAGGCAGGAGGAACATGGGGCCACCCCAGGAGGGTGAGGCTGAGCCCCTTCCTGGGGCAGGGAATGAGGTAAGAAAACATTTCAAATAAAGCAGCACCGTTCCCTCTCACCTTGGGGCCCCATTCCTCTCCAGCCCTGGGTCAGGGAGAAAAGGTAGGGGGAGTCATTATTTGATACACAGCTCCCTCTTCCTACCCTCCCCTAACCCGTTCTTTGAAGCTGTAGAGGCTGGAGGCCCTTTCCTGGCACCCAACAAAAGGACAGCTCCTGCTGCCGATGAGGCCCATGGGGACTGAGGGGAAAGGGCTGCCCCTGTGAGGGGCAGGGAAGGCGGCGGCAGTTCTGGATGCCTACCTCAGCAGACAGCTTGCTGTGCCTGCCTACCCCTGGGACTTGGGGCATTTGATAGGATTCTGCACACAGACAGGACACGCCCAGCCCTGCCCCTCAGCTCCAAGCACCGGACCCATTCACATTGCTGAGGGCGGCTGGGGGCGGCCCCCTCCAGGCTCAGCTTCTAACCCACAGCCTCCCGGGTAGCCATAATGCTCCTCGGCAGGGCTTAGTCCAGTTCCTGGGGTGGGGGGCAGGCAGTGCCCTGGCAGAGTGCCCAGGTCAGGCCCCTGGCCTAGCTGGACATCCAGTAACTCAGAATAAATATGAAAACCGCCTCCCCACCAAACTTATGTCCAAGGCATAGTATGTCCAGGTCTGAGTCCCGCATGCCGAGGGGTCGTACTCCGTCGCAGAGGACCCTGACACCCCCCAGGGGTGCATAATTGGATCCTCTGCCTGCCTGGCCCACGAAGCTTCTCAAGCCCAGACCCCCAGCAGCCGTCCATTTGCCAGGTTATGCCACCTGGGTGGGGGTTGGGAGAGAGGGCTCTGCTTAGCCAAAGGCTATCCCTTGCACCCAAGTCAGTTGATGTCATCGTAGATGCTGGGCGTCGGGGGTGCCGGTGGCTTTGGCTTTTTCTTCTTGTTGGAGCCTAGGCCGGAGGCAGTCCCTACCAGGCTCAGATGGGATTTCTTTTTCTTTGTTTTCCGTGACTCAGAGCTGTTGGTACCTGAAAAGAAAAATGTGCAATGGATGAGGGCAGGGCTGTGGTAGGAGAACGCAAGGTGCCCCCGCTCCTTTCCTTCAGGCCCAGCTGGGTCACCTACCTAGACCCCATCCCTGATTCTCGCTCGTCTTGGAGGAGCCTGAATCGGAGGGTGAGAGATCAGAGGAGCCGTCCCACTGCAGCCGGCTGATCAGGGCCTGGCTGTCAGTCATGTCAAAGCTGTCGTTATCCAGGGAACTCTCCACCTCTGGAAGGACGCTAGAAAGGAGAGGGGCCAGATGCCGGTCATCATCCTAACCTTTCACAACCCACCACCCTTCTTGCAGGTCACTTACGCTGAGGGTCCAAGGAAGTAAATCCGCACGGCTCGCCGCTGCTCATCTGTGTGCTGGGGGCAGCGCAGGGACCTGGTAGGGAGAGAATGATCAGACCTTGACAAGACAGAAGGATCTGAGGAACTCAAGAGAACCCCTCCCCTCAGGAGAGATGGAAGGGATAGACAACAGGGAAGGAATGAACGAAGAACCCCTAGATTAACGGGGAGTCCCACTGCTTAAGTCTGGGGTACTCCCAACCCACACCCAGGGCGAGTGTGCAGGATGGCCCCCTGGCCCCCTTTCTAGATTCTGAGCTCACCTTGTGCACATCTTCTTGGTGTGTTCAGAAATCACCCCACATTGCTGGAAGAGGAATATAAGCTGAAAGGAGGGATGGAGGAGAACCTACTCTAGACACTAAATGTTTTCTTCTGTAAAATTCAAGATTGCACAAGCACAAATGGTCCCAATGTGTCCAGACCACCACTGGCCAGGAACCCTAGTTCCAGAGAACTATACGGCCCTGACTGCTAAGTCACCAGCCTCCTTTAGGGCTTTGCCCACTGCTGGTGGCTCCACCCCACTCCCAGAGGCCTCCCCTTCCCTGGTCCCTCACCGTGGTGAGCAGGCTACGAAGCTCCTCAGGTCCCAGGGTCTCATAGCTGATCCCAGTTGAGTTGTTATACTGGGAGAGAACCAGAGGTACAGGTTAGAGCAGCAACAGTCAAAGAAAAGAGGGTAGGGATGGGGTGGAGAACCAATCCCTCTCAATTCAGTCTAAGTGAGGATGCTTTAAGACTTCCCAGAAACCCTAGCAGGTGTGGCTCAGTGGACTGGGCGCCAGCCTGTGAACCAAAAGAAGGCCAGTTTGATCCCTAGTCGGGGCACATGCCTGGGTTTTGGGCCAGGTCCTACTTGGGGGCGTGCGAGAGGCAACAGATCAATGTTTCTTTCGCACATTGATGTTTTTCTTACTCTCCCTCCCTCCCCTTTTCTCTAAAAATAAATAAAATCTTAAAAAAAAAAAAAAAAAAAAAAAACCAACCTAAAAACTTCCCAGCAGTTTTCCAATGCAAGACCTAAACACCCCATCCATCAAGTGCTTCTGGCTGTCTGCATTCTGACCCACCCCCCTTTTCTCAATCCCACCCAACCCACCACAAGGAAAATGAGGTGGGACCTAAGAGGGGCAGCCCCTCCTCACTCACCTTAAAAGGATCCGAATTGCTAAGTTCCCCTGAAGAAGAAAAAAGAAGGGGAAGGGTGTTTGATGCAGAGGTACAGACAGAGAACCCTGAAAATAACCAGAGAGGAAGTGGGGGTGACAGAAGGATCACAGGCCCTCCCTCGATACCCCTGTCCCCCAAGCCTCCCACTTCCACCCTCCAGCAACAAGTCCCAGAAAACACAGCTAGAATCACTAACGTTATTCCAGCCCCACTTACCATTTTTGTGTTTTAAAGACTTGGATCTTCGAGGGGAATTGGGGTTCTGGAATGGGAGATACCATAGCTTTGGAGAAAGGGTAACGATAAGGGGGAGCCGAGAACCCAGGGAAGGAAAAAAGATTTGACAAAGAAACATCCTCAAATTCCTCCTCTTTTTACCCACACCCACCACCCCCAATCCCCCAAGGCCTCTACTACCCTCCTGCCCACCGCAGACACCCTCATCCCCAAACCCAGAAGCACCCAATGACCTCAGACTTGAGTCAAGATACTTGAGGACCCCATGCCCAAAGGGGAGGGTATCTGTCCTTCGCCCCAATTTCCCTCATGCTTGCCCCGGCTCTCACCTTGTCCGATTTTCTCTTCTTGGCTGTGTAGGACAAAAGGATAAAGGGCAGGGTCACTTTAAGTTCCCAATCTGATCTAAGAGTACCGAAAGAAAAGTACAAAGCTACATCTCCCCCCTCACTCAAGATAACTTGTGATTGTTACATACCCAATTCCTGCTGGCCCGCCTCACCCTGTTACCCCCCAGGATTCCCCAAATCCCCAAACACCTTTCTTCTCTGAGCCATAGGACCAGTCATTGTCATTGATGTCATCATTATCCTCTTGGTCACTCTCAGACTTGTTCATACTGTTGCTGTTGGCAATCCTGACAAGGGGAGGAGAGAAAAAAGGCCAAGGCTGCCACCTCTCTCTTGCCCCCACATAGTGGAACATCTGAGGCCAAGCAGGACCCACCCTGCCTATCGTACAAATGCCCCCAGGGGACCACACCACAGTACAAACTGCAAAAGACAAGCAACTCTGGTTCTAGCAGGGGCGAAGCCCTCACCGGCGGTTGGCAATTCGGCTGCTGTTCCGACCCATTCCTAGGCACTTCTCCAGATGGGGAGCAAAGCGGGAAGCGGCAATGCTGCGGCTGCAATTGGGGCAAACACACTCCTTGCTCTTCCACTGGTTGAAAACCTGTCCAAAGATGTCCAACCCTGGCTGGTCCACGATCTCTGGGGACAGGAGAGGCGTGGCGATCAGGGTGAGCAGGGGACCCTCACTCTGTTCCCACCTGCGCCCCATGGCCTCTTCCAACTCCCGGCCTAAGCTCACAGGAGCTCCAGGCTCTACATCTGGAGGCGTTTCCTGAGGAGGAGCCGCCAAGCGCAACCAGGGCAGGGCCAGACTGCTCTCCTTCAGCCCTGAAGCTCACCAAAGTCCTTCATGCTATCAGGATCCGTGTCGTCCAGGAAGAAGTAGCCACACTTGACAGCCCGGTGTACCTCAAAGCAGAATCCCAAACAGGAATCCTCAACCAGGTCGGCGTATATCTCCTGAGCGATGGCCTGGGTGCAAGGGAGAATGTCCACGGTCACCAGAGTCACAGCCGCCCGGGGCTGAAAGCAACTCTCATCAACCAAATCTCCAGCTAACTGGCCCTGGCCAAAAATAATGCTTTCTTTGCCATTTCCCCCATCTTGACTTTGCCTTCTTTCTTCTTCTTGATCCTTGGGCCTTTTCATCTGGTCCTATTCCCTTTAAGGAATCAGGCTGACTACCCAAATTCCTCTTTGGTGTGGATGCCAGATATAGCGACGTAGAGACATCAAGAGAAAGAACTAGAGGCACACGTGGGGGAGCCCTCACCTCTAGTTTGCTGTTATCCAGGCCAGACAAAGACATTTCCTCCATTTTCATTTGTAAACTCTTGTGGAGACGGCGCTCTGACTGCTCATAGCACAGCGGGCGGCAACACGGCTGCACACAGGGGGGTGAGGGTGTTGGTAAGAGTCCAAGGCACCTCTAAACCCGCCATCTCCCCTCCGTACCTCACTGCCCAGAGCTTATCCTGGCATCAGGATTTACCCCTCCCTCAGGCCTAGGCTCACTAAGTCTGGATGGTCTTTCAGGGCCTGAAACCCAAAGATGGCCTAGTCCTCCCCAGGCCTTAACTCAGGCCCTGGACTCTACTGCCCATCAGAGCCTGGGTTTATAGAAGGCAGCAGCTCACCCCAGGTCCCCAAAACTCAAACCCCTCTTTGATACCCATGGTGCAATGCAGCAGGGGGAGGAGAAGGAACTCCAAGGCCCCACAGGGTGTGGCAAAGAACTGCACAGACTCCTAAATACAGCCCCCCCCACCCCCCACTTCCTAGGCTCTCCTCAGAGTCACCTCTGCTTTCAGCCAGGATGTCCACTTGGGGGGGTACTGCTACCAGAAGTAGGAATGGCCCTAGGACCCTACAACCTTCACCCCACTGTCTTCCCTTGAAATAAGCCTGCCACTCCAGGAGGGGAGTAGAGTCCACAGAACCCTAAAGGGGCATTTCCAGTCACCGTGAGCGAGAGGGGGTAGAGCCTGGTAGGATGGCATGCCAGGAGTGGGCACTCCCCTTACCTGTTCTTCTCTTAGATAACCACCCTCCCTCCCTCAGGACCTGCCCGGAAGTCTCTCCAAGAACCCCAAAGTCCAAGAATCCCCACCAAAGGATTCAAAAACAGCGCCCACAGTCCGGGGCCCCTCTGAACGGTGGGTACGAGTTTAAGGAGCAGCCGGCCTAGAGTGGGGTGGGGACTGACAAATGAGCCAGGGGCACTGGGGAAGGTAGGAGGCCGGGCCTCGGCTCTTCCCCCGTCCCTGCGGCACTGCTGCTGCATCATACCGACTGGGGGGAGGAGAGCCGAGCCGCCAGAGGCCAGCGCCGGTCCGGGACAGACCGACCCTTAGAGAGTGGGCAGAGTGGGACGCGTCCCGGTCCCTCTCCTTCCCCACCCGCCGACAGTACCGGCCGGCCGGGGAGAGGAGTCCGGGAGGGTGTCTCTATTGTCCCGGGGGCTGGGGCCTGGCTCCCTAACAAAGGCCCCGCGCCCCCTCCCCGGTCGGCCCTGCCCCGCCCAGGGGGGGGACCCAGACAAGGGGAGAGCGGGGGCCCCCGGCCGGGCCGGGAAGCCGGGGGAAGCCGGGCGTTTCCGCGTCGGCCCGGGGGGAGGGGAAGGGGCGCTGACCCAGACCTGGGGGGAGGGGGCCCAAGCCCCGCCTTGGGCCCCGCCCCCCGCCCCCCGCAGGCCCCTCCCCCGTCCGTCTCCGTCCCGTACTCACCCCGCCCGGGGGGCCGCGCCGGGGCCCGGCGGCCTCTCAGGGCCGCGTCCTCCGGCGGCGGCGGCGGCGGCGGCTGCTCCGGAGCCCCATGTCCGTCGGTCCGTCCTCGCCTCTCCCCAGGGCCCGGGGCCCGGGGCCGGGGGGTCGGGGCGCCCCCCCGCCTCGCCGCTTCACCGGGCGGCCATGGCCCCTTCCCCTCCCTTCTCGTCCCGTCGCCGCCTCCTCCTCACCTCACCCCGCCCGCGCGCAGTCCGCGCGCCGTCCGCGCGTCCCTCCCCCCGCCCCCCACTCCAGCCCGCCTCTCCCGGGCGGGGGGTGCGGCGCGAGCCCGGAGCGCGCGCGCGTGCCGCGAGCGAAGGATGGATGGATGGAGCTAGCGAGAGCGCGAGCGTGCGCGCGCGCCCCTCTCCCCCTCCCTCCGCGCGGGCTCGAAGCCAAGCGCGAGCGCGCTCCAACCTCCTCCTCTTCCTCCTCCCGCCCCTCTTCAACACCCCGCCCCCGCCCTCCCTTCCTCTTCCTTCTTTCGCTTTCGCGCGCCCAGCGACGGCTCGCGCCTGCTAGAAGGGCCCGAGCGCGTGCATCTGCCCCGCGGCCGCAGCTCGGCAGCATTTGCTCCAGGGGGCGGGGACCGAGCGGGGAGGAGGGGCGCCACGCCACGCCGCCGGCCAAAGTACCGGCGGATGGGGGCGGGGGCGGGGATATGGGCGGGGTCTTAGGGAGCCATCCCAGCCAATCGTCGCCTCGCCTCGGTCCGGCAGGCCCAATAGAATGGTGGTGGGTGTGGCGGCGTTCAAGGTGAGGTGCGCGGCGCGTTGGGGGTGGAGACGTTGAGCCGTCCCGGCCGGCTCCGGGGCGGGGGCAGCGGGTGGCGTCTAAAGAGAGCGCCGGCTCCTAGCCGAGCCTGGGACGTCTTCCGGCCCAGGCTCCCCCGCCCTTCCCTCGGGGCTCCCGGCTCTCTCCCCTCCCCAACCCTTCCACCGCGGCGTTTATTCTGAAGCTTGCAGCCACTTCTGGAAGAGGCTCGAGTTAAAGTGGGGCGCAGTTAGCACCTCAGGGCAAAAGAATCTGTGGAGCTGAAGGGGCTCGTCTGAACCTCCGTTCCCCATTTCTGGACGGGTGTTAGCCCGCTCCAGGCCTGCGAGCCCACAAACGCCCGAGATGAGGGTCCTCCGCTGAGGGCGGATGCCGAGTTATGCCCTTCTGAACTGAGCGTCCTCCCCGCCCTTATCCTAATTTAGATCCCACACCTGCTCGCCTTTCCTGCTTCCGGAACCCACGCTGGAACGCCCCCCTGCCCCCACCTCTTAGACTGCTTGGCACCAGCTAGACCCTTGCCCCGACGTAGTGACTCCCATGAGTGTGCCCATATCCGCCCGCTCTCACAGTCTCCGTTTACATTTTGGAGGAAAAGGCCTCAATAGATACCTAGTCTGGGACTTCCATCTCGGTTAGTTTGTGCCTGGAGTCCTGGAATGGGTGTATGACAGCCTTCTCCCTTTAGAAGATAAGATTAAAAGAGGAGGAAAGTCTTGAGTCATATACTTTGGGACCATTATTGGCTGTTTAATCTTTAGCAAACATTTCCAGAGTACATAGTACTATGTGGTTAAGCCTAGGAATCAGATCTGAATTTAAATCTGCGGACTTGACAAATGAACTTGGGCAAATGGGCTCTGTTGCCTCAGTTTCCTCTGTTGTCACGGGCTATAATGATCGTACCTCATTAGGTTGTTTCAAGGATTGACAAGTCAGTGCATGTGAAACTCAGCTCAGTGCCCGTGCCCGGTAAATCTTAGCTGTTGTTCTTATGGAACTCTGTAAGAATTCTTATCTGTGCTGGAATGCAAACATGAAATATGACAATTATACTACCCCAAGTTCACAATTTGTGGTGTAGACAGACCTGTAGGAAAATAATTGCCAAACCAGGTGGTAAAAACAGGAGAGATCTACATAGGAGATAGGTGGTCAGGGTAAGAGAGTTGGTTGGGAAAGGCTTCTTGTAGTGGGAGATGAACCAGGTCAGGGTAAGCTAAGAAGGCAGCAGATATCCCACACAGCAAGCTTCAGAACAGATCAGTCTGGGGACTGGCTGCAACATAGTAATGGGTGAGGAAGCAGCAGGAGGTGAGCAGATCAGACTACACAGGACTACGGGTATGCTGAGGAATTTGCAGACTTTAAACCTATGCGCCATGAGAAGTCTTCAAGGTAATCATTTGAACAGACGTACTTTAAGTAGACCACTCAGGCATGTGGAGTCTGGGTACAGCCTTAGGAGCAGTAGGTTTTTATTTTTTATTTATTTTTCTTATTTTTTAATCCTTACCTGAGGATATGGTTTACTGATGAGAGAGACAGAGACAGAGACAGAGAGAGACTCAGAGACTCGCCCTGACTGGGAATCCAACCCCCAAACTTCTGGTGTATAAGATGATGCTCCAACCGAGCCAACCAGCCAGCACAGAGGCAGTAGGTTTTTTTTTAGGGTAAAGGGGAGAGACCCTGAAAACACCTTTGACCAAGATGGGGAACTCTGAGATGTGAGGATACAGGAGAATGACAAACTTCATTTGGGGCTATGTTGGAGTTACTATGGGATCAGCTGGTGGAGACTCGCAGAAGTAGTTGAACTTGGGTCCAGAGTAAAGGAGTGAGGCCAGGCTTTCAGGTACCTGCACAGCATGAATCAGGAATTCTCCACTCCATTGATGTTTTCTAAATATGCGCAGTAAATCCTGCCCTAAGGAATTTACACATACCCAGGAAGCCTTCCTGTCTCCTCCCTGTTTGCCTAAATGCTTTGTTACTTACCCACCTGTGGCCACCCTCAGACCAAATTCCTTTACAACTGGATTGTACAATTCATTCAGCACCTGGCTTGGGCTGCTCTGTGTGGTGGTGACCTCTTTGGGCACATGCCCAGTCTCCACAGTTATCACCAGTCAATAAACACTAAGGACTGCACTTATTTTAGGCTCTAGGGCTACAGAGAGACATACTTGTCCTAGTGGAACTTACAGCCTCCTGATGTGACACGACATCCAGGTCATTGAAGGAACAAATGGCATGGAGATATTTTTGTCAGGAGATGAGGGGAGGGTTCCCTGGAGGAAGTGATATTTTATTTTACTGATTGATTTGAGAGGGAGAGAGAGAAACGGTGTGTTGTTCCACTTATTCATGCATTCATTAGTTGATTCTGGTGTGTGTCTTGACTGGGTATTGAACCCACAACCTTGGCATATTGGAATAATGGGACGATGCTCTAACCAACTGAGCTACCTAGCCAGGGCCAGGAAGTGATTTTTTTTTTTTTTTTTTAAGATTTAGTTTATTTACTTTTAGAGAGTGGGGAAAGGGGAGAAAGAGAGGGAGAGAAACATCAATGTGTGGTTGCCTCCTGCGCACCCCATACTGGGGGCCTGGCCTGCAACCCAGGCATGTGCCCTGACCAGGAATTGAACCAGGGACCCTTTGGTTCACAGGCCCACACCCAATCCACTGAGCTACGCCAGCCAGGGCAGGAAGTGATCTTTTAAGTGGAGCCCTGAATGAAGCCAGGTGGAGAGATGAAGAGGAATATTCTAGGCAGAGGGAACTATTATGTATATAAGCAGAATGTGTACAGGCCCAGGAGGAGAGTGTGATGTGTTTGAGATATGGATCACTGGTGTGGCTGGAATTGGGAGAGAGAAGCAAGCAGGGTCAACAGATCCCCCAGAATCTTGTAAGCCATACTTATTCATTCATTCAACAAATATTTGTTGAATGTCAAACATATAACAGGCAATTTTATTGGGACTACTGTAATGAACAGATAAAGTGTCTTCTACTTGGAGAGCTAGAAAATAAACAAGTACACAAAAATACATAAACAAGGAGCTGTAGAATGAGGCCTCTTTAGAGAGGGTGGGGAAGGAAGGCCTGTTTGTGAGGTGACATTTGAGCTGAGGCCTGAAAAAAGAAAACCAGCTATGTATCGAGTTGGGGGCATAGCACTTTGGGCAGAGAAAACAAGTGCAAAGGTCCTGTGGTGGGCATGTTTGGGGAACGAAAGAGCGATCACTTGGCTGGATAACTGTGAGTGGTTAGGAAGAGTGAGGTGAAAGAAAGTGAGAGAAGGAAAGAAGGGCCAGGCCTTGTAGGGTCATGGTAAGACATGGTAAATGATCAAGTACAGAAATAATCAGATTTGTTTTTAAAGGACAACTTGGGTTGCTATATGCAGAATGGACTGTAGGGGGCAAGAGTGCAAACAGGAAGCGGAACTTTCGGAGGTCTTGGCAGAAGTTGAGCAATGGTGTGGCCTTGAACAGGATAGGGATGGCAGTAGTGAAGAAGGGTAGACAGATTTCAGAGAGATCCAGGAAGTAGAATGGACAGGTCTAGGCAAAGGAATAAATGTGGAAGAGGGAGAGAGCAGGCAAGGCTGAAACCCTGGCTTCTAGACTGAATAGCTGGCTGGTCGGTGACCACTTTGGGTTTTGAAGTGTGAGGCACCTGCAAGATATGCCAGAGGATACACAGAAGTCTACACAGGTCTGCGACTTGGAAGAGCGGTTTCTGTAGATACCGCCTTTGGGGATGCTTACCTGTGGGTGGTAACTGGAGGGTCGCTGACTGATGTGAACACCTAGGACAGAATGAGAAGGAGCTGCTGCAAGCAGAGTAGACCAAGAAGTCAAAAGACAGACAAGCACCCACTGGATGTAATGATGAACGTGTTAGTGACTTTAGAGTCACCTCAGGGGAGTGGTGAGTGACAGGTGAGGAAATGAAACCATGAGGGGCAATGAGTTTTCCAGAAGCTTTGCCAAAAATAGGAAAGGGATGTGGTGCTGAGACAAGAGCCCTTGGACAGGGCTGGGTCTTCAGCCCTCGGTGATTCCAGGAACCCAGCCAAGGTCTGTACAGGGAGGGCTCTCCTGAACAGCACAGAGCAAGTCATCGAAGCCCATCAGCCATCTGGGCGGTTAGGAAAGTCACTGCTAACCTTGGGTGAGGCCGAGGACTCAAAGTAGGAGGGTTACTCCAACTCCTCATCATAAGCCCCATCGTGACCATGGTGAAAGCTTGAGCCTGATGGCCCATCACCCCTCATTGCCCAAGGACGTGCACTCTGGGAGCACCACGCGTTCTCCTGCCCGTCCTTAGCGGTCTGACAACCCAGGGTGCGCACGCTGAAACGAGGATGCGCAAGAACAGTACCACAGGGCAATATGCAGGTAGGTTGCCTATGGAATCTTCAGGAAAGAGGATGATATGATGATGGCTCTAGAAAGAGAGGCTTCAAGGGTGTTTTCACACTGAACCTGCTGAGGTTACCTGCCTGCATTGACTCCAGTGACCACACGGCAGCCAGACCTTTGTTTTTCACTTTATTGTACAAAAAAAGGGAAAACAAAACTTCCACAGTTGGCTTTAAGCTTAGGCAGACACCTCTAAGCCACTCCCCCCTCCCATGATACAAATTCAAGTTGTGGTTGTTGTTGAAACCTACAAAAACACTCCTTAAATATTAGAAAAAAGGGGGTGGGGCGGGGTGGGAGTCCTCCCACCGCAGCCATCCCAACCCAGTGCCAAAATGCACTCAAGAGTGACCTCTTACAGCACCAACACCCCCCTCCCCACAGCCCTGTTTGTACTGTAAGAATTTTTCAATTTTTTAAAACGGGGGGGAAAAAAGCACCCCATTCAAAGTTGTTTTTAGATGAAAACATGTTCCACTAAAGCACAACAGCTGAGGGGCATTCAAACAGGGCATGGGGTTCTTTGCAGGGGCTCTTGGTAAGAAATAGAACCTATGAACCCCTGTGCCTAATTCCAGGATAGGGACAAAGGGGAGCGGGAGTGGGGAGTGTCCCTCCCTAGCTCCCCCAACCCCCGGCACCACATCCAAGGCAGATTGTTCGCCTGCCTTTGGGAGCAGGATCTACCTTTCCTACCCCAACTCCTAGGCGGATTTCCCACTCTTCCCCTTCTCTTGGCTTTCATTCAGAGGGGGAAGGTGGAAAAGCAGAGCCCCAGTTGTAGGTCAGTGACATGATTGGTGGGGGAAGCCAAAATTTAATAAAAAAAAAAAAAAAATCAAATCCACAAGACAAGGTGGCTTGGCTTAAAAGTCTAGGAATCAGGGTGCCAAAAATCTTGGGGTGGCTGGGAAGGATTACAGGGATCGCTGCAAACCAGCTTTTGCAGACCTCTTCCCCAGCTGTGGGTTTGGGGGGCGGGTAGGGAGCAGACCTGAGAAATCAAAGGAAATGGGGGCAGGGGAGCAGGAGGATACTCGGGAAAGGCAGGAAGGGTAAGAACTTGCAAGACATCTCTTGAAGCCCAGGTTCTGAGCCTTGGGTGGCCAGGCGACCCCCCAGATGAACGTGGGAGGCCTTTCCCACCAAACAAAAGCTGTAAGTTTCGCCTGGTCTGTCCCCCTCCACGCAGTCCTATTGGATATTGGAGACCAGCAGCAGCTCAGTCATACGGCCCTGGCAGAGGGAAACTGGTAGGAAGCATCAGAGTGGCTTCAGCACCTCCCCCCAAATTGAATCAGAGATTAGGCAAAGCAGAGAACGTGGAGAAAGGGGCCATCCGTCCCGGCCTTCCCAGCCTCAGCCTTTCCCACCAGGGTCAATGTCTCCCTGGCCCTCACCAACCCTTTTACCAGATTCACGGACTGACATGGGCTCCCCCCCTTACACACACACACACTTGTTCATGTGCCTTTGCACACATCCACAGGTGCACCCATGCTATGTACAGGACACACGCGCGCGCGCACACACTTTTCCATACGTATCAAGTTTTTAAAAAGTCCCAAACCTACCCCCCTAAACCCTCCCTCTCCCAGAAATGACAACAGAGACGGCAGCCGAGATCGGTAGGAAACGTCTCGTTGACAGCTCAGAGCTTAAAAAAAAATATATACACATATATAAAAAACACCTCTGCCCCTCCCCCCATGAGTGGGTCCAGGTAGCTCCTTCCTGCAGGGGGCAGGGGAGAGGGCTATGGGGCAGTGCCTGTTTTCTCTTAGGCACCTGCCCTCCTTTCCCCATGTTCCCTGCCTCCAGTTCCAAGTAGGTATCCAGGCAGCATCCCTCTGGGAAGGGAGGGGTCCTCCCCCAAGCATCCACGCCCCCCTTAGGTTGGGCTGCAAAGGTAGAGGGCCTCACTGAACTCTTTGGGACCCCCGCCCCACTCCCAGGTCCATTGTCCATGCCAGAACCACAAGTGCAGAAGGGGGGGGACGGTCCAGTCCAGTGGCGGCTCAGTCTGATGGTGGCACTCGCTGGAGGCCCCCAGGGCTGATGTCTCTGAGGCTGCAGAGTGCGGGCCTGGGCTCCTCCGGCCCCTCCCCCCACCGTATTTTGTTTAAAAAAGAAAGAAAGAAAGAAAGAAAAAAGTGGGGGAGGGCAGGGGACAGAACAAGGGGGAGAAACAAAGGCGGTCAGTTGGAGAGGAGAGCCCCCGGTGGGGCTGAGTCTCAGTTGGAGTCAGAGTCTGAGGTGTCCCCCGAGGAGGAAGAGCTGGAGCTGCTGCCCTCGGACTCATTGTCTTCATCCTCGTCATCGTCCTCATCGTCATCCTCATCTTCATCATCCTCCTCATTCTGGGGAGGGATTGAGAAATGGGCTGTCACCAGGTGGCCTTCCTGGCAGGGCCCCACCTGCCCCTCCCGTCGTGCCTGTCCACCCCACCTCATCTCCCTCCTCGCTCTCATCCTCGCTGCTAGACTCAGAGGAGTCCCCGCCGTCCTCAGACGAGTCCCCGTTCTCATCGTCATCTTCTTCTTCATCCTCATCCTCTTCATCCTCATCCTCGTCCTCATCCTCCTCGGACTCCTGGGAGGGACAGAGGGGCATCAGTGGTCTCTGTCACACCACTCCAGGCACCGAGGACCCCTGCCCCTCAGGAAAGACTCCTTACGGATTTGGACTGCAGGGTAGTCCGGCTGGACTTGGGGTTTGGGCCCCGCAGCTTGGTCATGCTCTTACGTTTCTGTAGGAGAGGACAGAGATACAAAGGGAGTGCCCGTGAGTCGCAGACGCACCCAGTCACCCCTGACCCCAGTGCCACCCAGCTCCCAGACTTACGTTGGAGATGTACTCTTTATAGGCTGCACGATCTTGGGGAGACAGACTCTGGGGAAGACAAAGGAGGAGGTAAGGGCCGAAACACCACCCTAACTGCTGCTGACCGAGTGTGAGGCAGTGGACCAATCATTTACCTCTACCCATTTTTACCTTTTCTGATCTCCCTATACCTTGGGTCTCTGCAGAAAAGCCCTGGCACCTGAGGATCAAGCTCCCTCCACTATTTCTACTTAAGATGCCCTGAGTTCTTCCTAGGTGCCCTGTCATAAGACTTATTATTCATGTCCTCCCTATTACTTTACTCAAATGAAACCTCCACAGTCAGGGCCTTCCCCAACTCACGGAAGTCCCCATGACGACACCCCCTGCCCCAAAGCCAGGCGGCATCACTGCCACCTCAACACCAAGCCTGGAGCCACTGACGAGGCTGTCTGGGGCTCACCAAGCTTCTGGAATACCGAAACACTGCTACTTCCCTAGGTCATCGGCCAACCTGTGTGGATGGCTGGGGAGGACACAAGTGACTCCATTTTACAGATCTGACCACTAAACCAAGGCATAGAAGGGGGCCAAGGTAGAATCCAGGAGAGGTCCCTTGGTCCCAACTGGGAAGGAAAAGGCAGCCCGATTTGGGTTTTTCAACTTCCTAGCTGTGTATCCCTGGCTCAGTTACTTAACCTCCCTGCACCCTGGTCTCCTTATCTTTGATAGTAACCATCACCCTTAGGATTGCTCGGACACTGAGCGAAATCATGAATATGGACCAGCCAGCATGACGGCTCCCCTTTCCAGGGGTCCCCTGCCCTCTCACCTTGACCCAGAGGTCCAGGTGCACCTTGTACTGCTTCTGCTGCTCCTCGGCCAGCTTTTTGTAGTGCTCCTTCTGGCTCTGAGAGATGCGCTGCCAGCGGCTGCCAATCTCCACCATGCGCTCCTTCAGCGGCAGGTGGTTCAGCTCCCCGTTGGACAGCAGCTCCTGGGAGAACTTCTGGTAACCGTTCCTGGGAGGTGGGGGTGGTACCGGGAGGGTCAGGATCCCATCTAAGCCACCCTCATGCTGCCCTCCTCACCCCCAGGGTGGGCTCCAGACTCACATGGGAGGCTTCTTGGGTTCTCCCTGGAACTTCATCTTCTTGGATGAGTTCGCAGCAGCTGGGGGCGCCCGCATCTCACTCAGCTCTCTCTGTGGGGAAAGCCAGAAAGGTCACACTTACCCTATCTCCACCTCCCAACATACTCCCCTCTGGCCCCATGCTGTCACTGCCTCAGCTGGCCCTCCGTTTATGTGCCAGGGAGGAGGACAACTTGCCAGGGAGCAACTTCTCAACAATTCACACCTGCGCTGGGCACTGCTTCATAATTACAAACGTCACACCCACTTGCTGATATGTGAGGCTCACAGAAGGATGTTAAGAGACTTCTTCTGGGTCACACAGCCAAGGGTGGGATTTCGGGCTCCAAGCCCCATGCAGGGAAGAAAGCTGCACACCCATGAGGGGGCTCCCAAGTTTTAAGTGGAGGGAGCTGGCCCCAGCTCCACCCCACCCCACTGCCCCACACTAACCAGCAGCCCCTTCCCACCTCGTATCGCTTTTGGTCTTCAGCCGCCTTCTTAATCCACATGAGTTTCTCCTTCTTTTCCATGTTGTTCCAGGTCATCTCCATGGCTTTCAAAGCCTTCCCCCGATCATTCTGGGAAGAGACAGGGGTGTCAGCTGTGGGAGGAGTGTCACCTGGGGCAGGAGAAGGCCTGTGTGGACTGGCTGCAGAACCATCCCTTTCCCACTCGCTGCTACCTTAAAGCGGGCCAGGTAGTCACCGATGACGCTCTGTTGCCAGATCTCCTCCGCTCTCTTGGGTGACTCGGGAAGTTTGCCCCGTTCCTCGCGCTCCCCGCCCGGCTTCCTCTCGGACTGAGCCTTCAGCGCAGCTTCCCGGGCCTTGTACTTGGCCTGCAGAGATGGCACCAGGTGTCAGCCTTCAGGCCACCCCCAGGGGGCGCGCGTTCCCCATCCAGCAGTTGAAGGCTCCCCACCACTGCAAGGGTGGGACAAGCAGAGCCGGGGGCTGGTGCAGACTTCTCCAGCCCAAGGCGCAGCCCCGCCCACCAGCGCTGTTCCCCAGGGAGCCAACAGCCCTCAGCTGGCTGACAGCTTCCCGCCTTCCGGCTTGCTGGGCTCCCAGCCCCAGCATCTGAGCCTAGGCACAAACGTGGCCCACACAGGGCAGGGCTGGAGGCGCAGCCACCCCTGCGGGAATAAGTGGCCCACAGCTCAGACGCAGCAGCCAGGACCCTGGTTTGGCCAGCCTGACCTTCTTCTTCTCTGATAAGTCGTTCCACATGCGGGCCAGCAGGCGGGTCAGCTCGCTTTCTGAGAGCTCTGGCCGTTCCTCCTGCAGCTGCCTCCGCTTCTCCTCGGAGAAGATGAACATGGCTGACACCGGCCTCTTCGGCTTCTCTGAGCTGCCCTGTAGATGTGCAGAAAAGGTCAGAACCCTCAGAGTGTGGACAGGGAGCCCGCCTTCCCCACCCCCACCCGCTCAGTGGTGCTCCCTGCCCACCTTGCCCCCTTCCTGGGAGGGCTTCTTGGAGGCTGGGCTGGTGGTTTGCTTCTTGTTGATGTTCAACATCTTTTCTTCCCCCAGGACCCGCTGCTGCTCCTCCTCTGGCAAGCTCTGGTTGGGGGAGAAGAGGTGGCGTGGGGCTGCAGGCCAGTCCCCAGTCTGCTCTCAGGCTGTCAGAAGGGCCTTGCCACCAGCCCCAAGGCTTCTCTCTGCCCACTGCCTCACCCACTCACCTCTAGAAAACGGAGCAGCTCCACCTCATAATCTTTCTTTTTCTGGGGAATGAAGGGGAGTCAGGGTCAGTCTGGGGGCAGGCGCACTGGAAACCCCCTGTGCTCGGGAACAGGAGCCCTCAGCAAGCCTTCCGGAGCCTGGACGGGCCCTTGTCTCCTCCCATGGAAGGCCTGCAGAAGGCCTGCCATTATCTGTTGATTTACCCAGATGCTGAACCCAGCACACCACCACCCTCACAGAAGATGCCCAAGGGGTCAGACCTCATGCTTCATCCCCCAAGGGTCTCCAGGAGTCCTCCTCTCCAGGGGTAGTTCCCGCCACAGCTCACCTGGTCACACTTCTTGTGGTAGGCGTCCTTCTCTTTCTGGGAGAGCAGCTTCCACTGCTGGCTGCATAGCACCATGCGCTCTGTGCTGGGCACGTCCTTCATGTTGGCCATCAGCTCTGCACAGTACAGCGAATAGCTGTTCCTATCAGAACCGCAGAAAGGGGAGTGTTCCCGTGAGTGACAGGGTGGCCCAGGGCGGCGGGCCTCCTCATTTCCACAGCCTGGGCCGAGGTCCTTCACCAGCCAGCTCTCCTTCTGCCCACTCGCTCCCCCCGCCCCAGGGCAGCGCTCACGGAGGTGGCTTGGTGGGTCGCCCATCAAACTTGTCCTTGAGCTGGCGTTCGGCCTTGGTGAGGGTGGACTTGGTGATGCCCTCCTCACTGATGTTCAGCTCGGGGTGCTTCTGGATATAGTCACGCATAATCTCCTGCAGAGTGAGGTGGGGGGGATGGAGGGCAATGGGGTGTGGGGTTAGCCGGGGCCAGGAACGGGGGAGAGCCGCTGGGAAGGGGAGGCAGGGAGCAAAGCTGGGGGGTGGCCGTGTGTCTGCTGCGTCACACGAAAATTGATGCCCTGCCCTGCCCTAGCCTGAGATCTCATGGTGGGGGGGGGGGCAGGAAAGGTAGGGGCAGAGGTAAGGGGCCCAAAAGGCCCCTGCCTCAGTGGAGGGATGGGGAGTGACTGCCTCCTGCAGAGTGCGGAGGCCACAGAGTCGGAGGGCAGAGGCTCATGAAGAGCCGGATGGGGAGGAGCGCAGCGGAAGCCTAACCTCGTACTCCTTCCGCTGCTCCAGGGCCTTATGAATCCATTTCAGCCTCTTTTTGTCCGAGAGCTGAGACCACTGCTTCCCCAGGGAGTCCTTCACCTCCTTCGTAGTGGCCTGCAAACCAAAAGCCGTCAGACACACACAGGCAGCCAGGAGCAGGGGGAAGGGAGGGGTTGGGGGGTGGGGGGCACATAGGCCCCCGCCCCCTCAGGCCACAGGAGGTCACAGGAGTGTCCCCCACAGGCCAGGAGGGGAAGGCACAGAGGCGGGGGTCCCGCCTGGGTACAGGGGCAGGCTCAGACACACACACGCACGCACACACTTGCACGCCAGCTGGCCCAGGCCCTGTCCATGCAGCCCACCCCTGGGGAGGGGCCTCCTCTCCTGCTCCATGCCCAGCCGACCTGATGCGGCTCCCCCCCTTGCCACCGCCACGTGCCCTCTGCCCCCACCCCTTGGCCAGACACTCACATCTGGCCGAACTTTGAGATACACCTTCTTCTCGTGGGTATACCACAGCTGCTGGGGGGTTTTGGGCTTCTCAGGGATGTCAGACTTCTTCGCATTCTGGATTAAATCAGGGTGATCCTCCCTAGCCAGGGTGTGAGGAGCAACAGTCAGCAGGCGGTGGAGAGCCTGTTAGGGCAGACCCAGCTAGCTGCCCCACCCGCCAAGGCTCCTAGGCCCATTAACTGGAGACTAGTGGGACAGCGGCTATCTGACTGTCCCTGCCCTTGAGCATGGCCCACTAGGGTTTACATGTGACCCATCCATCTTCCATGCCTCACAGATGGCCAGCTCAAGGCTCTGGTCAGTTACCCTATCCTGTCACACCCAGTGCCCTGCGGCCCTTCGCTGGGCTCCACTGCCTTACCTGAACCGGGCCAGGTTTCGCTCGAACTCCTGTTTCTCCCTCTGGAAGTCCTGAATATATTTCATCTGGGGGGAGGAGGGGATGGGGTCATCCACAACCCAAGGCCTGAGCTACAAAAGCCACTGTGTCCGCCTTGCTAGCTATTTTGCCTCCCAGTTGGCGACATGGATGAATGGAAGATGGCACAGGTAGGCTAGAGAGGCTGGCCTGCCTTCCAGTGGGTGGGACTCGACTGTAACTCAGGTTAGTGGGAGCTACAGGAGTCTCCCAAAGCACATCCTACATCCTATTCCCAACTCTTAAGATAGGAAGAGTCCTGGAATGGGGATGTGACGTTGCTCAATCACACAGTACACAGTGACAGGGCTGGGACCCCCCCACACCTCAAATCTCTCTCAGTGAAGAGTCAGGAGGTGCAGGACTGACCCCCATCGCCCCCTCCTCCAATGTCTGTGGCAGCTGATATCGGCCTGCCCCCTAAGAGGTGGCCCACAGGGCTGGGAGCAGGCCGAGTCCCGCTTCCAAGGCATGACAGGGTGTTGAAGGGACCCCAGAGTTAATTCTTCCAATGCAAGTCACATCCTAATGGTTGTCTCATAAAGTGTGACATTTTCCCCCATCTAACACGTCCAGGTCCCTGGCTGTCCTTCACAATTCCGACACCAGCCCCCTTCACTCTTCAGCCATCACTTCCCCTCTGCCCCTTCCATCAGTCTGGTTCTTCCTTCCAATCACCCCCTGACTCCTCCCTGCAACTTTCCTACCTCTTCACAGCCTCTCCACTTCCTGTCCAGTGTCTTTTCCTTCCTCACCCACCTCCTATCCTGACTTGTGCTCAGCATCCACCTCTCCTTTCTCCCAGTTCCCAGATTCACAAGCTGCCCTGGAAAGGGCCAGGGGCTCATGGTGACAGAGCCCAACCCCTGCCTCACAGAAGAGACACCGGCACAGGGAGAAAGTCCCACTTTCCCCTGAGGTTCCCACAGAAAACTGGGAGCAGAGCTCAGCTTGCTCGGCCCCAACCTCAGCCCTCCTCACACACAACGCCACCCTTTGAGCTGAAAGACACCCCAGAGCGCAGGCTCAGCCTCCACACTTCCTCAGTCCAATCAGACTGGGACCGGAGAAGGTGACTTACCGAAGGTCGAGGTGACTTGGTGGGAGCCATGACAAGCCCAAGTCTCACGTCCCCTGAGCCAGCACACTGCCTACTCTACCACAGTTCCTTCGGCCCCTCCCTGGTCCTCCAACTCTCTGCCTCTCCCTCCCATCCTACAGTAACTGGGTGTCATCGGTTCTTTAATATCCTAATCAAAGGGTCAGAAGAGCTCCAGCAATTCAGGATCCTGCTCAGCTCGGGCAGCAGTTGCAGCCGCTGGTTTTAACCCAGCTGAACCTGCTTCTTTTTTGAGTCCTGAACCAAGGACACAGGAGCCTGCAACCAGGTGTACAATCCAGGCAAAGGGCCACTCACAGGGCGGCAGCCAGTGCCACCTCCAGAGAGCTGGCTATAGACACTCTGTTGTCTCATTCCTTCTGCTGCCCTGCATCCTCCCTGGCTCCATGTCTGCCACCTAGCATCTCTTCCTTGTGTCCATCTCTCTCCCTACCCCATCTCACTCATGTCCCAGCGGCAGGCTCCTCCAGGGCTTTGCTGCCTATCTCTTTGAGGGACTGCTTCACTTTACTGTACTTGACCCTGGCTGGGAGGCTAAGGCAACCTCTGTGCAAGGTTAACAGCCTCCAAAGGTCTGGGATAGCATGAGGCCACAGGGGACGATGTGTATCCTTGGGTGCGCATGTGTGCGTGGGGAAGGAAGCCCATCTAAACGTAAATAGAGCAGTGAGAAGAGCACTGGACAGGGAGTCCAGAACACTACACCAGAGTCCTGCTTTGCATCGTTAGTTGTGGGACCTGGGATAAGACACCTTCCTGCACCCCAGTTCCTTGCTCACAAAATTGGGATACCCTGTTCTCTTGGGGTTGCCTCTATGCTGTGCAGGCCTCACAGTGAGGTCGCATACATGGGGGCAGAGCTGTAGAAAGGAACCCTGCAGGCGGTGGTTGGTCCCAGCACAGGCCGGCCTCAGCCTGGGTTCCAGCTGTGATAGTGCCTGTACATGATGGCGTGCAGACCTGGACGTGTGGCTGCCCCAGACCCTACTCTGCTCTGCTGACCCACGCACATCCCTGATGCCAAGTCTCTCTGTCTGAGCCCCCTCCCCTGCCCCCAATAGCTGACCCACACAGCACCAGCTGCTCCCAGCCTTTCTCTCCCCCCACCTTAAGCCCCCCTCCCCCCACCTTCTTCTTCTCGGGCAGTTCCTTGTATTTCTTAGACAGAATCTTGGTCAGGTCCAGGTTGCTCATCTCAGGGTGAAGTTTCGCATACTTGGCCCGCTTCTCCATGAAGAAGCGGAAATAAGGGGTCAGGGGCTTCTTTGGGAAGTCCGGGTGTTTCTGGAAGGAGGGACAAAGACACAGTAAAGGTCAAACAGCACCCATTTTTTAGACTATTCCTCTCCTACCCCGTGTGCGCCCCCTGGAAACTCACCTTGAGTTTTTTGCCTTTGTAAGGATTTTTAACATGTTCCTGAGCATCGAGGATCAATTCCGTCAATGTACGGAACTTGCGCACCTGGAGGAAGAAGGGAGGTGAGTGGAAGGGAAAGTTCAGGACAGGGGACACTACCTAGGAGCAGACCCCCACTTGCCAACGGGTCTCTTCTACTTCGCACTAGACTGACTTTATTAGAAGAGGAGGGTAGAGGCCAAGAGCCACACCACTGAGGGAGCCCCTAACATCCGGGTGGACACCCAGCCACTGGCCCACGCCTACTGCAGAGGCCCGGGCAGCCAGACACACCAAAGGACGGCAGCAGGGTGACCCCCTGACCTCAGTGTGGTTGTCCATGCCAGCACCTCATTCAATCCCCAGAACAGCTCAGGCGACAGGAGCTCCAGGACGGTAAGTATTCAAGGCCACAGAGCTAGAAAGTGGCAGAACTGAGAACTCTAGGCCAGTGCTGTCAACCGTGCCACCTCCAAAAATGCACAAAAGCGACCACATAAGCACCTCGCCCGGGCTCTTTCTTCCTGTTTATAGACTTCTGTTTCATCTCCCCCACCAGGAAGGTTAAGGCAGGGGTCCGTGTAGAGGTGAGTTCCTTAGTATCAGGAAGGGGGGGTGCCAGTTACCTCGTTAGATATCTCCACCCATTTGAGCTTGCACATGTCTCCAGAAAAGTCTTTAAATGCTACTTTTTCCCAGTCCATATGTGACTCAGTGGTTTTGAATTTGGAGCTATCATTGGACGGCAGGTTGTTCTTCATGCATTCTAGCAAAGTCAGCATGTCTTCCTGGGACCAGCGGTCTGGGGATGGGTAAGAAAGGCGATCATGCCTGGCTCCTTCTTTCCCTCCATCTGTTCCCCAGTCCCTGTGCTCAACTCTTCCTTCCCAGAGCACCCCAGAGTCCCTGGTTACCTCCTACCTAGACACAATGAAACACAGCCTAGCCCTAAGGAGAAAAACTGTGGCCTTGTGAATTACAGCAGGGACTGCAGTCCAGACAGTGTCATACCTAGAAAGCCAGGCTTGACCACGAGGTACTGCCTACTCTAGGGAAGGGGAGCAAATGGAGCTTCTGTGATTTGGAGCCCTGCAGGAAGGCAGCTAGCTTATCAGGGAGGGGAGGGAAGCAAGGAGGCAACATTTCTAAATGTGACGCCAAGTTCAAGTCTAAGTTGGGAAGGAGATACCGTAAGTGTTCAACAATTGAAGATGGGTTGTGGGCTGTAAGGAGAATCAAGGTAGATGTTGCTCTATAGCACAGCTGAAAACTAAACTAACATCACAGACATTCCATCTCTCTCCTGTCTCTCATGGTCTCTTGAGAAAGACCAAAGGAGAATTTGGGGCAGGTAAGAAAAATGTAACAGAAATGTTTCTTTCGTTTCCATACAGGGAAGCTCTAAGCCTAGGCAGGTGGGCAAAAGCTCTCAGGGCCCTGCTCCAGGGAGAACCCCCAGAATTCCGAGTTGTCTTCTCAGCCCGATTCCCCATACAAACAAAAAAGGTGGTCTGGACCAGCTCCTTGCAGCCACTGAAATGCAGCTCCACTGAGGAGTCCCTGGAGGGCGACTACCCCGGAAGGCGAAGGCGAGCAGAGAGAACAGCTCTCCAAGGCTAGGAGTCAGAAGGGTTCCTCATTTGCATTTACATCTGGTAACCTGGGCCAGGGTTTCCGTAGGGCAGGTCACATAAACCCATAATCCTCTCTCTTTTCAATGTCCCACAGGCCTTGCCAGATGCTCCACTTCATTCCATCCCCTGCCCCCATACTCTCTGGGTCCCTACTGGGTGGCAGTGGGGTCTAGTTATGTTCAAAACTCCCTTGGCTTGCGATCTCAAACCACCAATATACCCTTTCCAACTATCTCACCAAAAACCTTGTCCTCTTAGTAATAAAAAACTCTGAAAATCCCTTCCAACCCATCTCTTCTCCCGTTTCCTCCACATTTCTCATCCATCCTCCCATTTCAGGACTCTGGGGGAGGACACCCCAGGGCTGACTGGGAACCTCGGAGAGAAGGCTTGCAGGGGCCTCCTTCTCCCCCCCCCCACCCAGCCCTCTCATGCAGGGGGCAATGGAATGTGAAAAATACAAAGCCTAATAATTTGGATCAAGCCAACCCCCCAGTGTGAAGGATGCTTGATTCTTAAAGGCACCCTCCCCCCATCTCAACTGAGAATGCAGACTGGAGAAAAACCCTTTAGAAGGGGAATGGGTCCTGCAGACAGCCATGTGGGAAAGAGAATTTAAGTTAAAGAGGGCTGAGGATGGGGGCTCCTACCTTGGCCTTTGGGGGCGGCCATTTCCAGGTCTGTGGGGCAGTCAGCTTCTCCGTTCATTCTCCACCCGTCCAGCCACTTCCTCGTTCACGCTGGCCGGGACACCCGGGTTCAAAGCCACCTCACCCTTTAGAAGAGATACCAGTCTCTACTCAGGGAGGCAGAGAGGTGAAAGACTTTCTATTCCTCCCCCCCAGAGGGGAGGGGGCAAAAGTCCCCACTCTTGGAGAGACCCTGTCAAGACCCTAGATTTCATGGGAGGGTGGGTGTGAAAGAACTCTCCTCCTTTTCCTTCTAACCCCCTCCCCCAAGCCCTTGCAGCAAGGCTTAGCGGCTTGCGCCCTCCCCTGCCCACGCGAGAGACTGCTCCCAGCTACCGCGTGCAGCTAGCGCCCGCCCTCTCTCCTTCCCCCACCCCGGCCAAAAAAAAAAAAAAAAAAAACCTCCTCCTCCCCTTCTCGCCCGCCTGGGGGAGGCCCCAGGCTAGAGGGCGGGGGAGAAGGAAGGGCGGGTAAAGGGCGCGCGCTGCCGCGGAAGCGGGCACGCGCCGCAGTCTCCTCCTCCCGCCTCCCCCCGGCCCGTTCCCCCCGCCTCCGCAACCCGGCGGGGACCCGGACGCAGCGCAGCCGCCGCTGGCCTCGGAGCACAGCGGCCACACCGCCCCCGGGGACCGGATCCGGATTCCCGCCGCCGCCCCCCCCTTCGAGCTCGCGACGCCGTCCCTGCCCGGCTGGGCGGGCAAGCAGCCGGAGAAGAGCGTCCTGCCCCCCGCCCCCGAGCCACCCACCCCGGCCAGAGGGGCCGCCACCGCCCAGCCACCCCGACGCTCAAGGAGGAACCCGGCGCAGAGGCGCGACTACGGCGGGAACCGCCGCCTCCTCCCCCAAGCTTGCGGCCCAGCCCCGCCGGCGCCCCCGCCCCGGCCTCCGGGGAGCAGAGCCAAGGAGAGGGCGGGAGGACGGCGGCCCGGAGGCGGGGGCGCAGCGCTCACCGGCCCCGCCGCCCCCTCCGGCGGCCGGCGAGAACTGCGCCTGCCGGCTGGGAGAAGCGCGGCCTCCTCCGATCGCGGCCGGGGCTCGGCTCCGGCCTCGCTTCCTGCTCTCCCCTCCCCCGGTTCTCAGCGTCCTCTCCAGTGCCCTGGTCCTCCCCCGCCCAGTCCTCGGTCCGGAGGTCGCTCCGGGCATCCACCTCATCCGCTGTTCGATCCCAGCTGCCCGGCCCTGATCGCGGATGCGTCCCAAGCCGCCTCGGTTACCCGGCGCAGCGCGGCGTTCGGGCTTCCCGCTCCGGCGGCTCCCTCCCCGGTTCTGAGTGGCGGCGCCCTCCCCCGCTCGGCCGGGCACAGCCGCAGCTCCCTCCCGCGGTGGCAGCGGCTCCTCCTCCGGGCGCGGCGGCGGCGCTGGGGCGGCGGCTGGTGCTGTGGCGGCTGCCTGCTGCTCCTCGCGGCGAAAAGCACAAAGCACAGCGCCCTCCGCCTGCAGGCAGCCCGCCCGCCGCCCGCCCGCCGGCCCCGGCCTCAGTTCGCACACCCCCCGCCGCCGCCGCAGCCTCCGCCGCCGAAGCGGGGAGGAGGAGGGAGGAGGAGGAGCGGGAGGGGGGCGGGAGAAGCGGGGCAGCGAGCGCGTCCTTCCCCGTGGAGCGCACACCGACCCCCGGGGAGCGAGCGCCAGCCCGCCCGCCTCGCCGGCTCCGCTCCCTCCCACAGCCTGCCCGGGCGGGCTCCGCGGGGGGCAGCAGGGAGGAGGGGCGGGAGCTGGGGGGACCCGGGCGGCCGAGGCGGAGGGAAGGAAGGAGGGGAGGGGGGGTGGTGGTGGCGGCTGCTGCTGCTGCTGCCGCCGCCGCCGCCGGGGAGGGGGGGGCCGAGGCAGGGAGACACGCAGCCGCCCGGATGGCGGCGGAGCTCGGAGCCGGGGCGGGCGCGGAGAGCGACCTCGCCAGACCCGCGGGGGAACTGGCATGGTCGGCCGGCAAGGAGGGGAGGGCGCGAGGCGCGGCCGCAAAGCGGGCTCCTGGAGGGCCCCCCGGCGGCCGAGGAGGCTTAGGGGGTGCCTGGGGCTCTCCCCCAAGTCCTCCCAGCTCAGATTCTGGCTTCCACGCCAGCCCTCGTCTGCTTCCTTCTCCTGCCTCCCGGAGCGGGCACTCCGCGCCCACCCTCACCCCCGGAGCGTGGCCACCAGCTTGGGGCGCACGCACGCCAATCGCGGCGCCAGGCTTCGGCGCTTCCCTTGCGGTCCCCTCTGCCGAGCAACGCACACCCGAAACTTTATCTTTAAAAAAACAACCACCAACCAAAATTCTAGAAAATGCTCTTCCTGTAAATTTTTTTTTAAAAAATCAAAAAATTCCTTTGCTTTTTACACCCTACAAAGGGCAGGGAAGAGACGGGCTCCGGCAGAGGAGCCTCTCTGGGAGCCGGTTCAATCCAGCCCGGCATGTCTCCCCAGGCCTGCCCGGGCGCATGGAGATCGGCGCCGCTGCCACTCCAGTAACCCCTCTCTCCCGAAATCCACGGCACCGGGGTTCACTTACCGAGCGTGTGAATGAGAGCGCGGGCCAGGAGCACCTAGGGGTGCGGCAGGCCGAAGAGCCGAGCCGCAGCTCCGCCGCAGCCGATGCTGGGGCAGCGAGTTGCCAGACAAAGCCCGAGATGGCGAAGCGGAGCGACGGCTAATGGCGAGCCCCACGCGCCGCGCTCCGCCCGCCCCGCTCCGCCCGCCCGCCCGCCCGCCTCGGCGCAGCGCGGCGCCGCTCCGAGCGCTCGACCGTCAGAACCGCCTCGGCGCCACCGCCTCCCGGGCCACCCTGGCCTCGCCTGGCCCCTCCGCCTCCTCCGAGCCGCTCAGCCTCACCCTTTCCCTCCCACCGCGCTGGGGGCTGCACGAAAATAAAAAGAAAAATGCTTTTTCTTTTCCTTTTTTTTTTTCTTTTGGCAGGGCGGGCGTGTTGAGACTTTTGGGTTTTTTGCCCCCAGCTCGCACTCACCTGCGGAGCCGTCGGGAGGGCTGGGGGTGGGGGCTCGCGGGGCTGGAGCCGGCGAGCGCGGGTTGAAAGCTAGCCAAGCTCTGCAGCGCCCGACCCGGGCGTATACGCCGCCGCCAGTCCCCGCAGAGAAATCGTCCTCCTACCCCCGCCTCCATCGCTCTGCGTTTCTCTTCCAATCAGCCGGTCGCTTGGCGGCTCCTCCATTCTCCGGCCAAGCCCGCTGCCTAGAGCGAGCTCCACTCCATCTGCTCGTCCGGCTCCTCGCTCCCCCGCCGGGGCTGACGAGGCGATGTGGGGCCGGAGGGGGATTTGCGAGGGAACCTGCCTGCTTCCCGCTCCCATTGCTCCCTCCCCGCTGCCTCCTGCTTCTCTCCTGCGTCTTTCCAACTCTCCCCTGTCGCCACTGGTGTGTGTCTGAGTGTGTGCGCGGTTTTTTTTTTTTTTTTTTTGCTCTTTGCTTTTGCAACCCTGAAGCCAAAGCGGGGGGGGTTGGGTGGGGTGGGGGAGGAGAGCAAAGGGAGGGGGGTGTTACAAAAAAAAAAAAAGCAAGAAAGAAGCTCTTAGATTCGCAACACATGGAAAAACCTGGGGAGCACCCCGCTTCTTCCGATCTCGGTGCCCCGGAGGGCCTTCGGGATTTTAGAGCGAGCCTCTCGTCGTCCTCAGTGCCCCTCACCTCCGCCAGGTTTAGGATCCGAGGAGTCCGAGCAAAAAGTTCTCCCCCTGAGCCGTATGAAGGGGTGTCAGAGTGGGAGTTGGGATTTCTCAAGAAGCGGCAGCCATCCCTCGTACCCAGGCTTCGTTAGCTGGGCCGGGGTAGGGGTGGAGAGCAAAATCCCGGTGGGTTTTCGGAAGGGGCTTCCCTTCGCGGGCGAAATCGGAGTCAGGAGACCAGGCTTCGCACATCTCCCCCTCGGTCTCTGCCTCTAGTCCCCTTCCAGCTCCCCCTTTAATTTTTTTTTCTCTCCTTTAATCTAATTTCTTCCAACTCCACCTTTGTTGTTAACCGGCGTCACGCGGGGATCAGCCAATCCCCGTCACGCAATCAGCTTGTCAAAAAGGCTTGGCCAGCCCTGGGAAAGCAGGCCACGGACGCGGCCCCCACCTCGTCCTTCACCCCACCCGGACCGGTGGCGGGGAGCCTTGAGGGGAGCCTGGCACCCCGGCCTCTCTGCCCAAGCTGCAGCGGAGCAGGCTTCGCGTAGGCCTCCCGCACTCCAGCATCCTGCGGGCCGGGTATCGAAAGCCCTGGGCGGGGTCCACGATCCACCCGCCCACTGCCGTCGGCTGTGGTAGTCTCAGGCTTCCCGGTAGAGGGGAAGGTTTATCAGGACGCAGGGAGCCAGAAGACAGCCTAAAGAACGCCGTCTTCAAACAGTCGTGCCTGCGGTTTCGGCCGTCGCTCCGGGGGCAGCCATTGCTCCTGCTCCCAGGCCGCCAGTCTCCCACACCAGCACTGCTCCTGCCCACATCTCCGCCAGCTGGGTCACCGGCCCCTTTGACTCTCCCCTGTCGCACAGCCTTCTCCATTCTCACAAAACTGCCTTGCTGCTGTTGTAATTCCTCTTGTCTCCTGGGAGAAATGAGATTCCTTTCCCAGGACTTGCACAGCTCACATCTGCCACGTTTCACAAACGGAGAAAAACCCTGTCAAGATCCAGTGTGTCCAGATTTTTCAGTGGGCCGGGCCTGTAGGAGAGGCGGATTTACCTTAATGCTAATACAGCTCATTTGCAGGGTGCTCCAAGGCCCTGTACTTACTTTTGACTCATCGTTCCGTATTTTTGTGAGCTACCCGCCCCCAGGCCTGGGTTTGTTTGTTTTTTTTTTTTTCCCAAGTTTCAGCCCCAGAAACCCAGTTCTGCTCTTGGAACATACAAGGACGTAGGATCAGGCCATCTCATGGGGACTCTCTTGTTTTGACTGGGAAACAAAACAAGATTTTAAATGAGAAGCCCCAGCTTCCCAGCTTCCCCACCTTGCTAGTAGTGTGTGAGTTGTATGGAGTCCCTTAACCTTACCTGATCCCAGCTTCTTTTCTGTAAGACTAGAGGAGCAATACCACGTTTTTTGCTTTCCTCACCACGGTTGGAGGGTTAAGCAAAATGATATATGAAAAACTAAAATTCTTCACAATGTCACTTGCCACAATTACAGGGGGAGAAACTTTGACCCCAAGAAATTTTCACATCTTCCACACACAGATCTGGAGTCCAGGTGTCCTGGCTTCTGGCCCTGAACTTCTTGGCCGGGCCAAAGGGCCTTTCGGTAAAGTGCTTTGGCATAAAACAGGATGAACATGAATCATAAGAATGATTATTATTGACTTTTCATTCCTTGGGCAGCAAAAATCATGGCTGGCACTCTTCCCACTTGGAAACCAATCGGCTTGTTTTACATCTATTGTGTCTCTGGTGAAGTTAGAAGTCTAGGACTTGGGCTCTGGGCCAGAGCATGAGGGAATATGCCCTTGGTCCTTTTTCTTTGCCTCCTCTCCCAATTCATCCTTCCATGCCTTCCAGTTTTCTGCCCTGTGCCTTGGAGCAGAGCCTCAGCATTCCACAGCCCCAGCTCCGGCTGGTGACAAGGCATAATCCTACACACAAGCTCTCAGCCTTGCCCTGGGTTGCCAGTATTCCAGCACCAGCTCACGTAAAACCCCTAGTGTGCTTGGAATGCGCTAACCAAGGTGTCATTCCCAGTGTTGGTAGAATAATTTTAGATGGTGTACAGACGAACGTATTATTTTCAAAGTTATGTATTTTAATGTGTTTGGAAATATCCTATTTTTATTTTTTTAAAGAATTTATTTATTTATTTTTAGAGAGAAGGGGAAGGGAAGGAGAAAGAGAGGGAAACATCAATGTGTGGTTGTCTCTCACGCATCCCCCCCACCGGAGACCTGGCCTGCAACTCAGGCATGTGCCCTGAATGGGACTAGAACCTGTGACCCTTTGGTTCACAGGCCATTGCTCAGTCCACTGAGCTACACCAGCCAGGGATGTCCTATTTTTAAATTTTTATTTGAAATAGTGACATAAAGACTTCTCCCTCTCTCTTTATTTGGGGGGTAGGGAAAGCTGCTGTTTCTTAATTATTTTTATTTTTTTGAAATTGAGGTACCAGTATACAGATGTAGATATAGGTAAATAAGTATGCACATCTTAAGCGTACAGCTTGATGAATTAACGTACATGTCATTCATGTATGTATAATGTAACTACCACCTGATCAAGATATTGAATATTTCTAGCATCTAGCAAGCTCGATACAAAGTCCATATTCCCCTCCAAATGTCGTCAGTATTCAGAGCTCTAATGCCATAAGGAAGTTCAGCCTGTTTTTGCCGTTCATGTGCACAGAGTCACACTCTGTGTACTCTTACATCTGGCCTCTCACTCAACATTATGTGTGAGACATCATGTTACATGTAGTTCATTCCTTTTTGTTGCTACGTAGTATTCCATTGTATAAGTATACCACTATTTATGCTTTCTATTTCTTTCTTTTTTCAGTGTTCACATTTTTCAAAATATTTTATTTATTTATTTTTAGAGAAAGGGAGGAGGAAAGAGAGGGAGAGAAACATCAGTGTGTTGTTGCCTCTCATAGGCCCCTAACTGGAGACCTGGCCCTCAACCCAGGCATGTGCCCTGACTGAGACTCGAACCAGCAAACCTTTGGTTCACAGGTTGGCACTCAATCCACTGAGCCACACCAGCGGGGGTTCAGTGTTCACATTTTTATTGAGTGGTATAAAATATATGTGGCTGACATTGTTACTTTTTTTATTTTAAAAAATTGTATTTATTTTTTAGACAGAGCGGAAGGGAAGGAGAAAGAGAGGGAGAGAAACATCAATGTATGGTTGCCCCTCACATGCCCCCATGAGGGAGCTGGCCTGCATCCCAGGCATGTGCCCTGCCTGGGAATTGAACCGGTGATGCTTTGGTTCACAGCTGGGGCTCATTCCACTTAGCTACACCGGCCAGGGGATGTACTTGATTTTTTAATCAAGATTATCTGTCATCAGATTACTCACATCCAAGCTTCTGCAGGTCTGGAGTTTTCTTCCCACTGGATAGGAGTATGCAGTGGGAATTCAGTTGATAACATTTTATTTATTTTATTTTATTATTTAAAAAAAGATTTTTATTTATTTATTTTTAGAGAGAGGGGAAGGGAGGGAGAAAGAGAGGGAGAGAAACATCCATTGGTTGCCTCTCCAACGCTCCCAACTGGTCACCTAGCCCGAAACTCAGGCCTGTGCCCTGACTGGGAATCGAACTGGTGACTTTTCAGTTCACAGGCCAGCACTCAGTCCAGTGAGCCACACCAGCCAGGGCCAGTTGATAACATTTTATTTTTATTTTTTAAAAATGAATAAAAAGCATAGGCAAGCTGTCTTAGTCTTCAGGATTTCTGGATTTCGGCCTTGGAGGAAGTCAGAATCATCTCACTGCCTAGGTCCTCAAATATTCTTCTAGTCCTCAAAAGTGGAATCCTTCCTTTATTTTCTCATACTCTGAGTCCAGTGACACTTTATTCATTTTCAGTTTCTTTTTTTCTAATTCAGGATCTATTTTTATCTTCACAGCATCATAACAGATAGGTGAACATTCACAAAGACGGAAAGAACCTCCACCAATCAACAACATGGGGACCCCGTAGCGGGGTCGTTCTTGCGCAAGGCGCGCATTGCCGTGTGCAAACAGGATTTAACCTCAGAAGGCCTGCTTGGACACCCAGCCAAGCAGGCCCAGCACAGCCCCCCGAATCTCAACGGCTCAGGTTCTCTCCCAGACAGGACATCCTAGGCTCAACTCCTTTCCTCTTCCTTCCTATTTTTAATGGGCATTTGTGTTGTTTCCATTTTTTCTTTTACTATTATGAATAAAGTTGTTTCACACATTCTTGTGTATGTATGCATTCATTCTTTCTAGGTATATTTCCAGGGGTGGAATTCCTGGACTAGGATATAAATATATTGAACATTAATTGCCAAACGGTGTTGCCAGTGTTTTTGGATTTTGGCCATTAGAATAAGCATGTAGCCCTGGCTGGTGTGGCTCAGTGGACTGAGTGCCATCGTGAGAACGAAAGGGTCGCCAGTTCAATTTCCAGTCAGGGCTCATGCCTGGGTTGCAGGCCAGGTCCCCAATGGGGGCCGCATGAGAGGCAACCACACACTGATGTTTCTCTCCCTCTCTCCTTCTCTTCCTTTCTCTCTAAAAATAAATAAATAAAATCTTTAATAAAAAATAAATAAAAAGCATAATATACCAAAGATGTTGCTTATTAAAAAATGAGTGTGTAGTGATACCTCACTGTTTTAATTTGCAATTCCTTAATGGCTTATATGTTGAATATCTTTTCATTGCTTAGCTACCATATGTATATCTTTTTTTAAAGATTTTGTTTATTTTTAGATAGAAAGGGAAGGAGAAAGAGAGGTGGAGAAACGTCAATGTGTGGTTGCCTCTCACGCGCCCCCTACTGGGGACCTGGTCCATGACCCAGGCAAGTGCCCTGACTGGGAATGGAACCCATAACCCTTTGCTTCTCAGGCCAACACTCAATCCACTGAGCTACACCAGCCATGGCCGTATGTAAATCATTTTGGGTGAGATGTCTGTACAGCTCTTTGTCCCATTTATCAATCAGGTTTTTTGTTGTTGTTGAGTTTTTAGAGTTCTTTGTATAATGTGGATAATAGTCCCGTGTCAGATGGGTGTTTTGCAAATGTTTTTTCCCAGTCTGTGGCTTGTCTTCTCATTCTCTTGAAATTTTGTCTTTTCCAAAGCAGAATTTTTTTTTTTTAATTTTAATAAAATCCAGTTTATCAAGCATGGCCCCTGTGCAAGGATGACACACAAATTCATGAAGCGTTCCATATTTTTAAACAGAAAACTGTATAAGAACAACAATTAAAATAAAATTTTTTAAAAAATTAAAAAATATATAAAATCCAGTTTATCAATATATACAGTAGGTCATGCCATTGGTTTTGTAACTAAAACGTCACTACCACCTGGACCGGTGTGGCTCAGTTGGCTGGGCATTGTCCTGAAAAGCAAAGGTCTCATTTGATTCCCAGGGCACGTAGGAGAGGCAACTGATTGATGTTTCTCTCCCACATCGATGTTTCTCTCCCTCTCTGTCCCCCACCCTTCCCCTCTCTCTGAAAATAAATAAATAAAATCTTAAAATAAATAAAAATAAAAAAGTCACTGCTATACTCAAGATCATCTAGGTTTTCTCCTATGTTATATTTTAGTTTTATAGTTTTGTGATTTAGGTCTATGATCCATTTTGAGTTAGCTTTTTCATGTGTGAATGATAGAAGATCTATGTCTAGATTAATTTTTTTTGCACATCAATGTCCAATTGTTCCAGTACCATTTGTCAAAAAAACTATCTTTGCTTCATTGTATTGCCTTTGCTCCTTTGTTGAAACTTAGCTTCACTTTTGAAGCATTATTTCTCAGGGTACACAATTCTAGGTTGGTTGTTTTCTTTCTCTCAATACTTTAAATACTTTTCTTTCTCTCTCTGTCTTGTTGGACGTAATTCTTATCTTTGCTCCTTTGTAGATAAGGAAATTTTTTCCCCTCTGGCTTCTTTTAAGATTTTTTCTTTATCTTGAATTTTCTGGAGTTTAAATATGAAAAATCCTAAGTTCAGGGTTTTTATTTGTTTGTTTCTTGTTTGCTTGTTTACTTGGAGTTCACTGAGTTTCCTGGATCTGTGATTGGGTGTCTGATATTAATTGGGGAAATTCTCAGCCATGATTTCTTCAAGCATTGCTTTATTTTTTCTTCTGCTCCTTGTGGTATTTCCGTTATGTGTCTGTTACACCTTTTGTAGTTGTCCCACGGTCCTTGGAGGCTCTGTTCTACTTTGTTTTCCCCTCTCTCCCTTTCAGACATTACTCTCTTTGCTTTTCAGTTTTGAAAATTTCCTTTGTCGTATCTTCAAGCTCAGAGATTTTTCCTCAGCCATGTTGTCTACTTATGAGCCCATCAAGACATTCTTCATTTGTTACAGTGTTTTTTAAAGTATATTTGATCGATTATGGTATTACAGTTGTCCCATTTTTTCTCTTCCCTTTATTCCCCTCTGCCCTGCACTCCCCCTCGGACAAGCAGCCCCCCTCCCCTTGGTTTTCATATCCCTGGGTCAAACGTACAAGTTCTTTGGCTTCTCCATTTCCCATACTATTCTTAACTTCCCCCTGTCTATTTTGTGCCTACCAATTATGCTTCTTATTCCCTGTACCTTTCCCTCGAATTCTCCCCCGCCTCCTCTGTGATGCCCCACTGATAACCCTCCATGTGATCTCCTTTTCTGTGAATATGTTCCTGTTCTAGTTATTTGCTTAGTTTTTGTTTTTTTTTAGGTTCAGTTGTTGATAGTTGTGAGTTTGTTGTCATTTTAATGTTCATGGTTTTTGATATTCTTTTTCTTAGCTAATTCCCTTTAACATTTCATATAATAAGGGCTTGGTGATGATGAACTCCTTTCTCTTGACCTTATCTGGGAAGCATGTTACAGCATTTTTTATCTCTAACATTTCTTTTTTATTCTTTCCTTGAATTTCCATCTATCTGGTTGCATTACCCACCTGATCCCACATGCCACCTACTTTTCCTATTAAATCCCTTAGCATATTAATCATCACGAAAAACCCCTAGTCTATTAATTCCAACATTCATGATCATATCTGACCATAGTTCTGGTGCTTATTCTGCCTCTTCAAACTGTGTCTTTTCCCTTTTAGCGTGCTTTATAATTACTTGTTGAAAGGCAGATCTGCAGTACTGGGTAAAAGGACTGTGGGTCTCTAGTACTGTGGGGGTAAGGTGTGGGGGTGGGGAAGCATTCTCTAGTCCTAGGATTGGGTCTCAGCCTTTTGATGTATCTTTCTCCTAGACTGTGAACTTCACTGGTGCTTCTCAGCTTTCTCCCCCCCTCAGGTGGGGCAGGATGGACATAAGGGCCTGGAGTTGAATATTTCCCTTTCTGGTTGGGTTTGCACCTGGTAAAACCCAAGCAGGTTAGGCTCTGGCAAAATGGTTTCTCCTGAGGGCAAGCCTTGTTAAAAAGAACTGAATGCTCTGCCGAATATTAAAAAAAAAAAAAAAAATTCCCCTTCTGCCTGTCCGAAGCGTGAGAGGATTTTTCTCTGATATTCATAGTGAGGATGTGGTAGAGCTCCTGGAGATAAAATTCACAAAAGTTTGGGGCCCCTCTATGTCTGGGTCCACTTGGAGTTTGTTTGTTTGTTTTTTTAAGTTCATTTTATTTTTTTTAGGATTTTATTTTTTTATTTTTAGAGAGAGGGGAAAGGAGGGAGAAAGAGAGGGAGAGAAACACTGATGTGTGAGAGATACATTGATCGGTTGCCTCTCGCATGCCCCCAATTAGGGACCTGGCCTGCAACCCAGGCATGTGCCCTGACTGGGCATCAAACAGGTGACCTTTCAGTTTGCCGGCTGGCACTCAGTCCACTGAGCCACACCAGCCAGGGCTATTTTATTTTTTTAGGGAGAGGGGAAGGGAGTAAGAAAGAGAGGGAGAGAAACATCGATTCGGTTGTTTCTCCCGACTAGGAATGGAAACCTCAACATTTTGCTTTGCGGGACAAGGCCCAACCAGCTGAGCCACACCTGTCGGGCCCCTTGGAGTTTTAACTCTCAGACACGTCCATGCTAATCCTCCAGCAGTGCATCAGTCACAGCTCAGGGTTTCCCACCCTACACTGGCTCCACTGCAGGTTTCTGCCCATTTAAGTGGTGATTCTCTGTATCTGGCTGGCTGTCTCTCATCTAAGGGGCGGCAGTTTGCCCTGTGATTTCACTTCTCTGATAACGCGTAAGAAGTGTTGCTGACTTTCCAGTTTGTTCAGCTTTCTGCTTGTTTGTAGGACGGAGTGACGACTTCTAGGCCTCTTACTTTCCTGACCAGAATCAGAGCTCCTCTATTCCTTTCTGATGTTCTCTTTGTTTTTGTTTTATTTCCCCTTGCTATATGACTATTTAATTTTTGTAGGAACATACATACAACATAATATTTACCATCTTAACCACTTTAAGTGCACTGTTCCATGGTATTAAGTAGATTCATAATATGCTACATTCATCTTGTAAAATGAAAGCTCTATGTCCATTAAACAATAACTCCTGAGCTCTGGCTGGCGTGGCTCAATGGATTGAGCATGGGCTGTGAGCCAAAAGATTGCCAGTTCGATTCCTAGTCAGGACACATGCCTGGGTTGAGGGCCAGGTCCCCACTAGGGGGCATGTGAGAGGCAACCACACATGGATGTTTCTCTCCCTCTCTTTCTCTTTCCCTTCCCCTCTCTCTAAAGATAAATAAATAAAAATCTTAAAAAACAAAACAAAACAATAACTCCCCATTTCTCCTCCCTCTAGCCCCTGGCAACCACCATCCTACTTTCTATATCTATAATTTTTTACTAGTCTAAGTACTTCCCATAAGTGGAATCATATATTTTGTCTGCTTGTGACTAGCTAATTTCACTGAGTGTAATGTTCTTAAGGTTCATCCATATTGTACCATGTTCAAATTTCTTTCCTTTTTTAGACTAAATAATATTTCATTGCATTTATATACTACATTTTGCTAATCTATCCATCCATCGATGGACACTTGGATTGCTTCCATGATTTAGCTCTTGTGAATACTGCTGCTATGAACACAGGTGTATAAATATCTCTTTAAGACCCTGCTTTCAGTTCCTTAGGGCACATAGCTTTCAGTTGTTGATGGTTGTGAATTTGTTGCCCTTTTAATGTTCACAGTTTTGATCTTCTTTTTCTTAAATAAGTCCCTTTAACCTTTCATGTAGTAATGGCTTGGTGGTGATGGACTCCGTTAGCTTTACCTTGTCTGGGAAGCACTTTATCTGCCCTTCCATTCTAAACCGTAGCTTTGCTGGACAAAGTAATCTAGGTTGTAGGTCCTTGTTTTTCACCACCTTGAATACTTCTTGCCAGTCCCTTCTTGCCTGAAAAGTTCCTTTTGAGAAATCAGCTGATAGTCTTATGAGAATTCTTTTGTAGGTAACTCTCTGCTTTTCTCTTGCTACTTTTAAGATTCTCTCTTTATCTTTAACCTTTGGCATTTTTAATTATGATGTGTCTTGGTGTGGTCCTCTTAGGGTCCAACTTGTTTGGGACTCTGTGCTTCTTGGAACTCGTATGTCTATTTCCTTTACCACATTAGGGAAGTTTTCTTTCATTATTTTTTCAAGTAAGTTTTCAATTTCTTGCTCTTCCTCTTCTCCTTCTGGCACCCCTGTAATTAGGATGCTGGTACATTTAAACTTGTCCCAGAGGTTCCTAAGCCTATCCTCATTTTTTGAAATCTTTTTTCTCCCTGTTGTTCTTTTTTTTAAGGATTTTATTTATCTATCTGACAGTTCTGGTTGTTGTTTGTTTTTGTGATATAGTTGTAATTCTCTCCGTGGTTGTGCGAGGAGGTAAAGTTTATCTACCTATGCCTCCATCTTGACTGGAAGTCTGAAATCTTTCTTATTTTCTAATCTATGGTAATTATTTAATACTATGTACCCCCTGAGCACTGATTGATTGCATCTTATAAATTTTGATATGTTTTCATCTTCATGCAGTTCAAAATATTTTCTAATTTCCCTTATGACTTCATCTTTGATTTATGAGTTATCTAAAAGTTCTTTGCTTAGTTTCCAAATATTTAGAAATTCGGGGATGGGCATAAAAGGCAGAAAACTGTACCTGAACAACAATTAAAATAAATATAAAAAGAAGACAAATATTTACAAATTTTCCAGGTGTCTTTCTGATACTGGTTTCTATTTAATTCTGTTGTGAGCATAGAGTATACTTTCCATGATCTCATTTCTTTTATGTTTGCTAAGGTTTGTTTTATGGCCCACAATATGGTCTATTTTGATGAGTGATCCATGTGCAGTTGAAGAGAATGTGTATTTTGGCTATTGTTGGTTGGAATGTTCCATGAATATAAATTGGGCCAAATAGGTTGATAATGCTCTTCAAGTGTTCTATAGCCTTAATAATTTTTTGTCTACTTGTTCTATGGATTGTTGAGAGAGGGACTGTAGTTTCCTGCTATGATTGTGGGTTTATCTATATCTGTTTTCAGTTCCATTAGTCTGCTTTATGTACTTGAAACTCTGTTAAAGATGATATATGCCCTACTAAAATACATATGTAAATTAGTGTTACATATAAATAAATCTGGAGGGGTGTCCTCTAAATTATAAATAGTGGTTACTGGGAGGGCATGGTTATTGGAGGCTTTTATTCTCTGTTAAATATTTACACAATTTTAAGTGTTTTATAATATACACATATCCTTTTTGAAATTTGAACATATAAAGACATGTTTTATAGGAAAGGGAGAGATGGTTGCATGCCTATGAACATGTCCTCTCACCTCACAAAGCATTCTCTGGTTCATCTTGGAAAAAGGTCAGCTGGACACTCTCCCTGTCCTGTTCTTGCCAAGCTCCTGGACCGTGGTACACACCTCCTGCTTCTGCTTCCTTACCAGCCCTTCCTGCCTCACCTCCTGTCACCTGGCATTGGGCCCAGGTGCTTGGGATAGAAACAACTTTCTCTTTTAAAAAAATTTTTTTATACTCACCCAAGGACATTTTTTCATTGTTTTTTAGGAGGGGAGGAAAGAGAGAGAGAGAAACATTGATTGGTTGCCTTCTACTATGCACCCCTACAAGGGGTCAAACCCCACAACCCAGGCATGTGCCCTAAGGAGGAATCAAACCAGCAACCCTTCAGTCTATGGGAGGACAATCCAACCAACTAAGCCACACCAGCCAGGGCTCTTTCTTTCTTTATGTTTTTAAAAAAAGATTTTATTTACATTTGTTTTTAGAGAGAGGGGGAGAGAGGGAGAAAGATAGGGAGAGAAACATCGATGTGAGAGGCCTGCATCACTGGGGACCAACCAGGCACCAAACCTGAAACCCAGGCATGTACCCTGAGGAGGAATCGAACCAGCAACCTTTCGCTTCGCATTATGACAGCAAACCAACTGAGCCACATTGATTAGGGCAAGAAACACCTTTCTAAAATCACCATGTAGCCTGCCAACCCAGCAGGCTTTTCACCACATCATTTGACTTTGCTGAGCAATTTCACCCACCTTATCCTCAGGATATTTATGGGATGTTTTCCATTTTCCAAACCTTATTCCCTCAAGTCATTCCCCTTTCTTGTCACTGGGCTGGCTCTTACTTTACCCTCAGGAGTCAAAACAAATGTCTCTGTCTCCAGGAATCCTTGCCCAACCCTCTCCCCCTTCTGCTCCCACCACTCCCTGCAGCAGAGTAATTACTCTTGTTGGACACCTGACTCCCATGCTGACTTGAGGTCCTACGACGGTAGGGACTTATGTCCACTGGCCTGCTATTGACTCACTCACATGCAGATTCCCATTTTGCCTCCTTGCAGCCAATCCCTTCTGTATACAGCTCCCAAGTGAATCACTTCATGTCCCTCCCCAGTTCAAGAACCTGCAATGGCTCCCTAGTGCCTACTGAGTCAAGTCCAAACTCTTGCCCTTGCGTATATTTAATTACATTGACAGGAAAGATTTCTGTTCAGTGAGGCAGACAAAGCTAAGAGCAAGAAGACGAAATGGGAGAACATTTTTTGGGGTCTAAGGTCAACAAAGGACAAAATCTTCTAAGATCTCTTGTAAATCAACATCCAAAAGGCATCAACCTCAATTAAAATATGACCAAATAATATGAAAAGACGATATAAGAGTAAATCTGAAAGAATAATCAGCAATGCAGAGATGCTTAAACTCTTTAGTGGTCAGAGAGATATCAGTTCAACAATAATGAGATAATACCTTGGTCAGATTAGCAAAAATCAGACATCCAGATAATGTCAGTCCTGTGAGAATACAGGAATCCACTACACTGCCCGTGGGAGCGTGGACTGTGCAAGCATCGTAGAAAAAGGTATGGCTGTATCTAGTCAAATTGAGAGAGAAATATTTATATCCTCTGATCTAGTAAATCCGATCCTGGCTCCTAGGTATATAACCCAAAGACATTCTTACCAGGCAATATGAGGATGGCACTGCAGCATCATTTGTGGAAGGGGGGCGAGCGTGGTGGGTGTCCCTCTCTGGAGGAGTGGAGAGGTCAAAAGTGGGGGATGCCCCACAGAGAACCACGCAGCAGTTAAAGCAACTCCACATTCACAGAGCAATCTGGCTGGCCAAAGCCATTGGGCTGGGAGACCAGAGGGCCAACAGAGTGAGGTCTGTCCCACAAACGTGATAATATATAGAAATACACAGGAACACACACATTACAAACCAACTATAAGGAGACATTCTGAGAAATTTGATTATAAATTAAATATTAGGTATTATTGCTAATTTTGTTGGGTGAGATGATGTTATTGCAGTTAGGTAAGAAAATGTTCAGTGTTGGAGGGCATGCACAGCTGAAAAATATAGAATGGCAACATGGGAAGGACTTTAACATACTTAGTTCGGTGAAGGGAAAAATGAGAAAGATGAAACAAACATATTTTAGGCAAAGATTTAAGCAAAACTTCAAGGCAAAATCTTGGTAATTATTGAGTCTGAGAGTTGAGTATATCGGGGTTTATTGTACTATTGCTTCTAGTTTGCTGTATGTATTAAATTTTTATAATAAATTTAAAACAATATCAATGATAAATACTTCCAAGAACATGTTCACACAAGAAGATGAACATTAGTGGACTTCCGGCCAAGATGGAGGTGTAGGCAGACACACGGTGCCTCCTCACACAACCAAAAGAAGAACAACAAATTTAAAAACAAAAAACAACAGAACTGACAGAAAATCAAACTGTATAGAAATCTGACAACCAAGGAGTTAAAGAAGACACATTCATCCAGACTGGTAGGAGGGGCTGAGATGGGCAGCCTGGCATCGAGGACTCATGGCAAGGTGATGGCTAGCAGACCAGGTGGTCCCACGTTTGCTGCAGATAAACCAGGAGGAACAATTGGGGAGTGAGATAGGCTGCACAACCCAGGGCTCCAGCAGGGAAATAAAGCCTCAAAGCCTCTGACTGAAGACACCTGTGGGGGTTGAGGTACTAGGTGAAACTCCCAGCCTTACAGGAGAGACCCACAGGGTCCTAGAATGTACACAAACCCACCCACTTTGGAATCAGCACCAGAAGGGCCCAATTTGCTTATGGGTAGTGACTGAAAGCCGCCAGAGAGTTGAGCAAGCCACACTTTTCCCTCTCAGACTCCTCCCCCCACACAGAGTCACAACCCAGCAACGTGGGTTGCCCTGCCCTAGCAAATACCTAAGGCTCTGACCTTTATATGTGGAACAGGTGCGCCAAGACAAAAAAAAACATGGCCCAAATGAAAGAACAGATCAATGCTCCAGAAAAAAATACAACTAAACAACAAAGGGCCAAACTATCAGATGCAGAGTTCAAAACACTGCTAATTGCCGTGGCTGGTGTGGCTCAGTGGATTGAGCACCGGCCTGTCAACCAAAGGGTTGCTGGATCAATTCCCAGACAGGGCACATGCTTGGGTTGGGGGTCAGGCCCCCAGTAGGGGGCATGGGAGAGGCAACCAAACATCGATGTTTCTCTTCCCTGCTTTCCCCTCTCTCTAAAAATAAATAAATAAAATCTTTAAAACAAAAAACAAAAAAATCCAAAAACCACTGGTAATCAGGATGCTCACAGAAATTATTGAGTATGGTCACAAAATATAGGAAAAAGTGGAGGCTATGAAAAGTGAAATAAAGGGAACCAACAATGAAGGGAAGGAAACCAGGACTAAAATAAACAGTTTGGACCAGAAGGAGGAAATAAGCATTCAACCTCAACGGAATGAAGAAACAAGAATTCAAAAATATGAGGAGAGGCTTAGGAACCTCCAGAACAACTTTAAGCATTCCAACATCTGAATCATAGGGATGCCAGAAGGAGAAGAGGAAGAGCAAGAAATTGAAAACTTATTTAAAAAAATAATGAAGCAGAACTTCCCCAATCTGGCAAAGAAAATAGACTTCCAGGAAGTCCAGGAAGCTCAGAGAGTCCCAAAGAAGTTGGAACCAAGGGAGCACACACCAAGGCACATCATAATTACATTACCCAAGATTAAAGAGAAGAAGAGAATCTTAAAAGCAGCAAGAGAAAAAGAGACAGTTACTTACAAAGGAGTTCCCATAAGACTATCAGCTGATTTCTCAAATAAACCTTACAGGCAAGAAGGGGCTGGAAAGAATTATTCCAAGTCCTGAAAGGCAAGGACCTACAACCTAGATTACTCTATCCAGCAAAGCTATCATTTAGAATGGAAGGGCAGATAATATGCTTCCCAGATAAGGTCAAGTTAAAGGAGTTCATCATCACCAAGCCATTAGTATATGAAATGTTAAAAGGACTTTTCTAAGAAAAAGACTAAGCAAACAACTGAAACAGGAACACAATCACAGAAATGGAGATCACATGGAGGGTTATCAGCGGGGTGGGGAGGTGAATGGAGGAAAAGGTACAGGGAACAAGTAGCATAAATGGTACATAAAAAGTAGATGGGAGAGGTTAAGAATAGTATTGGAAATGTAGAAGCCAAAGAATTTATATGTATGACTCACGGACATGAACTAAAGTGGGGGATGTGGGTGGGAGGGGGTGTGCAGGGTGGAGGGGAATAAAGAGGGGAAAATGGGACAACTGTAATAGCATAATCAATAAAATATATTTAAAAAGAAGATGAACATTAGACATGTTTGAGTCATTGTCTATGGAGGGGTAGAAAACAGAAGTAGGAAATCAGGACAAAAGGGAAGGAAGGAAGGAAGGAAGGAAGGAAGGAAGGAAGGAAGGAAGGAAGGAAGGAAGGAAGGAAGGAAGGAAGGCTCAGTGATAATTGCCCTGAACTGAGAATGATAAACTTTACCCTCTACACCTAAAGTCCAACAGAAGAGGGATAAGTTGATACCCTCTATAATTCTACCACCATGGTACTTTAATTTTCTTCTATTGAAGCCTCTCACCTTCACTCTTGGGCACACTATACTTCTCTGCGTAGCTGTCCCCATGACAGTTACATTACTCTGTGCCTTGTTTAAGTAATAGGAATGAACTTTTTGCTCACCAAATGCCGGTCTTGGGCTAGGACCTCCAGGTCTCTAATCTCGTTATCCGCATTTTACAGATGTGGAAAACTGAGCTCAGAGAGGAGGTTCTTTGTCCGATTCCTGCTAAACCACAAAGCTGGAATTCCGAACCCCTTGGCCACAAATCCTTTGGCTTCCGAATCATTTGGCCTCAAAATACCCAGCTTGATTGTACCAAGCTGGTCCAACAGCTTCTTCATCATCATTATTATTTTGAAGAACTGCCTGTGGTCCGTTATACTGATGTGGGGTAATTTACTAACTGCTCTTCTATTTGTGAGAATTTGCATTCTTTCTAGTATTTTGCTTTCATAGATAGTCCTGCAAAAACTGTCTTCAGGTTTAGAGCTCTCTGCTTCTGTTGAACTATTCCCTGGCCAGGAGTGTGGTTACCTTGTGTTCACCTTGAAGGGTGGACCTCATTATGGCATTTACTTTAGGCTGAGGGAGTTTCCATGAGAGGAAATGCAGGGAGAGGGGGCCGTGCATCTATTCGGGGGCAGGAAATGCAGCGGGGGTGAGGCCCCCTGGCCAGGCAGGAAGTCACATCCTGATTGACTTCTGTGGTCTTCACATTTTTCTATGGCTTTCCTGGTTCAAGGTTGGGAATGGGGTACTGGCAAGCTCCAGACAGGGCCAGTGCCGTGGGACCCAGTGGGAAGCTGCTGTGTGTGGGAGGTGGGTGGATGGGATTGCCTGGGGCTCCAGCAGCCTCGAGTCCTTGGCCACTGTCCTGGCCAGCCTGGAAGGGGTCAGCTGGGGATAGGCAGCAAGTAAATATAGATCCAGGGAAGGAAGCCAGGCAGGCCAGCCCTGCACCAACCTCTTGCTGGAAGGCTGGGACGGGTGGGGAGGGAGGATGTCCTGGCATCTTCTTCACCAGTCCTGGTTGACACCTGGCCCAGCAACTCCCTGGAATTGCTGGAAGCGTCTGGGGACAGACAGAGGGCAGGTGTTGCGGGTACAGAGTCTCCAAGGGGATCAGAGTGGGGGTTAGTGGGAAGCTGGTCAAGAGATGTTGTTCCTGTGTGACTGACAGCCAATCACATTTCCTCTGCTGATCCCTGTCGGAGAAGTCGCCCAGCTTGAAGAGTCCAGGCTAAGGGGCAGACTGTTGGAGGGATGTGTGGTCCACAGTCCAAGGGGCAGGGCCCAGGCCTCTTTACAGTCCCTCTCCCACCCCGGGGCTCTTGCTTCTTCTCGAGAGGAGAGATGTCTTGAGTGTAAATTTGTTTTCCCCTGCTCTCTGCCCCTCACTCTGGGCTGGCCCTCTCTGTCCCTTGAGCTTGGGGGCCACCAGTCTTGCCCCTCCCCAGCTCCAGAGCCACCCCCTAACCTGGTTCTCCTTGCCCCCCGCCCCCAGGGCTGCAGCCATGCACCAGCTCCACACCACACATACCGTGGCCACCTGGTCCAGCCAAGACCCCTCAGACCCCTGACTCCGGGAGGTGAATTCCAGCGAGGAGGTCACTCCATCACATATGCATTTATTGGCAAAACTTGTTCCCAGGCATTGAGGGCAAGGTTGCTTGCAGAGTGGGGTGGGTGACTTTCTTTTCCAGTGTGCAAGGGGCAGAGAGTCGGAGGGGACAGAGACATCCCAGGAGGAATAACAAAACCAGCAGCTAACATCTGTGGAGCTCTTCCTCTGGGGCCTGAGGCTAGGCTTCGTGTTGAAAGGCTTTATCAGTGCTGTCTCACTTAACCCTGCGACAACCTGGAGAGCGATATCATTATAATTCCCCTGTTACAGAAGTGGAGAAAGTGAAGTGGGGGGAGGCAGCGGTCAGCCTCCAGGGATGGGCCCAGAGCTTTCCACCAGGAGTCCAAAGCCTCCTTTCTTTTCTGTCACACCATGAACCTCAGTTTCAACCATCCCTTACTGTTTCCAGTTCTCTCAACTCTTTATACATATATATTAAAGATTTTATTTATTTATTTTTAGAGAGAGGGGAAGGGAGGGAGAAAGAGGGAGAGAAACATCAATGTGTGGTTGCCTCTCACATGCCCCCTACTGGGGACCTGGCTCACAACCCAGGCATGTGCCCTGACTGGGAATCGAACCAGTGACCCTTTGGTTTGCAGGCCGGTGCTCAAGCCACTGAGCCACACCAGCCAGGGCATATTTTTGGTTTTTTTAAATAGATTTTGCCCATATTCTGCAGGACCCACTGTGTCCTACACTGTGGCGGACACCGGCCAGCAGTGTCTGTGTCATTATGGATGAATTAAAACATGCACACGGACTACCAAGTCTGGTGGAGGAATAAGGACGACAGCATGGCTTTTCTCTCAAGAGGAGCAAAAGCCACGGCCTCCTCCATGACAGGCCTTTTATTCTAAAAATCTCCTCACATTCCAAGATAGTTCTTCCTCACTATCCCAGTTACAACAAAGGAGCCAATGCCCCTCATTATATCACAGAAGAAGGACATTAGCAAATGAATAGGCAGCCGGTTACATTGAGCCTGAAAGGTACTTGTAGGGTGAGCGGGTTTTAGCACAGAGCAAAGCTCAAAACAGCTTAGGTATATTGCAAATCTGATTACCCACGAGAGAACCTATCTGTGGGCGTGGGTCCTGTGCATCTCCGAGCAGGAGCTGGGCCCACACCACGCAGAAGGGTCTGCCACGACCCCAATTGGTAAATCTGGGCTCTCCTCAAGATTCGGCTTGGGTGGGGTTGGGGCAGCGGGTCCCTAATGGTGGGTCTCAGTGTGTGTGAAGCCCAAGTACAAGTATAATGATAGCTCTGAGAAAATACACAATCAATAAATTACAAACTTCTCTCCCTCCCCCCCACCTCCTTCCTCCCCCACCCTCCATCCAAATCTAGAACAGACTATGAGTTGTCCATCACTCCCCACTCCTGGGCAGGGTCTTGTCTCAGTCACCTCTGTGTCCACAGGGTCGAGGGGCTCAGTAAATGCTTGTGGAATGAATGAATAAGTGAATGAATGAGGGCAGTGGGGAAGGGAGCAAGCACGTAGGAGTCCTGATTCCCACCCCTGGTTGTCTCCTCTCCCGCACCTTGTCCTCCCCAGGACTCCTTTCGCTGCTGCAGAGAAAAGGGTCCCTCGGTAGGGGGTGGGGACAGAGAAGGGGAAGGGAGAGTCTGCAGGGGCATCGCTAAGCATGGGAAGGCAGGTGACTGAAGTAGAGCGCAGATCTCTGGCCTCAGAGTCAGGGGACCAGGTTCGAATCCCAGCTGTGTGGCTCAGGAGCTGTGTGACCTTGGGCAGGCTTGAAAAAGAATGATGGCTGCAGCCTAATGGTCCTTTCAGAGTTTACGAAGCCCTTTGTTCACAGTTATCTTTAGTCCTCAGAAACCACCCTGTGATGGGGGAATTATTATCAAGATGCCCGTTTTACAGAAGAGGAAGCAGAGGCTGGAGGGGTTAAGGGACTTACTTGCCCTAGGCCACACAGCAAGAGGGGAACTTGAACCCGTCCTCCCAACTCCCTCCCTAACTAGTGCCCCTGTCTGTGTCATGCGGAAGTGGGGCTCAGATCTAAGTGTCCTAGCAGGGCACCCCCATACAGCAGTGCGGCAGCAGCAGGCTTTATAATGTGAATGCCCTAAAGTGGTCTCTACTGGCCATTTCCAGCCAGAAAAGCCAGTGCACCCATTGTGGAAGGTTTCCTGGACCCCCCATCCTTTCCCCATCCACAGCTGTGGGGCCTCAGCTGCTGCCCCAGGTGGACCTGGGAGTCCATGAGTTGCCCCCAAAACTTCTGCATTTCCTGGGAGAGCGGAGCGGTGGAGTGGCGGAGAGGTCTAGGGCCCAGGCCCTCCTCTCACACAGGCATGGGCACCTCGTCGTATTCATCCAGACCTTCCTCCTCATCAAAACTTGGCTTGGTATCGTCAGCGTCCAGCTGGAGGGTGGGGTAGGAAGGAGAGAGGGTGATCGGCCTAGGGACCAGAGGAGCCCTACTCCAGCACCGAGATACGTCTAGAGTTAGGAAAGGGCCTGGCTTTCTTTGAACCTTGGACGAGTCCTGCCCAGCAGCCCCTAGGGTTGGTCAACATGAGAGATTCCCAAAAGGTAGGGAGCCCCTGGGGACCTCCAGAGTGTGGGCAGGGGACTCCTTCACCAAGGCCACCCCGCAGGGACCTGCATCACATCTTAGAAGAATACTACTGGAGGATCGACTCTTCCAAAATGATTTGGAAGACCACAGCACCAGCCACCCAGTGGTTGGGACAGCTCATGTGGAACACACCCTGGGTGCCTCTTAACCCTCTCACCAACCCTGCCATGACCCCTTTCACAGGTGAGCAAACCCAAGGCACAGAAGAATGAGGCCGCTGGTTCCAGGTCTTACACTAGGACATGGCAGTGTCAGAACTTGAACCCAGGCCCCAGATCCAGACCTGGAACACACTGCCCTCTACCTTCGTTAATTCTGAGACCCACCCCCTCTGATTCGCCCTCCCTGTGCCAGCTCTGGAGTCCTGCCTCCCAGCTCCTGCTCTCTCTGCACCCTCCCTCCTACCCCAGGCCTTGGGGGTGGAGGTGGGAGCAGCCACTCACACACTGGAGCTCCAGGTTCCGGAAGATGAGTGGCAGCAGGAAACGGCGCAGGGGCACTGTGAGGATGAGGATGAAGGGCAGGGCCAGGGAGGTGCTCGGGAAGGATTTCACTGCCCACAGCACTGCCAGGCAGATGATCTGGATGACCGTGAACAAGTGCATGCGCCAGGTCTTTACCTGTGGGCCCAGGCTGAGGTCACCGCCTGCCCTTCCCTGGCACCCAGTACCCCCACCCAACCCAGGGATGGGCAGCCGGAGGGCCCTGTACCCGCTTGACGTAGGGCACGTCCGGATGGTACTTGGGTGGCTTGAAGAGAAGCAAGATGCGATCAAAGAGCTGGATGCCACTGAGGGATGTGACCCCCATGTAGAGGAAGATGCCAAACAGCACAGCCAGGGGGATGTGGGACAGGATGGGCCCCATGAGGATGGACAGGCCTGCGGGGAGAACCAGGAGCTTTCAGCCCCACGCCCCCCGAAGGACAGGCACTAGCAGCTTCCAGGGAATGAAACCACAGGTGCCATGTGGAGCCCTTTCTGTGGATCCTTTTAACTGATACTGCCCCCATTTTAGAGATGAGGAAACAGAGAGGTGAGGGAACTTGCCTGAGGCCATACGGCTAGTAACCTGCAGAGCAGGGAGTCAAGCTCCAGCCTGCCTAACCTCAAAGCCGACTCCTTTAACCTAGGAGGGGCCCCAGAGGCAGAAAAGCCCACATTTTTTTCTCACCCCAGCCCAGAATGCCTCTATCACCCTCCTCTAGCTAACACCAACTTCGCCTCCTGTGAGAAACATCCCTCCCCTCTCCATTGGCAATCACGGAGCTGCCCATACCAAGCCCAGCTGGGCTCTCGGCCTCTGTAGGCTCGGATCGCCCTCGTGGCCCTCTGCCCTCTCCTCCCCTGGCCCCACGCTATGCCTGGGGCCCTGCCCTTTACGTCGGTTGCAGAGTAGCTGAGCTAGGGAGCCCCCAGGGCCATCTAATGAACCCTCTAATGGAGCAGAAGGGAAACTGAGGCCCAGCGGCAAGAAGGGATATCCAATCAGCAGCAGGGCAGGGCAGGAACCCACAGGTCACTGAACTTCTGTCTAGAGAGTACTTCAGTAATGGGGGAGGCCCTCCTTCCTCCCCTGCTCAGACACCCGTCTCTGGGCGTTTCCTCTCGAATTCCATCATGTGAATTCCATCATGTGAGTAACACACTGGGGAGATGAGGGCAGCAGGCACATCAGGAGGGCCAGAGTGGGCTGGATCCTAAGGGGCAGGTGCTGGAGGCCAGGGGCAGGGACAGAGAGTGGCAGAGGGTGTGGCCAGCCCTCACTCACCCACAAGCAGAGAGACCAGGAGCCCGCTGATCCGCTGCTCCTTGACCTCCTGGATCTGGGACGCAGCCCCTGGAGCGCTGGCCTTGCCCATGACAGTGAGGGCATTGGCGTGGGTGACAGAACGCACGGTGGTGGCGCTGAGCCAGGGCATCCCGAAGAGAGTGGCCACCCCGCCCATGCCAATGACCAGTAGCAGGTCCAGGTGGAAGCCGGAGCCCTTGACCAGCTTGCGCTCCGGTTTGCTGATGATCAGCCTGGGGGTGTGGGGGTGAGGGGTAAGCAGGGCTCTCCCTCCTCCACCCTCTCAGCTCCCCCTTCCTTCTGCCTACTTGAGTTTCTTGGCACCTCTTTTATCTCTCTGTGCCCGTCTCCCTTGGAGTTCCTTGCTCCCTTCCTTCCCGCCCCGTCTTGAGAATCCAAACTCTGAGAGCAGACATGTCTTCAGCCGTCACCTAGAGTGTCCACAGGCAGATTTACTCTGAAGCTAATGGGTGTCAGCTGCAGGGAGCCTCACTGGTACGGGCCCCTTCTAAGATCCACCCCCTTATTCTGTCATTTTCATTTTGTGTTTTCTTCTTAAAAAGGGCTCCCCAAGTTACACATTGTCAGGTCCCTGCCCCTGCCTGTCCATCATTCTTGCGAACAGGGAGGGCTGCGTGTTCTGCTGGGACTAATTAGCATCAGTCCTCGGTGTCTTGCCTGCCTGCCACCTGTCCCTTTCTCTCTGCCTCGGACTCTCCAGGCCCAGCCCCATGCTGGCTCTTACGTGGTGATCTGGGACTCGAGGAAGATGAGGATGAAGACCAGAAGCGCAGGCAGAAGGGAGGCGAACATCATCCAGATGGGGAAGTGGGAATACAAGCCCAGCGGGTGGATGACCCAGCCCCGGGCGGAGGAGTTGGACACCTTGAGGCCTGAAGGCACGCTGAGTTTCTGCAGGAGGGGGGTGCTGGTCAGAACCCTGGGGCAAGGGGGTGGGAAAAGGGGAGGACAGGGGGAGACAGGGTCCTGGACCCTTGGGAGCTCACTTATATTGCATGCCTACTTGGTACCCAGTCCCTACACTAAGCCTTTTATGTACACCTCATTCCCAACTTCACAGATGAGAAGACAGTGTCAGAGAGGTTATGTGGCTCGCTTTTTATCACACAACTATTTGGTGACAGAGTGAGACTCCTACTCAGATGAGTCTGCCTGGCACCAAAGCAGATTCTTTCCTGCTGCTCTGGGTGAAGGAATGAAGGGGGCAAACTGACCCAGGCCCTTGCTTCAGCCAAGGGGTCCTGTAGGGCTATGGGAAGAATGTGGGGCTTCCAGGGGAGGTGGGCAGGGGATAGGGGTAGTTCTAGCTGGCTTCAGCTTTGGGAAAGCTGTTCTGGGGAAGGAGCAAGCTGGAGAAACGAAATGAGGGTGGAAGGAAAGGGTCACCTGGGTGTAGGTGTCCTTGATGAAGAAATCCACAATGACCATGATCAGGATGGAGATGGGAACCCCAAAGTCCCCGATGACCCGTCGCAGCTGAGGGCAGGTGGAGGAACCAGTGGTTAGTGCCCTGTTGCTCCCTGCCTCCCACTTGCCCACACTTCCGCCCCATCTTCACCCAGGGGGCTCCACTCTTCCCAGGGGGTTTGTCAACATCTGATGCCCTGTTTTGTACTGCAGTGTACTCACCTCTTTGCTTCTTCCTTTGGACCTGCCCCACCCCTGGCCCCCCAGCTTCTCCGCCCCCTTCCAAGCACCGTCTGTCCATGGCCCCCTATTGGGTTCTCAGCATGAGCATGCAGAGGAACTGAGACGGGCTTGCCTGAAGAGTGAGATCCTGGATAAGGAGGGAGGCGGGAAGGCTCGGAATTGGGAAGGAAAATCTAGGGTAAGAAGGGAAGCTAATGGCACTGGGAAACTGGGCGTGCTTCAGACTGAGATAGGGCAGTGTAGGCAAGGGCAGGTGGCAACCACATGCTGACCTTGCCGGGGAAGTAGGAGCTGTTCTTGAACTTGCGCAGCATCATGGCAAAGAAGAAGGTGCCAGCCATAAGCACGAGGGAGAGGAGGGCTGTGTTGGGCAGGGCAGCCTGAGGTTTGGGCACTATTGTCACATTGTGGATATAATGCTTCTGCAGTGGGTGGTCCTGAAAGATCTGCAGCAGAAAACCAAGGCATCCTGTTCCCTGCACCCATCCAGCCACTGTCCATCATCAGTCATCCATCTATCATCCCTCCACCTATCTTCTCCCTCAAATGATGTGGCTACAGAGGGGCAACGGGATTCTACAGCCAGGTTTTCAGGAGTGAGGACCAGCTAAGCTTGGGTGGGGTGGGCCATGAAGGCAATGAGTGTGTGTATGTGTGTGTGCGTGTGAGGGAGTGTGATCACCCAGGGCCTGGGAGACATGAGAAGGCTGCAGCACGGGGCTTTAGGGACTTGGAAAGACCCACCAACCAACAGAATCAGGGCCAAACAGTGCCCACCCTTCCTCCACATAAAATGCGGACACAGTGTAAGGTGGCAGCGCTGAGGGGTGGGGTGTGTCATCCACAGGACCTGTGGTTCTTGGGGCATGTGCAGGAGAGGGACTGGGACTTCAGCAGAGCCTCAGTGACCCCGCTGCCCCAGGGCACACGCACATTTTTCTCCTCATACCCACACGCATACCCATTAGTCACTCTGTGTGTGGTTGTGAACAGGGACATGTGTGCACAGAGGGGCCCCTCCTGCACAGTCACACTGCCCAGCCATGGAAAGAATACAGCGGCAGGTGTCAACACGTGTGTGGTCACAGTCACATACCGTGAACACACGGCCACACAAAAGCTGTGCAGACAGGTGCGCACAGTCCGCTCAGTCTCACGCAGGCGCACCCCCATGTTCGTTCACACGCCCACCTTGATCAGCTTCACGAACGTCTCATAGATGAAGATGAGGGAGATGAGGAAGGAGAAGATCTCCTGGGTGTAGCGGGAGATGAAGCGGACCAGGAAGCTGCCCTCGAAGGCCACCACCAGCACCACCAGCAGAATGAGCCAGAAGCCGATCCACACACGACCCACGAGGTACTCCAGGTCGTTCCTGTCGCAGAACTGCGGGTGTCAGAGGGAGCTGGGGTCAGACAGACGGGCCCTGCGCTGTGCACCAGGCGGGGCGGGGGCGGGGCACCGGGGCCCAGTTACAGGGTCGCTGGGGGCCGGAACAGAGCTACCGAGAAGAAGGCTTCCTCGAACACGAGCAGAGGCCCCGAGAAGCCAACCACAAGCAGGGGCTGAGCCGCCAGCAGGGCGAAAAGGATGCCCTGCGCCGCGGTGGAGATGAGCAGTTCCGACACCCCCATCTGGTTCTGGGTCTTCTCTCCTGTGGGTAGAAGTCACACTGGGGTCAAGGTCGGGAGATCATTTCCATGGGCCAGGGGAGGATGCCATGCACTGGCTGACACGGGGATCCAGAGTGTCGGTCCAGGGCGGAAGTCAGGGCCCGCGCAGAGGCCAGAGGCGCGGAGGACCAGTGGGGGGCACGCGGAGGCACTGACCCAGAAGGCCGCCGAAGGTGATGGAAGGTGACAGGGCAGCAAAGTAGATGAAGATGACGGCAGCCAGGACCTGGGGGCTGAGGGCATCCGTGATGTCACTCAAGTAGCGGGGGTAGCGGCGCTTTATGTCACGCACCAGGCCCCCGAAGATCACGCCTGTTCGCTGCAGAGGGTCATCTGGGCCACCGGGCACCCCTGGACCCCCATTTAAATCTGTAGTGAAGGACGGGAACGTGGTCATAGGGGCTCACAGGGGGAGGTGTGAGGACAGGGGCGATGAGGGAGTATCACCTGATGGGAATGGAGTGGCCGAGGGGGCTGGGCGGCATGAGGAAGGGAGAAGGGCCCCGAGGGTATCTGATGGGAAGAGGGGACCAGGGGCTCACAGGGGGCGCAGGGGGTGTGAGGGTCTGTGGGGCTCAGACAGCCTCAGGCTGGGCAGGACAGGAACCTAGGCCCTTGTAGAAGCTGGGGTCTGGCTTGGCAGGGCTGGGCAGGTAGCGTCTTCGCAGCAGCTCCCTCTGCACGGGCACCAGACTGAGGAGGGCCTTCTCCGAGGGTGCGTCCGAGGGAGGCAGCACCAGGCTGCAGTCCAGGAAGCCCTCCAGCGAACGCACCAGCTCTCCCCGACTCTGCGCCAGGTACGCATCCATGCGGAACACCTGGGGGCCGGAAAGAGGGTCAGGGCAGCCTGCACCTGCTGGACGAAAGGACCCAGGAGACCACAGCCAGGGCCTCCGAGCAGCTCTCACCCAGATCCTTCGGGCTGGGAACCAACCGCTTTGTCTACCCCCTTCACTCCCACTGTGAAAGGGTGTGGGGAAGGCAGACAAGGCCCTGAGTGAGGAAAGGAGAAAGAACTGAAGCCAACCAGGTGGCTTACAGCGGACCACACCAGGCCAGAATGGACCAGGGAGATCCGTGTGGACCAGAGTGGGCCACATTAGGCCTGGCCAGACCGGGCAGGGCTGGGCCAGGTTCTCCGGTCAGGCAGGTCAGAAGCAGCTGTATTAGACTGACTGGGCCAAACTAGTGACGCTAAAGTGACCAGGGCCAGTCCAGACCGGAGAGTGGGTCTTAACTGCCCCCCAGTTCCCAGGCCCGCCGGCCCCTCCTTACCCTCTCTGACATGAGGGTGGCAGCCGCCCGGCCGAGCTGGTTGTAGTCGGTGTGAGGGGCCTCGGGCCCCAGCAGCACAAGCAGGAACCGCACGGGCACCGGCAGCTCCACCACGCCCTCCAGCTCCGTGGGCTCCTGCAGCCGCACGAAGCCCAGCACCGGCCGCTCCAGGAAGGCCGCTCGGCCTGCGGGATGGGGTGGGGGACATGATGTAGTCAGGCCGGGCTGCGGGGCCACTGCTGGGGTCCCAGAATAGGGAGAGGCAGGCTGGGCCAGGCCCAGAGGGGCAGCAGGGTGTGTAGGGGGGTGAGTGGGTAGGGGACACCACTGCTCACCCACTAGCACCAGGGTGGCTTCTGAGTCCGGAGGGATCTTTTCCAAAATTCCAGATGGAGAGTGGCCTTCTGTGCCCCCCTCTCCCTGTTGGAAGGAGGGTGGTAAGGGGAACATCCAGCCCCCTCCTCCCCTCCCTGTTCTCGAGTCTAACCATGTCCAGGTGTAGGCTTCCCGCCTCTCCCCATACAGCCCTCGTACGGCCTCACCTGTTCACAGAATAGCTGAGTTTCCAGCGAGGGTTGCTGGGGGAGCAGAGGCTCTGAGGGGTCCCCGGAATGCGTCAAGACGGTGGGCTTCACACCCCCCAGGGCCTCTAGGTCTCTGGCATGGCTGCAGGAGACAGAGGGGATGCGGGCTGAGTGGGCTGAGCTCATGGGCTGTCAGCAGAGCACTGCTGGGGAGGGACCAGCTGGGGCTTTCCGGGGACCAGACTGCAGAGTCCCCAGGACAGGGGAGGCAGCCTCTTCTGAAGGATGTGGCGGATGTAAGCGCGTGGCCTCTGTCTGGCATGACTAAGTGGAGCCAGAAGAATGAATGGAGGGAAGGGCCTGGAGAGTCTGCCCTCCTGGGAACCAGAGTCCCCAAATCTAAACATGGAGACATGGCTGCCCCTCAAGAGGTGTCAGAGGCAGGAGCTGTCCTGGAAGAAAAGTGGGCCCCAAGCTGGTGGGCGGGGCAGCACGTGGACTCCCAGGGCGAGCTCGGGGCAGGTGGGCTGGGGAGGCAGGCCCTTTGGGAGTAGAGTCCAGGTCTGGGCAGGCAGGGGCACCTGTGTTTGAGCAGCAGGACCCGGAGCAGCTCCTCTCGGTCCTGAGGCCGGATCTGCTCCTCGTAGATAAACCTGTCCAGCAGCTGGATGGCCACTCCATTCAAGGAGGTCTCCTGCAGATCCAGGAGCACAGTCCCTGCAGACCATGGAGGGGTCAGCTAGTCAGCTGGATGGTGGCCCTCTGCCTCCCAGCAAGCTTCACATGCCGTGTGGGGGGCGCGGAGGGGCCTGACAGGGCTCACCCTTGGCGAAGGCTCTCTGTAGCTCCAGGAGGCTCCAGAAGGTGAGGTAAGACAGGTGTGGGCGGCCCCAGGCCCCGTCGCCCCCAAGGTTCTCCTCCAGACGCACCCAGCGCGCTGCCTCCATCCACTGAAGCTCCTGGTTCTTCTCATCCATTACCAGTTCATGCAGCTCCACGTAGACCTGCGGCCCCGCAGACCCGAATTAGCCCATCACCAGGCTCAGGGCTGGGCTGCGGGGAGACTGGCAGCCCGGGGCCCGGTGGGCACTCAGCAGACTCTGAGAGGTATTTGTAGGAGGCCCAGGGCCCTGGAGCATTTGGGGGCAGGTACCGAGCTCAGAGGGACGCCGGGAGCTCCACCCTGGAGTGTGAGTGAGACGGGAAGTGTGGGGAGATGCCTGGGGGTCCCAGAGGTACGGCCTACGCTTCCGGCTCTGTTCCTCAGCCTCCCTGACTCCCAAGCCCAGACTCCATGTCAGAGGCGTTTGGAGAACCTCAGGACCAAAATGGGTGTGTGTGAGAGCGGGCACTTCAAAGGGGAGGAGAGGGAAACCTTTGGGTCACTGGGTTGCCTCCTGCCTCTAAGAGTGTTGAGTAGGAATGTCGTTCAGCTTGTTCTTGGGTTTCTTTGGGGCCAGGTGGCCACTCTCAAAGGCCTAGCTGAGGGCAGGACAAATGTCCTAACCAGCAAGACCGTCTGGGGGCCCAGCAGGGATATAGGGGGCCTGGGCAGAGGGGAGAGCTATTTATTTCTGCGCTCCCCTGGGAGCTCCTGACAACCCAGCCGGGGCCACAGGGCTCTCGGACTCAGACCTCCTCCAGCAGCCGGTTTCTCCCTGCCCTGCAAACTCCTTCCTCCGTGGAAGGGGGCCCGGGTGTCTCTGCGCGATGGGGCTGTCCTCTTCCCTTCCACCCGTTTCCCAGGACCCCACTCCTTCTCAGTCTGTCTGTGGCCTGTATGAAGCTGCGCCCACCCTCGCTTCCCCTGGTAGAATGGTGGGTCCCAAGGGCAGTACGGGAAGAAGCCTGCGGGGAGGCAGGGGTCCTCACCTTGTGGGTGCCTGGCTGCACGGTGGTGTGGTAGTCTACGGCGGTCGGTGGCTCGGTGAGGTGAGCTGGAAACCCAGGGGCTGGTCAGTGCTGCCCAGGGACAATCCTGGGCCACCCGCCATCAGCCTCAGAAGCCAGAGCCGCATAATGTCCTGCTGGGACCCTTGTATCCCCAATCCACACCTGCCACTCAGTGGCTGTGGCTCCCCACCCCTGTCCTTGGCTCCGCCTGGCTCTGTCTCTCCACACCTAGCACTGTGAGGACCCTGGGACTCATCCTCAGTGACCACCAGGAGGGTCGTCTCCAAGGCGATTGGAGAGACCTGAGTGGCAATTTCCAGGGTTTTCTTAGGGTCTCCTCCCCCTCTTGCCACCTTCTGGGACCAGTTCCCTTCCTTCTCACCTGCCTCAACAGTCCTGCCAGCCCACAGCTTCTCCCCGCCTCCAAGCTGAGTTCTGGGCACCAGGGTGGGGTCTGCCCTTATATTGCCCGCATGCCCCCCCACCCCAGACCGCCTTTCCCAGAGGGGCCTCTTATCTTCCATACCAATTGCCTGCACTTAAATCCTGTTGACAGTAAATAGGTGCCTGCCTGGGGCTCCCCAACTAGGACCTTGGACAGGCTGAGGAAGGTTTCCTGGTGTCTCATTGCTCTGGGGGTCCCCAAGGCCCTTCACTTCTCAGGACCTCTGGACCCCCAAACAGAGCAATGTTCCCAGAACAAGGCCAGCGCCTGGCTTAGAAGCCAGCATTGGATGGGCACGGTGGCGTGCGGGCTCCTGCCATTGTCCCAGACAGGCCTGGCTGCCCTCTCATGACTCCGAGGGGCATGGTGACGGGTGACTGGTCCTGCCCACTGCCCCCGTCCCCTCCTGTGATCATTTCAAACAAAACTCTGTTTATGCTTCAATCAACCAGGATTGTAGGAAAACTGCCCTGGGGCCGGGGCATCGGGGAGGGAGTTCGGAGAAGGCGGAGGACAGGTTCCCCTGATCACCCCAGCAGAGCGAGGGCAATGCTGCTCACCTTCAGGCTCCTCCACCTGGGGCGCGGGGACGCCTGGGTCTTCATACTCCTCCTCCTCCAGAATCTCTTCTAGCCCCTCTTCATAATCCTCCTGCGGGAAGTGGCCATCGGGGCGGGGCTGTGAGGGGCTCCCTGAGCCCCCATGAAGGTAGGAGTTTGGGGCCAGGTGCCCAGCGCCCCCAGGAGGAGCCCAGCAGATGCCAGGAGACTCACCTGCAAATCCCCCATGGTGCTGTCCTGACTGTCCGATTATTCTCAGGGATCTGAGGCCCCAGCATAACCCGCACTGCGGGTCCCTGCAGGGAAGGCACAGGCTGAGTGAGGCACACAGGGCATTTGGGGGTCTCCTGGTCCTCCCCAGAGGGGGCTGCATTTGAGTGAAGGGGAAGCCCAGGTGTTGGGAGACAGTGGGGTTAGAGGAAGGAGGTATGGGTGGAAGGCATGACCCATCAAACTGGGAAAGGGATGGGGCCCAGCTTTGGGGTGAGGGTAGGGTAAGTGCTGGCCTTGGGGGTGTCCCAGAGCCTGAGCGTGAGACCGTCCCCACTGCGCGGGGCTTGCCCCTGGAAGACCCTGACCATATGTGTTTTCCCTCCCTCCTCTCTCCCTTCCCGCCCCTCTCCCCAAGAGTTTCCCTGCCTCTTCCATCTTTCTTCTCTTTCTTCCTCCTCTGGCCTTGCTTCTGCCTGGGCCTCAGATCCCTGAAATTCTCAAGGGTGCTAAACTTTAGGTGGTAGAAGTCCGACCCATGGGGCTGGGGCTCGGCCTGCTTCCCGCCTGGGAGGTGGGGTGGTCAGAGGGGCCCCCAGGACCAGAGAACCCAGATATTCAGGCTGCCTCTCTGCTACCGCCTGGCCGAACAGCCTTGGGCACTCCCAGACGCTGTCCAGGGCAGCGATTTTCAAACTTTTTCACCTCACAGAACATATAAACTAATTACTAAAATTCTGTGGCACACCCAAAATGTATTTTTTGCCAATCTGACAAAAAAAAAATTAGGCATAGTTCTGATTCATTCACAGAGGATGGCTATTGTTGTGTTGGCTGTTGTCATTTTTTATCTGACAATCTAAGGGAAAAGGTCAGTGCCCCCAACTAAATAGTCAGGCGCCACGTGTTTTGAAAACTCTCGTGGCGCACCAATGGGCCGTGGCCCAGCAGTCGGAAATTGCTGCTCTGAGGTCTTGGTCGTTCCATCTGTATGACTAGAGGGCCTTCCTACCGGGGTTCTGAGAAGAGGGGAGAAGGGAGGTGCCTTGTGCTCCTCCAGGGCCTTAGAAGGTGCACTGCAGCCCAGATTGCCGCCACCACCACGCCCAGCCGCCCTCCGGCCGCAGGCCTTGCTCTGCCTCGCACTGATAAGAGCCTGCTCCCTGGTCGCTGCCCTGCCTCTGGAAGCACACAGAACACCTGGCAGGCCGGCCAACCGGGGCAAGGCCAGATAAGGTTGAGAAGGGCATCTGGAGCCCAGAAGGTGGAGCACAGCTGGAAGAGGCTTGGCGGGGAGGGGGGTGGTAACCAGATGACAGAGAGGGCTCCCGGGTGGCATAGCGCCACCTCTGTGTAATCGCCCCTGCAGCGCACCGAGCTGTGCCAACGCACCTCTTACAACCCCAACCACTCTGGGAAGCGGCAATGTCATTAGCCCCGTTTTACAGGTTCAGAGAGGTTTACCTGCTTCAGTCCCCTAGTGGGTAGGTATCAGAGACGAAATTAAACCCTGGCCTCCCTGACTCTAGCGATATCTCTAACCATTAGACTGAGTTGCCCCCAGAAGAGAAAACAGCTAGTAGCTGATTTAGTGTTAGTGAGTAAGAGCATGGACTCTCTGGGTTCAAATCCCAGCCCTGCCATTTACTAACTGTGTGACTGTGTGACCTAGGACAAGTAACTTAACCTCTCTGTGCTTTAGTTTTCTCACCTATAAAATGGGGTAGTAATAGCCCTGGCTGGTGTGGCTCAGTGGATTGAGCTCCAGCTTGCAAACCAAAGGGTCACCGATTCGACTCCCAGTCAGGGCACATGCCTGGGTTGCGGGCCAGGTCCCTGGTGGTGGGGTGCACAGGAGGGAGCGACACACTAATGTTTCTCTCCCTCTCTTTCTCCCTCCCTTCCCCTCTCTAAAAATAAACAAATAAAATCCTTTAAAAAAATTGGATGATAATAACATCTGCCTCATAGACTGCGACAGCCGTAAGTCCGTGTGTATAAAGCATCTAAAACAGCGCCCGCACGAAGGAGCTCCGGGTAAACGCTTGCCGGCGTTGTCATTGCTACTGGGTATCGAGATCAGACTCACTACTTTCACCCCCTTCTCCTTTTCCTGTTCCCACAGAATTGGCCTAAGTGCTTCAAGATCCTCAGTGGTAGGGGACGACTCCTTTCCTTCCAAAGGCTCCCTAGAGCGGGACAATGGTCTCCCTGATAGACTCCCTGAAATGACCCAATGGGAGAAGCGTCAGTTGACAACTTTTCTTTCTTTTTTCAGATTTTACTTATTTATTTTTAGAAAGAGGGGAAGGGAGGAAGAACAACTGGGGACCTGGCCTGCAACCTAGGCATGTGCCCTGACCAGGGATTGAACCGGCCACCCTTTGGTTTGCAGTCCAGAGCTCAATCCACTGAGCCACACCAGCCAGGGTAACAACTTTTCTATTAAGAACATGATGAGGTGGCCTGGGGATCCCCGTACATGAAGGAAAGAGGGGGCTGGGGGGTGAGACCCGAGTCTGCAGGATTTGAGGGAGCCTGCCAGGGCCCCAGACATACATTTACACACCAGTCCCACACACCTCTGCTGCCACGTGCCAGCCTCTTTTTCCTAATACAAGATAGTTTTCTTAATATCAGCTGACCCGCTCGCCCCAACAGCAGGTGCCAATGGGCCTGTGCCCTTAGGGGCAACAACGCACATTGCGATGTTCTCACCATACCCACTTGCACCCCCCTTGGAGGTCAGAGCACCTGGGCCCACTTGGGCAAAGGTTTAGGATGGGCACCTGCAGACCCCTCACGACAGGCACCACGGGACCAGCCCCAGCCCCTCCCAGCCCTGCTTACCTGCTCACGAGCCTTGGGGTCCCTTCAGGAACTCCTGCAGCTGCGGTGCCCTCTGCTACCAGCCGAGCTCACACCTGCTCCAACAGCGCCAGGTTCTCGCTCCTTCGCCCCAGGGGCAGCTTGCAAACCCCTGACTCATGCCCCCGCCTCCTAATCTGCCCGCCCCATGGGCCACGGGAGCCCCTTCTCACCCCCCCGCCCTGCTCCCACTGGGTGCCCAGTAAACAGAGTTATCCTTCACACACATCTGGACAGCTGTGAGTCTGGCCCACCCCACCCCAGCCGGCCAGCCCCCGACACCTCCCTCCTGGCCCCTAGGATTCCCCTGGTCTTCCTTTGTGGACTAAGGTTTGATGGCTGGATTCTCAGGGCTCCCAGCTCCTGGCAGGTCCGGCCCCAGCCTGTGGATACCCCTGTCCTGCCTCTGTCCCTCCTCACTTTGGCCAGGCCCCTCTGCCCTGGCCCTGAGCGGCGCAGGCACCTTCTCCTCTCTCCTCTCAGTGTCCCCCCTCAGGACTCGCTCTTCCTCTGCAGCCTTGCCCATGGGGCACCTGCTCAGTGCTCACAGGGCCCAGGCAGCCCCCTCCCCTTCTTGTTTCAGATGAGGGTGCCCTGGCTGCCCCCTGCCCAAGACGCCGGCTGGTTCCAAAGAGCTGGCCCCTGGGCGTCAAGGCGCTGCCATTCAGTCAACCTGAAACAATGTCAGGTCAACAAAACAACCTTCCCCACACAGGAGCTCGGAGCTCACAAAGCCGCAATGTCTGGGCACACTGGCTCCTCTGTCAGCGCCTGCCCAGAGCAGCCCACATTCTCGGCCCACGCTGTGCCCCTCCCCACACTCCCCCAGTGGGACAGTCTCTGCTCCTGGGGGTACTGGGGCTGGTCACCTCTTCCTGGGCTCCGGTTGCTAAACAGGCACCGACTGAAAGAGGAGTTCAGATCAGCAAGAAAGAAGCGAGTTTGAAAGCAGACAGCAAGGGGGTTTTGTGGACACTGCTCCGGGCAGTGGAGGCAGGAAATCATCCCAGCCCAGCTCTGCTACTGACAGAGTAGCTGTGGGACCCTGGGCAAGTGCCTGTCCCTCTCTGTTCTTTGGTGTCCTCATCTATAAAGTAAGAGAACGGTTCTGTGGTTGCCAGCTTGGGGGTTCTCTGCTTTGGATCCCAAACATAGAAACTCAGAGACAGGGACAGAGAGATGGGCATATCCAGCAATTCTACAGTCATTTCCTGTGTCTCCACCACAAGCCCACACTGCCGAGCGCTGGCAGAGAGAAAAGGGCAGGGACTGACAAGAGCTGGATCCTCTCGCTGATGGGGCTTCTTTTCTGGGCACTGGGCTGGGGGCTTCCCCGGTGCTCATACTTAATCCTTCCAGCCTCCCCGTTTTACAGAGGAGGACACGAACACAGCGGAGAGGCAAAGTGGCTTCCCGGGGAGAAGAGTAACCGATGAACGGGAGTCCCCCATACTGGGCACTGTGCCCAGCAAGGTACGCGCGTTCTCTCTCAGAGGGCTCCAAACGCTTCTGAGAAGGTGCTGTTTATTGCTGTTATTTTCCTCTCACAGGGAAGGACACAAGGCCGGGGAAGGTAGGTGAGTCTCCCCAGGGCCCTGGGCTGGTGCAGCCTGAGCTGGAACTCGGGGCTTTTTCTGCCTCACGCGAAGCCCTGAGCTCCCTGCTCCAGGTTGGTGCTCACTCTCCCTGCTGGTGGAATCTCCGGGCTGCTTCCCGTGGCCTTTGGCAACGAATACCAAGGGACAGCCCTGCCCTCACAACACAGCCCGGAGAGGGCCCAGGCGCCCCTCTGCCTGCGCAGGTGCCCACTCTGGGTCCCTCCTGCCCCTGCTCACGCCCCTTCTTCTGTTCCCCCAAGGTGCCAGCACCATTCCTCTCGTCTCCCCCCACCCTACACAGGTGCTCCTCCCAATCTCCCCCAGCGGGCTCTTTCTCGATGTTTGGGGCTCAGATCAAATGTTGCCCCCCAAAACGCCTTCTTTGACTGGCCATTTAGAAATAACTTCTAGCCACTCTATCACTGGAAAATCAGGGGCGGCAGGGGGTGGGGGGAGGCTGTGTATGAGAGAAACCCAAAGTCTTAGAGGCTTAAGCAAGACCGAAGTTTATTTCCTTTTGATGTAAAAGTCTGGAGGCAGGAGGTCCCAGGCGGGTAATGGCGTACTGCAGTGGCAGCGACCCTACCCAGCTACGTCTGTCTCGTGGCACCTTCACCAGTTGGCTCTCGCTTCGTGGCTCAGTGTAGCTGCTTGAGCTTCAGCCATCGCCTCTGCATTCCAGCCAGCAGGAAGGAGAAAGGGTTAAAGAAAGACATGCCCTCTCTCTCAGAGCACTTCTCAGATTTCTTCTGTGCATATCCCCCCAGTGAGGACTTAGTCACATGGCTATGTTTAGCTTCAAGGGAGACTGGGAAATGTAGTCCTTATTCAGAGTTCTGGTACACAGGAAGAAGAGGAGAATGGAAATGAGAGGACACCCAGGAATCTCAGCCAGATTCTTATCACCTGCTAAAACCTCTTCTCTTTCCTACCAGCCAATGGCTCCCTACTTATTTATTTATTATTCTCTTGCCCCACTAGAACATAAACTCCATGCCAGCCTCCAGGGCCTAGGGCAGCGCCCCTGGCACAAGGTAGGCTTTGAATTTTTACTGAATGAATAATTGAATGATTCCCCACAATAATTACTTGAGCACTGCAGTGTCATTCCCACTTTACAGATGGGGAGAATGAGGCTCAGAGAGATTCAGTAATTGGCCTAAAGCCACACAGCAGGCAGTAGGGCCAATATTTGAACCTTGCTCTCTAAGGCACTGATGTTCTTCCAACTCTTCCCACTTCGGGCTGGTTCCTCTGATCTCTCAGCTCCTCCGTGGACCAAGTCGGAAGCCAGAAAACCATCACCTGGAGTCTGCTACTGCCATTTCCCTGGGAGACGGCATCTTGGGTTCTCACTATGTCCTGCCGTTCGCTTCTAATGGGACCGACGTCAGAAATGGTTGTTTGGGACGAGTTTCTGGGACCTTTCTGCAAATCACTAGGTAAGGATGTTACTTAGAATCCATGACATCAGTGCCTCCCGGAACGAAGCCACAGGATGAAGTCTGGAACCTCAGAGGAGCTGACAGGCGTCTTTGTTTCAGGCAGAGGGGGACTACTTCTCATCAGGTTTTCCATTTTGCCTTTGTTGCCAGGAAACCCAGAATTTGGAGTAAGTACCCAGAGGCGGCCTCAACCTCTGAAGAAGTGCTGTCGTGGGTAGAATGTGTGTGATTTGGAACCAGGGAGCCTGAACTTGGGCTTCAGCCAGTGCTCTGTGAGCAAGACGTTTAAATTTCCCTGACCCTTAAACTCGTGGCCATAACCCCAAGGCTGTTAGAAGGATTAAGTGAGCCAAGATATGGGAAAACGCTCTAATAATGACTAGCTGGTCAGCCCTTATCATAAGCATTAACAGGGAACACTCAGCTAGCCAAGGCTAAACTGCAGCTTCTCCAGGAATTCTCTGATGAGAGTGAAGTAGTCAGGGAAGGCTTCAAGGAGGAGGCATCTTAAAAGACAAGTGGAATCCTCTGCTGTAGAACATTTGACAGTGTTATCCCTGTTCCCTGCAGTGCTCACCCCTGAGGTCACTTCCAGTTTCCAACGAAGCCAGCTCTGTCCCCATCTTTCCACCCTTTTGGGTGCTATCTCACCATCCCTCGCTAGTCCCACAGTCTGTCAGCTGCTGTCCCCAGGCGGAGAAGCTCCATCCACAGGTGGACAGAGCAGCTCTAGGATTGGTCACAAGTCTCCAGAGACCTCAGTGTTTCAAAATGAGGAAGAGTTTAGTCTTAGAAGGATCCTCAGTTTGGGGCAGGGGGCTGAGATCTCCGCCCCATTAACTGTTAGTGACCTCTGACCCTCTGCCTCCTCTTCCTTGCAGAGGGTCTTAGTCCCATGGCCCAAAGACTGCCCTTAATAAGGTGAACCGTCTTCACTGACAGACTGGTCTCAGTTAATCCTTAGAATACTTGAAGAGAAAGGGACACAGAGCCCTGGCTGGGTGCTCAGTTTGTTGCAGCGTCATCCTGTACACACACACACACACACACACACATACAATTGCAAGTTCATCAGGGGTGCATACCGGAGGCAACTGATGAATGTTTCTCTCTCTCTCTCTCTCTTGCCCCCCCTTTCCTCTCTCTCTAAAATCAATAAATATGGCCTCAGGCAAGGAAAAGGGAACACAAAAGTGATGCAACACCACAGCGCAGAGGTCACGCAGCACATGAGCAGGGGTGCTGGCAAGCCAGCAGCCAGGGCACAAAGCTTGGGGAGGGGCAGGGAGGGAAAACTTCAAGGAAATGGCTCTTCCCAGTCAGTGACAGCTGGAGGTCACACTGGCCGGAGAGAGCCAGGCACCCGAGGGACTCTCAGCTGGGGCTTGGGCGGGGCTGCAAGCCGACTGGAAAACCCCAGCTCACTAGACTGCCAGAGGCCTGGGGTGGGGGGGGGGGCTGGACAGGCTGGGACAGCCACCACGCTCTCCACTACTGGCTGCTGCCGAGGCAGCCCTGCCCGCCTAGTGGGTGCATACTGGAGGCAACTGATGAATGTTTCTCTCTCTCTCTCTCTCTCACCCTAGGTGGCCCTGGGTGCAGGCCTGCAGAGGGAGAGCTCTCCCCGTGATGGGACCTGCAGAGGTGGAGACATGAGCAGGGAGAGGACCCACACCTGGGGTCTCCGCATGAGGACCTGTGGAGAGAGGTTCCCTGTCCCACGGTGGTTAGGGCCACAGGGGACCACGTTCCTGTGCCAGGAGCCCACTGATGACACTCCTTCCCCCACCCCCAGCTGCTCCAGGCAGCCTCAGGGTAAAGTCCAAGTTCGTCCTTCTGACCTACTTTCTGCCAACCCCTAGTCCTGGCCTCCGGGTTTGTGGCCTTGATCCCAGGCCCTGCCCTACTGGCCCTAGTGTCCACACTCGTCCTTCACCTGGTTAAACATTTAAAATTGAGCCCAGTCCCTCCTCCTGTCCAGCCACCTCCCTGGCAGTAGACTTGCCACCCAGCACGGCTTGCAGACTGGGGGGCTCCTCCCTACTCCCAGTCCGTCTCCCGCTCCCTATTCCTCCCTTCCCGAGGGCCCACCCGGACTCAGTCACCCCCTGCTTTCAGGGTGGGCCTGCGCCCAGAACTGGGTGTGGCAGGGGCTGACCTTGGATTGTCCAAGCTGTCATCCACAGGCCGGGGAGCTGGCCCTTTCCCTTCCCCTCCCTTCCAGGACTGACCCCTTGAGCCGTGGCTCTTTGAGGGGGTGCTCAGAGTGGGGCGTCAGCCCCAGGCACTACCCCTCAGGGCTCAGAGGCGTGGCGGTGGTACAGGAGAGTGCACTCTGGCCCCAGAAGCAGCAGGCACTGTGTGAGAGGAACCCCAGCATCAGGGAGGGATCCCCCAGCCACCCTCTCCCGCACACTTTATTTAAAAACAATCAAGTGCTGACAGAACACATATCACTGCGGCTGTGACCCCACATCGAACCTTAACGGTCATGCAACTGACCCTTGAACAATGCGGGGAGAGGGGGTTAGGGGCACCCACCCCCTACACAGGCAGAAATCCTTGTATAACTTTTGACTCCCCAAAACTTAACTACAGTTGTCCCTCAGTGTCCACACGGATTGGTTCCAAAACCTACACAGACCCCAAAATTTGTGGAAGCTCAAGTCCTCTATAAAACAACGCAGAGCAATGCAGCCAGACTTCCACACCCACGGGTCCCTAACCGGGGATCCAAACACAGTTTTCCACAGCGGGTTCAATCCACAGATGCGGAACCCGGGGATTGGGTAGTCAAGTGTGGGTTTATTGGGAAAATAATCTGTGTATAGATGGACCCGTGTGGTTCAAACCTGCATTGTTGAGGGCTCGATGTAATTGCCTGGAGTGCCCCACTCCCTGGGCTGGGCCTGGTGGGTGAGGCAGGGGGGAAGTAGAGGGGAGGAGGATAAAGAAGTGACCCTTAGGAGTGTGAGCCTGACGTGTCTGCCTGTCCAGACAGCTGTTGGTGCTTCAGGGGGAGGGGGAGGATGGGATCACCCCCTTCCCTCTTCCCTCTGTCTTGCCCCTGGCTTGTCTCTTGCAGGCATCTCCCGGGATTTCTCTCTGACCCCTCCTCAGGGCAGGTGGGTCTCCCTGTCAGTTTGGGCTGCCCCTCCCAGTCCAGCAGGGCCCTTCTCCCCGCACCCCTCCTGGAAGAAGGGATGGATGATTCCCCCAGAAAAGGGCTGGGCCTGATCCGAAGGACAGCCCCTCCCTCGGGAACGCTCCATCCCTTCTTGGTCCCTCCTATCTGCTGAGCCAGATATTTGGGGCCTTGGGTGACAGCTGATGGCAGGGTCTGTCTCAGGGCTGGGCCTATGGGTGTGTCCCCCGCTCTGCGTGTGTGTGTGTGTGTGTGTGTGTGTGTGTGTGTGTGTGTGAGAGAGAGAGAGAGAGAGAGAGAGAGAGAGAGAGAGAGAGAGCGCATGCTGTGGTTAAGCCAGTGGCTTCAGATCAAAGCAGCTGGGTTTGGCCTCTTACTAGCTGTGTGACCTTGAGTAAGTCCTTGATGTCTTTAAAGATTTAATTTATTTTCGCAGAGAAGGAGAGGGAGAGAAACATCGATGCCAGAGAGAAACATCAAAAGGCACCAATGGGGGACACGGAACTGTGAACCCACAACCCAGGCATGTGCCCTGACAGGGAATCAAACCAGTGACCTTTTGATTTGCAGAAAGAAGCCCAACCAACTGTGCCACACAAATCAGGGTTCCCTGATGTTTTCAAAGCCACTGACTCCTCATCTATAAGATCCAGCCTCCAAGAGAGGTTGCAGGCAGAAGGAGATACTGTACAGGAAGCCCTCAGCTCAGCTCCAGGCACTTCAGTCACTAGTAGCCATTGCCGCAGCTAGGAAGAAAGCCCAGTCAGCATGGGGGTCTCTTGAGGGAGACCTTCACGTGCTGGACCCTGAGGTCTGATGCTCCCAACAGGTGGGAGTAAGTAGCCCAAACACCTGGTGATGGGGAAGGGAAGGACCTCTGGTCCCCAAACCCATGACTTGAGCTTCCCCTCCTTTGTGGACCATCCCAACTGGGGGGCCTTGAGCTGCCCACACCTAATTCCAGCAGGAAAGTTGAGCTCTGAGGAGACCTCTGTCCCTCCCATGTGCCTCTGCTCCCTGAGGGGGAGGACAAGCAGACTCCAGCAGACTCAACTCAGAAACTCAGCGTCTCCGCAAGAGCCTGGGGGAGGGCAGGGCGTCCCCAAGGCCAAGCTCCCTTATGACCACTCCTTGTTTCTTTTTGAATACACCCTGGTGCAGCCAATCAGGAGCTGGAGCCTCAGCTCTGCCCTAGCACTGGTTAATTTCAACTGGTGCCTGGCCTGTGGTGCCAAGGGGCCCTGGGTGGGGTGGGGTGGGGTGGAGTGGCAAGTAGGGAGCAGTGTCTGCAGGGCCCAGACCCTTATCTCAGGATCCAGGGTTGTCAGCTGGGAGACTTGGAAAGGAACAACATTAACCCATCTCGCCTTGGAAAAAAACACTGGGTCTGATACCTTTTGGATAACTGGAGGAAATGGGGTTTCCTAAGGCTCAACTTTGAGACAAAGGGGAAGTTAGTTCATTTATTCATTCAAGTAGGCCCACGACATTTATTTTGCACCGACTAATGTATCAGGCAGGCACTGTGCTAGGTGCCTGGGGATGCAGAAGCCCAAACCCCAGGCTGAAGGACCTGGGAGCCTCCGAGTCTGGGGCAGAGCGCACAGTGGAGTTCTGGGACTGTGCGGAGGAAGGCAGTAGCCCACGACCCGGGGGAGCTTCACATGCACCAAGTCACACATCGTTTTGGGCAGGAAACCCAGAGCGAGCAGGGACTCCCTCCAGTGACTGAGCAAAGCAGTACACAGGGGCACTCGCAGCACCATAGCAGGTATATCCATGAAGAGGATGGAGCCGGCAGCTTGGTGGACCCTGCCAACCCTTCTCCATCTGAGACAAGAAGGCCTGCAGGGCAGACACCAGGAAGGACGGCCAGTACCTGTAACATACAGGCACCCTCATCCTTCAGCCTCATCTGTGCGGCAAACCCCCAAACCTTGCATGACCTCACCGGGAGCATGTCTTCTCAGACCTGGGACTCTACTGCTGGAAGACATTGCTTAGATCAAAGGAAATAAGATTCCCGGGATGACAGTGGCTTCTGTCTCCTGGGGTAGCAAGAAAACCAGCAAAGGTGTCAAGGGTGTGCTCCTGTCCTTCTGTCCAGCAGGACAGTCCGAACATTGGGAAGAGAAGGATGATTAGGTGGACCTGACGCAAGACAGGTGTGGAAGGCGGCAAGGAGATGCAGCAGGATGTCTGGAGGGTCCAAGGGGCTTCTGACCAGGCACAGCCCTCTGCATAGAAAGTGGCACCCCTGGGCCCAGGGCGGCGGGGGGGGGTGGGGGGTCGGGGGGAGTCAGAAAATGAAGGTAAAAAACTGAGCCAAGACAAGAGTGATCCCTGCACGTTCCTCTCTGTTCTCCCTTCTCATGCAAAGAAGCCTCCGTTTGCCTGATACCCAGACACAATATGTTTGGAAACCATTTTATTTGTGGATGTTTTGCTTATTGGTTAAGGTATTTAAAGTGTTCAGAGAAATCAGCCCTGTTTTCATTGCGGCGTGTAACTGTAGCCGCATCTTTCTGGCCCAGGTGACTGAGTTCAACACTTAACCAAACGTGTGACCTTGGGCAAGCCGCTTCACCTCTCCGGGCTGCAGTCTTCTCACGCAAAACAGGAACCAGGTGACAATGACGGCAGCTTCCTCTGGCGTTGGGAGGATTAGTGAAGGAATGCTCACTAATTGTTCCACGGAAGGCACGTGGAACAGCGCTCGGTGCAGAGTAAACGCAGTGTTGAATGTTACCTACTTTTATTGTCATTGTTTTGGTACTTCACGTTAAAAATGTTTGGAGGAATTTAATTCCTCAACGTCCTAAGTGTTAACTTTTATTTGGGTGAGTATTAGATGTTTACTGTTTAAAGTAATATCAGTTATGACCAGATTCAGGAGGCTGATAAACTGAACAGGAAACCAAGCACAGATAGAGGTGGAGGATTTCTCTCCATCAGTAAAGGCCTCCGCACTTGGAAAAATTTAATAAATCGCCTCTCCTCCCCCAGCTCCTGTTGTCTGTAGTGACACCACCCGACCTCCAGGGGGCCCAGGCTATTCGAGGCAAATTCCTACCTGTCTCCAGCGCTTCGCCCCACACCAGGACTCCACACACCACTTCCGGTCTTCCTCTAGTTTTCCCCAAATTCCCTCCCTCTCCCTCTACTTGCTCCTCCCCCAAAGCTCCGATGAGCTCAAGCCTACCCCATTAAAATAATCAATCTTCACTAAACCTGAGAGTGATTACTCTGCTCTCCTCCTCACAGCTCAGCTCCTCAGAGGGTAGTGCTCTCTCCTCTTTCTCGCCTTTCCTTCTCTCCTCTGCTCAAGACAACCCCGCTCTCCCCCTGTCTCCCCTTTCCACTAATAACCCATCAGTTGCCACATTTTTTGGACACTCCCCAGCTCCTCAGCTGGATTTCGCTGTTGCGTTTGACACAGGCAGCCTCTCCCTTCTTGGAACCGTGTGGTCTCAGTCCCACTGCTATCTCTCTGAAGGTTTCTTCTCTATCTTCTCGGCTGGCTCATCTTCCTGCTATCGCCTCCCCCCAGGTCGCTGCTCCCCCAAGTGTGTCTTTTCTGAGCTATCTTCTCCCTCCAGTCCGCAGACTCTTGTAACTTGGTCCTCTTCCAAGGTGCCCTATCTGAGCCCATGACGCCCCAGTCCACCCATTGCTCGAGCCAGAAACCGGGAGTGACGGAAAAACTTCCGCCTTATCTGGCCAATCGCCAAGGGGCGGTCCTTCATCCCTGTAAATGGGGACCTTTCTAAAGCCCAAATCAGAGCCTGTCACTCCTTGCTCATGTTCCAATCCCATAGCTCTGTCTGATTTTCAGTTCCATTCTTTCTCTTCACTCCCTCCACTTATATACTAACCTACATGTATGATCTGCACAGGGCATGGCGCATAGTAGGTGTTCAATAAATGTTTGTGGCCTGTGTATGCTGAAAGGTAAAAGTTAGAAGGTGAGGAAATATGCATCGGACCACTGCAGTTCCAATGGCCAAAGCAAAGTGCAATCCTAAAAAGGGAGTTATGTAGAGAAAAAGCTCCAGAAACAGGCGTCACAGTGTGCTTGAGACTGTTGTTGAACTCTGAGCCGCGCATGCGAGGGAGTCCCCACGTCTGAGAGAGTCAGTGGTGTGCTGTAAGCTAACGAATTGCCAGAACTCACTGAAGGCCGATGCATAGTCAAGTTTTGATGACCCGGAGTGGAGAATCTTTGTTAAAAATACGCAGGGCCCTCAGCAACCGCCCCAGAAAGTAACACGTTGGTAGTAGGGCCATTATAGCCTTAAAGGCAAATTTAGACCTTCCCTAACACCTAAAAAATAAGCCTCAAATGAACTGAGTTTATTATGAATAAGTTGAGTAATATCCTGTTAGAAGAAAGTCCAGCATTTTGGAAAACAGCTAAATCCAGGGCCTTGAGTCTTATGGCAAGTCACAGCCTGGAAGAAAATTTGCAACCCACACCACCCCAAAATGTTTTATTTTATTCTATTTTATTAAAGACTTGTATTTAGAATATATAAAGAACTCCTGCAACTCAATGATGAAAAAGACAAACAGCACAATAAAAAAATTTGGTAAAACACTTGAACACACACTTCACCAAAGAAAATATACAAATGGCTAATAAGCTCACAAAAAACTCCACATTACTAGTCATCAGAGAAGCACATACTAAGTCTTCAGTGACATATCATCACACACCCATGAAATGGCTAAAACCCAAAAAGATTAGCAACACCAAGTGTTGGAAAGGAGGTGGGCATTGGAAGTCTGACACGTTTGGACGCTGGACAAACAGTATAAGCACTTTGGAAAATGGTTTGGCAGTTTCTTGAAAGTTAATCACACACTTGCCCTGACCGGTGTGGCTCAGTCAGTTGAGGGCTGTTCCACAACAGTGAAAGGTCGCGGGTTTGATCCCTGACAGGACACAGGCCTGGGTTTCAGCTGGTACCTGGCTGGGGCACATTTAAGAGGCAACTGATCGATGTTTCTCTCCCTCTCTTTCTCCCTCTCTTCCCTTCTTTCTAAAAATGAATAAATAAAACTTTTAAAAAATAAAATTAATCATATGCTTTTCCTATGGTTCATTGATTCACTCCTAGGTATTTATCTAAGGGAAATGAAACATATGTCCACAAAAACATTGAATGAGAATGTTCATGGACATTTTTTTCATAATAGCCGCAAACTGGCAACAGCTCAAATGTCCATAAGCAGGAGAACGAATAGACAAATGATGGCATACTTCTCATCAATAAAAATGAATTACTTACACATGCTACAACATCAATGAATCTCAAAAATACTATGCTGAATGAAAAAAGCCAAAGAACATTTATTATATAATGTCACTGATATGTAGTTTCTGAATAGAAAAAGTAATCTATAGTCGTAAAAATCAGGTCACTGGTTTGCCTCTGGGGCGGTGGGAACTAGTTGGGAAGAGGTGTAGGGGAGCTTCCTCCAGCGGGAGGGGGGGGGGCATGGAAATGTCTCACTTCACATGTGGGATACTCGAGTCGGTGTATGTATTAAATTATTGAACGGTGTGCTTAAAATAAAAAAAATTGCTGTATATAAATCATATCTCAAGGAGGAAGGACTATACCGAGGCAACACCACACACCCACTGGAATGGCTGAAATTGAAAAGAATAAAAATGTTGCATGTCGGCTAGCATGGGAAGCAACTGGCCCTCTCGTACAGGGATGGTGGGAATGCAAAATGGCAGAGCCGCTTTGGAAGTTTGGAAGTTTCTTATAAACTTAAACGCATACTTCTCATATCCCACTTCTAGGTATTAACAGCAATTCTAGTTCTAGGTATTTACGCACAAGAAATGAAAATATTTCGTTACACGAAAATTTGTACAATAGCATTTATAGCAGCTGTAGCCATAACAGTAAACAGAGTGTAAAACAAACATGATGCCGACCAGAAAGGACCGACAAGCAAAGCGCGGCAGGTCCGCACGGCGGACTAGGATGCAGCAGCAATGAGCGATGAATCTGCAGTACGCGGGACAACAGGAGTGAGTTTCCGGGGTGCTGTGCTGACTCAGAGAAGCCAGACACCAAACAGTATGATTCCATTTCAATGACGGTCTTAATAAGACGAGGCTACAGGGACAGAAAGTAGACACATGGTGGCCTGGGGTCAGAGGTGGGGCTGGGATGGACAGGGAAGAGGCACATAGGACCTTTTCTGGTGACGGGAACACGCCCCGTCTTGACTGCAGGTGGATGCACTTGTCAGAATTCATGGACTCGCATACTTAGCACGGATGTGTTTGTCGTATGTAAACTGTACTTCAATAATGTTGATTTTTCAAAATGAAGGAGCTGATTGACAGAATCAAAATAAAAACATGGGGATAAAAAATAAATAGAATAGCCTTGGCTGGTGTAGCTCAGTGGACTGAGCACAGGCCTGCGAACCAAAGGGTCACCAGTTCGATTCCCAGTCAGGGCACGTGCCTGGGTTTCGGGCCAGGCACCCAGCCGGGGACACGTGAGGGGCCCACACATTGATGTTTCGCTCCCACTCTTTCTCCTTCCCTTCCCCTTTCTCTAAAAATAAATAAATAAAATCTTAAAAAAATAAAGTAAATAGAATACCTGAATTGTATACAACTATAAAGAAATTGAATTAATAGTCAAAGATATTCCCACAAAGCAAGTTCCATGACCAGACAGCTTTATCACTAAATTCAATCACACATTCAAGGAACAAATACTTGCAAATATTCACAAATTATTGAAGGGTACAGAAAAAGAGGGGATATGCCTTAACTCATTTAACACCAAACCTGCTGTGGATGGTACAGGAAAGAAAAATAACAGATCGATCTCTCTCACAAACGTACATTTTAAAATCCTAAATAAGTGAAAAATCAGCAAACTGAAACTGGTAACGTTTGAACAAAATAGTACATCATGACCCAACTGGGTTTTCCCAGAAACGGAGCTTGATCGCAACAGGAAAATCAATTCATGTGATCCTCCACATGACCAGGAATGAAGAATAAAAATCATATATTGATCTCCAAAACAGAAAAAACATTTGGTAAAATAACACCTAGGGCCTTGGCTGGTGTGGCTCAGTCAATTGAGCAAGGTCTGCAAACCATAGGGTCGCAGGTTCGATTCCCAGGCAACCACACATTGATGTTTCTCTCTCTCTCTCTCTCTCTCTCTCTCTCTCTCTCTCTCTCTCTCTCTCTCTTTCTCCTTCCCTTCCCCTCTCTAAAAAATAAATAAATCTTAAAAAAAAAAACACTTAGGGCAAACTAAGAATAGCAGAAAACTTCTATAACCTGACAAGGGGTATCTATAACAAACCTCTAGCAAACATCACACTTAGTAGTGAAACCTTTTCTTCCGAGGACAGACACAGGGCAAACGTGCTTGATTTGGTGAAGAAGAAACAAACCTGTTATTTGCAAATGAACTAATTGTATAGCAAGAAAATCCAAAAGAAAATACAGATAAAGTATTTCAATTTATAGAAGTGTTTAATACATGAGCAAAATGAGCTTAAAATTAATTGCACAAACAACCCAATTTTAAAAAAAGGTCAAAGGGACTTGGATAGACATTTCTGCAAAGGTATGCAAATGGTCAATGAACACATGAAAAAAATGCGCAGTATCATTAGTCGTTGGAGAAATGCAAATCAAAACCACAAAGAGATACCACTTTGCATGTCCTAGGATGGCTAGTATAAAAAATAGAAAATTCCAAGTGTTGGTGAGGCTGTGGAGAAATCAGAACAGCTGTAAATCACCGATAGGAATGTAAAACAGTTCAGCCGCTGTAGAAACAGTTTGTTCCCTAAAATGTTAAACACAGAATCACCCCATGACACAGCAATTCCAAAGAACTGAAAACATGGCTGTAAACAGACCCTGTACACAGGTCTTCCCAGCAGCGTGATGAAGGGCGGTGAGGATGTTTTGGAAATGGATCGTGGCGATGGGTACGTAACACTGTGAATGCAATTAACGTCACTGAATTGTACACTTAAAAATGGCTAAAATGGTAAATTTTATGTTGCATAAATTTAAACACAATAAAAATCAATGGCTTAACTATATCAGCAACAATTAGAAACTTTTTTTTTAACAAGACACCTTTTAAAATTGCACAAAACATATAAATAACCAAGGCTAAACCCAACAAAACATGTATAAGGCTTCTTTGGAGAAAATGATAAAATTATGACAAATTTTAAAGACAAGGTAAATAAAGAGAGAGAGAGAGAGATGTACCATATTGAAAGATTGGGAGACTCAGAATTATAAAGATGTCAATTCTATCCAAATTAAGCTCTAAATGTAATGCAATCATAATTCCGATATAAATCCTATTAAGGTTAGTTTGTTTTTGTGGCACTTGTGAAGCTAATTCTAAAATTATTAGGGGAATGCAAGGGGCCAAGAAGAAAAAGACGCTCGTAAAGAAGATAAGACAGGAGGACTTGCCCCACAGTCATCAAGACACTGCAAAATTTTAATAATGACACGTTATTACTTGGTGCAAGGACAGACCAAGACATCACTGGAGCAGAGTGAAGAGCCACAAAACAGACCCACATGTGTATGGGTACTTGTCGTGAGAGAGATGACACTTCCAAGCCACAGGGGAAGTACTTTTAAAAAGTAAATGGTGTTGGATCCAAATGAATTTGGACACCCATCTTATACCATACACATCATTTACTCCAGGTAAATTACAGACTTTAAAGTAAAGTAACACTATAAAACTCTTGTAAGGTAATATAAGAAAGTACACCATAACCTCAAGCTAGGAAAAGTTTCTTTTTTTAATTTTTAATTTATTGATTTTGAGAGAGAGAGAGAGAGAGAGAGAGATTGCTTTGTTGCTCCACTTATTGATGCATTCATTGGTTGATTCTTGCATGTGCCCTGACCAAAGATTGAACCCACAACCTTGGAGAATTTGGATGACACTCCAACCACTTGAGTCACCCAGCCCTGGCAGGAAAGATTTCTTGAACAAAAGACAAAAAACAGTGATATTTCATTATATTAAAATTAAGAATTTTTGTTCACAAAAAGATACCATAAAGAGGACCAAAGGGCAAGCTACAGAATGTGAGAAGATAATTTGTAGTACATATAAGTGACAAAAGACACAAAGCAATTAGGAAACAATGCAAGAGCCCTGGCTGGGTAGCTGGGTTGAAGCATCATCCCATATTCCAAAAGGCTGTGGATCTGACCCCCGGGATTGAACCCAGGCTTCATTTGGATCCCCAGCTGGTGCGGGTATGGGAGGCAACTAATGGATTTACCTCTCTCTCTCTCTCTCTCTCTCTCTCTCTCTCTCTCTCTCTCTCTCTCTCTGCCTCTCTCTATCCAATCAATAAACATATCCTCAGGTGAATTTTTAAAAAAGTCCTGCTCTGAACAGGAACTTCATCATAGAGAAAACCCAGTGACCAACAGGCATGTGAACATGCTCAGCTTCATTAACAAGCACGGAAATGCCAAGGAGAATACAGTGCGGAACAGCAATACTCAAGGTCGGCGAGAGGAGAGGTGGAAGTGTACCTTTGTGAGATTCTAATCCTCTTTTCTTCACGGAATGAATAGCCACAGACTAGATGTCAGGGGCGGTATCGATCCGTTCTAGGAAAACGGCCACACCACCTGGCACAGCAGCCAAAGCGGGGCTTTCACTTGCTGATGTCCACCACCATCTGGTTTGCACCACGGGTCAGATTGATGAGTGAAATGGAGACATAACTGAGACCCGACTGCTGTGTCCTTTGTGGGTGTCTACAATCACTACATTCCCCCTGGGAAGGGGCATGTCCTTTGAGTCACTATCTTGGCAAGGGTAGAGACAGTTGCCACTTCTCCATTCCTACTCTAATAGCTCTTTTATAATTTTTTTTTTATCCTCACCCAAGGATATGCTCAGGGAAGAGAGAGAGATCAGTTGCCTCCCACACACGCCCTGACTGGGGATCGAGCCCACAACCTAGGTGTGTGCCCTGACCAGGATGACACTCTAACCAGCTGAGCAGCCTGGCCAGGGCTAACAGCTCTTGTTTCAGGAAACCAAGGTGGTAGTTCTGCTAGCAGTTACGTACTGTCCATCAGTCCCAATTACGAACTCAGGGACCAGGGAAATACCCACCAGGGGGGTGTGTGGGCCTCTCACACCCCCTGTGGGATGGACTTGGGCAGGTCTCTTCACTTCACCTGGCCCCATTCTAATATGTGCTCTTAATGGGATCACTGGTCCCCTAGAATCAGCGTCCGCTCAGACCCTGCATCCAAAGCCTTGAAATATCTGAGCATCCCCCTTCCTCCATGCACTGCTGTGCTGATAATGGCCGTGAGTACCTCTAGGGGAGGAGAAAATAATCACTGTGATATAAGCTTTGTAACTTTTCCCTGAAGGCAACTGGCCTCCCTGTCAATCAATGGGCTCTGCAGCCAAAAAAAAAAAGAAAAAAGGTTTGGTCTGGATACTAGGTGAGGGATGATGATTCTCCTTTGCAGTGGTGACATCAGCCTGCTGCTCACTCATTCTTGTTCATTTTTTTTCTGCTACGTATGTCAAGAAATACCCGCATTGTTGGTCCACCTACCTAGAAAGCCCATGGTCTGTGGATCATCACACTACATCCTGGCTTGCCGTTTGGTCTTCCTCCCATTACAGGAATTACATCCAGCTTGACTGCGGTGACTAAGTGCTGGACCTGGCCTCTGCTCTCAGCTCCTGTCACACCCACTGACTCTAGGAAGCCCAGTTCCACAGCAGCTTCTGCCACCACCGATTTGGGGCTGCAGAGGAGAGTTGCTACTGAGCTGCAAATGGGGCGGGCGGCAGGGGGGGGCTTTGACAAACTAGTCTCTTATCAGTCTAGTGAAGGAACTACCCCTGGGCCTTCATGAGAAACACAGTCGGCTGGAGGGTCCTCTGCTCATCTGTAATAATAATTTCATCCTGGTGTGCCCCCCCCACCGAGCCCTCTGACCCCTTTCCCAGGGCTCTGCCAAGGAAGTTCTGGTATCTCCACCTCATTTGCTCTAATGCATAGTTTTCCCTAAACTTTGAAGATCTATTTGTATTGAAAGGTCTGTATCTATTTGTACAGGAGGTCTGTACCTCCTGTACAGAAGTATCCCGGAAAGTATCCAGCCATGTGTATTATGAAAAATAGACATTTATCAAAGAAGATACAAGAAACACTGTACACAGGACAGTGATACCTCAGTCCCCTTCAACGTAGGCACCTTGGGACCTCACACAGTTCTCCCAGTTGCCATCAGCTGCCCTGTCTTATTTTTCTGAGTCTCATTGATGGTATGAAATCTCTTCCTTTTCAAAGGTGACTTTAGTTTTGGGAAAGGCCAGAAGTCAAAGGGCACCAAACCTGGGCTGTAGGGGAGCCGAGTCATCTGGGTGGTTTGATGTTTTGCAAAAAAACTGCACAAGACGTGATGCATGAGCCGGAGCATTGTTGTGATGAAGCTGCCCATCACCAGTTAGTTACCCGTAGCTGTGGCCTTCTGACTCACCTGAATAGTTTCCATGAAGGAGTGTTCAAGCTTAATGCAAAATTTGATGCAGATTTGTTGCTCTACTTGCTCAGTCATTTTTGAATGTATCAGCCACATAATACATATGCTCACTCAATAGCATCTACCTCCTCACTGACTAGTACAGTGAAGCGATCATTGTTCACGCATGTACATTCTAGTCCATTCTCCTTGGCTGCCAAGTTACATGATGTTGGGCAAACCATTCTCTTTATATTAAGAACGCTTGGACTTTTTCCAGACAATATATACATATACCTCACCCAATGACATGTTTTCATTGCCTTTAGAGCAAGAGGAAGAGAGAGAGAGAAATATCAGTGCTAGAGAGAAACATCGATTGGCTGCCTCCTGCATGTGCTCAGACCTCGGATTGTCCGTGCTCGGGGAACAGGACTGAACCCGAGACCTAGGCATAATCCTGTCCAGGAATTGAACCTGCAGCCCTTTAGTTATGGGACGATACTCCAACTGAGCCACATTAGCCAGGGCTAAACTATATTTTTATTGTTGGCCATGCAGATGATAAAAATATAAAGAAAGTCAAGGAAATGATGATCACAAAATCGAGGACAGTGGTTATCTGTTGTTGGATGAATTAAGATGAGATTTGGGGGAAACATATGGGAGGTCCTGGGTGTTGACAATGTTCTTTTCTTGATCTTTGAGGTGATGGCACAAGTGTTTGCCTTTTCAATATTCTTTAAACTGCACATTAGTGTTTTGTGTGTTCTTTCATGCATAAGATAAATTTTGCCATTGAGAAGCAAAAGAACATCATGATTGCCACTGGCCATGAGTCTGGAGGCAGGAGGATGCTAGGAAGGGCTTCCAGAGATGAGGCAAGAAGGAAAAGGCAAAAGAGGGACAGGAAAAACCAAGTCTGAGGTCCTGGAAGCCAAGATTTGAGGTTGAAGCTCAATGAACATGAGAGAAGAGCCAGGAATCGGGACCTTCTCTGCAGCACCCCGAGGAGTCAGACAACAGTTGGGAAGTTGTCCATAGGTCTTTCATCTCCATCTCCTCTATTTGTGCTAACAGAGGGCCGCTGCCTGCTGGGCATATTCAGATGTGGGTGCACATCTGAATCAACGTGGAGATGTTGCCTATCCATTAGCAGAGTAGAGTGAATCCTGTTGTTAGGCAGAGTTGGTGAATGGATGAGAGCTGAGCCCTGGGACAGAGGTTCCTGAGGCCAGCTGGAGAGGAGCAGAGCCCCTTTAATCAACACAGAAAGGCTTTCTGTGGAAGCCAGGGCTGTCAGCAGGTGAAGAGACCAGGTTGAATTGGGGAATGGGGCACGATGGAGCAGGACTGTGAGAGAGCAACTGGGAGGCGAAGGGCAGCAGGGAAGCCAGATTGTGCCAACATTCCCCACCCCCTCCTGTGAAGATGCAACCACTTTTGCGGGAACCTCTTCAGCTTCGCGGAGAGGGTTGATGGCACCACGCTGCAGCGCAGCAACGTCATCAGCAGGGAACTTAACCAAAAGCCAGACGCCCCTAGGGTGGGGTGAGCGTGTGAGACTCCGAGGAGAAGCAGTTTGACGCTGCCGCAGGCCCCAGTTCTATTGCTGGGACCCCCCGCAGAGCCCGGGCCCTTAGTTGTCTGTCTACTCTCCACTCACTGTCCTGAGAGGTTCCAGGCGCTCGACTCCCACCCCTGATTCTGGATTCCCATCCCCCACCCCTGGAGCCGTAGACTCCACTGGCTGCCGCAGCCAAGTCGATCCTGGGCCCAGACAGATACGCAGTTTCTCTGACTGCTCCTTGGCCTCCTGAGTCAGCAGTACAGGGCCACCCACCCTTTCTGGACACAGACCTGGCCCTGGTCTTGCTAAGAAGGTGGGGGTTGTGCTGGAGTGAGGGTATAGGAGGTGAGGACCTCCATTCCTCAGGCAGCTGGGGGAGCAATCTGAGCTAGACACCGTTAATCACAGGTCAGAAACAGGAGAGTAGAGGTGTTGGAGCTCAGAGTTGCAAGGCGAGGGGTCCCGGGCTCTGGGTATAGGGGTAGAGCACAGCCCAGATGCTCCCTTTCACTCCTTCCAATCCCTGCCTCTTGTAGGGACCCCCTACGCCCTCCCTGGGGCCCTAGTCCTCTTCCCTCCCCTCCAAATCCTGAACCCTCTGCGGATTGGTCCCCGGCTTTCTGGGGGCGGGGTCCCAGAGCCCTGACGTCACTGGCCGAGGTGGGGCGGGCGACTAGGGGAGGGGGTGACGGCCCCGGCTCAGCACCTCGGAGAGCTCCCTCCCCGGCCTTGTTTTGCTCCGGAATCACCGCCTGGGGAGGGAGCCAAGGGGCCAGGCAATCGGCGCAGTGGCGGGGTGATGGCGGTAGAGGGGACAAGGGGCCCCGATGGGCAGAGGGCCCAGCCGTGACCCGGCGGGGGCTGGGGGCCGGGGCACCAGAAGGGGCAAGGGGCAGCTGGCAGCGGCAGCAGTGGCTGCACATCTGGATGGAAGCGAGCTTTGTCCAGACCATCATGGCTCTGGGGCTGTCCTCAAAGAAAGCGTCTTCCCGCAATGTGGCTGTGGAGCGTAGGAACCTGATTACCGTGTGCAGGTGGGCTCCATGGGCGGGTGGGGGTGGGGTGGTCGGGGAGAGGCGTGGGGTCGGGCTTTGGAAGCCTGGATGTGCGTGCCGGCGGGAGGATGCACAGTAGCCTTGGAGAAAAGGGAGGCGTCGTAGGTAGGGTAAGAGGAGCTCGTCCAAAGGCCCAGATGGGGGACAGGGTTTGAAGGTCTGTTCTCTACCCTTCTAGGCCAAGCCAGGCCCATGGCCAGCCTGGGGCCTGGAAGGTGAGGGGTGTTTAATTGGTACTGCAGCTTCCTGTGAGAACCAGGAAGTGACATTGTGCGTGAGGGGGAGGGGTGGTGATGGCTGGCTCCATACTGGGGGCAGGCAGGCAGTGGGCCTAGGAGAACTGATGGGCCAGGAGCATGATCACCCCCGAGCATACCCTCGCTCCTCCTCAACAGCCTAGCCTGTCTGGAGTGGAGCTTTTGTGGAAGATTTTCCAATGCTCAAACCCTGAAGCAGGAATGGTGCCCTCCTTCTCTGTGACAGAGTCAACTGGGCACGTGGGCAAAGACTGTGGGCAAAGACCCCAAATTCATCCAGTGTAGGGTGAGGGGCGCTGCCCCTGCCATGGGAAGGACTGAGGGCCTGGCCAAAGAAACCTGGGTCTCCTTGGTTCCAGGGTAGGAGATTGGGAGGGCAGGCCCATTGGCCCCTGAGGGTGGGGCCGTTGCAGTGTTGGGAAGATTCCCCTGCTTTCTTGGGGCCCCCCTAAGTTAACGTGCCCACCTCAGCCCTGCAGAGACTCACCCTCCCTTCCCTTCTCTGAAGCCAGGAATGGTCATTTGCTCAGCCTCTCCACTTCAGCAGCCCCCTACACTCATCTCTCCCTCTAGGGTCCCCATGCCAGCTGCCTTCTCCACCTGCAATCTCCCCGCCCACCCATGCCACCTCGGAGGGCAGGGAGCTCCCAGTAGGCATCTCAGCTTTCTTCCCTTGCCAGCCTTGCCGCGTGCACACCGTAATCAATGCCCACCTGATGCCCTGGCTACACTGTCTTATAGCTCCTCCAAGGTTCCTGGGCACACACCCAGCCACAGTGTCCCTCATGCCTAGCACAGTGTGGTGCACCTCAGACCTCTGTAAAAATGCCCAAAATGTTACAGAAGGGATGAGTGCAGAGTGCCGCCCACCGCCTCTGCCCACTGCCTCCGCCTTCACACCCCAACCCTGCCAATGCGGTGTAGAACAAAGATTTCTGCCTTGGGCCCAGATGGTCCTAGGTTCAAGTTCTTAACTTCCCCAGTTATCAGCTGTGCAACCTTGGCAAAGTTTCCTCCTCATTGTGGGCCTTGGGTGCCTCATCATCCCCATTACAGATGTATCGGCCATGCCAAGGAATGGTAACAACCTAATCCACGTGGCACCTGGCGCAGGGCCTGGCACACAAAATACCCTGCCTGCCCTGATGATGCCCCTCCTGCCCCTCCCCTCCCCCTGGACCTCCTACTTTCCTTTTCTTTCTCTTGCCAGCCAGGGCAGCTGGGCAGCTTGAGTATGTGGGGAAGGAGGGAACGCCCCTTGGCCTAGGCTGCGGAAGCAGAGGTTCTGGGGGATGGAAAGTGAACTTAGAGCTGCAGTGTGAGGGATGGGGGGTCAGGGGCATCACAAAGGCTCAGAAACCCCTCGGGTTTCAGCTGCCTCATCATTGTCACATGGTTCGCTCCAGCTCCCAGAACAGTTCCCTTTAGCAGGTTGAAGGCTCCCCTGGGCCATGGCCTTCCTGTCTCCATGGTAACCTGCAGCAGTCACAGCGCCTCCTAACAGGGAGCACACCATGGGGCTCCCCGGGGCAATGACCAGCTCTGCAGCACCCCTGAGGACAAATGGCAGATGGCTGCCACTCCGAAACCAGCCCCAGGCTCCCACTGTGGTCTGACCCAGATGACCAGAACAAATCATCAGGGTGGGAGTGGGGGAGCTGCATAGATAATGGCCCAACCTTCCCGTTCACGGCCCAGCTCCTCACTACCCCTGCCCTGCACGCGCTCACCTTCTCCCAGTCCTGCCTGGGATCTGAACCCAAATTTAACAAGGCAAGTACTATTACTCCTGTTTGTGCCCCAGACAACAGGCCTCTGAGAGATTAAATGACTTGTCCAAAGCCACACAGGTGTCACAAGGAAGGAGGACTGAGTCCCCCTAGTGCAGTCCAAACACTGGCATGACGATCCCAGGCCACATCAACTCTAAGCCCAAAGGGAAGACAGGGAGGCCCTTGGACTCAGCTATGCCATTGGCCTGAGAGCCAGGGAGGCCAGTGCCCCAGGGCTGGAGCCTGCAGAGTGGAGGACAGAGGGCAGGGGGCACAGGGGTTGCTCAAGTCCTTGGGAATTTGACAGTCACCAGGAGGCCACAAGATGCAGCAGAAGGAGCAAGGGCTCTGAAATCAGACACACCTACTTGCATCCTGACAAGCTGCAGTGACGTGTCTCTGAACAAATCCATCAACCCCTTATCTGCGAAATGAGGATGATGGTGACAATAAGAGGAGCTACCTCCCAGGGCTGTTGTGAGGATGGGTGAGATAACACATGCAAAGTATAGTGCTTGGCACATTGCAGGGCTCGATAAGCTTAGGGGAAAAAAGGCAGTTCCAGGCACCCCCCACATCTGCTCTGCCGCCCACCATAGGGCAATAATGGGATGCTGGGGGCCTTCTCCCTTCATCTCTGAGAAGCCCAGTGTTGGGACCCCCAAGGCCCCTTCCACAGATCTGCCGCCAGTGCTCGCCCCCACCCAGCGTGTCTGTCAGACCCACACCCCGCACTCCCCGGGCCCAGCTCTGCACCACCTGGCTCTGGGCAGCTGGTGTGTAGGCAGCCAAGCTGGGAAGGAAAAGTGGGGAAGGGGGCCCCCCAGTATGCCGAGAGCCCACCTGGCCACCATGCATGCCCACTCCCTATGTGCTTGGTGCCAACTCACAGGCCCTGGCACAGGTGACCCCCTACCCCAGAAGGGACTGCAGATTGATCCAGCAAGAGCAGAAGACGGCTCAGGGCAAGGGTACAAACCCGCTTCTAACTCCTGCCAAACCCCAACCCACACATAGAGAGGATGCAGCTCAGAGGGTGGGCAAGGAGGAGCGGCTCTGGGCGCCGGGCCTTTCGGCCTATTGTCTCATGCCCTCTCATACCTGGTTCTCGAAGCTTCCTTTCTCTGGCTCTTACATTTCCTTCCACCCACTTTGTCAGTTTCCCGCCTGCCACCCTAGCGCTCCCCTGTCATAGTGCCTCTGTGGTCACCATATTCTCACCTGTCCCCACCCTCTTTCCCCAGCCACCCACCACCAACCGTGCTCTTCATGACTTCTCTGCCCTTTGTCCCTTTCTTTGCCGGATGCCCTTCCCCTGCCACTACCTCCCTGCCTTCTCACCTGACACCCCACTGCCCCCCGCCCTCCCCAGGTTCTCCGTGAAAACCCTGCTGGAGAAGTACACGGCGGAGCCCATCGACGACTCGTCCGAGGAGTTTGTGAACTTTGCAGCCATCCTGGAGCAGATCCTCAGCCACCGTTTCAAAGGTGGGCCCAGGTTCCTGCCCCTCACTGTGCAGCCCTCCCAACACCCACCTTGAGCTCCCAGCCACCCAGCTCTGATCTACCCTGTGGCTTTCTGAACCCCATTCCTGACCCTGGTCCCAGTTCTGGGTCGCTCACAGAAGCTCACACACAGAGCTGGGAAGAGGGGAAGGGGTCTTCTGGACACACGGTTATATGCTGACGTGCCCTTTGTGCACATGTGCACATGTTTGGGGTAGGCACTATGTATGTATGCATGTGGCTGCTTACATGTATGCATGTATGTACCCTATTACATGGACCCTCTTCAAACTCCCTTGTTTGCTGAGCCCCCTCCCTGCCCTGGCTCAGCCTGTGCCCCAGCAGGTCCAGTGAGCTGGTTCAGCTCAGATGGGCAGCGGGGCTTCTGGGACTATATCCGGCTGGCCTGCAGCAAAGTGCCCAACAACTGCGTGGGCAGCATCGAAAACATGGAGAACATCAGCACAGCCCGAGCCAAGGTGGGTGGCCTGCAGTGGGCCGGGGCAGCTGCTCCCCGCTCTGGACACAAGGGAGCTGCCTACTTTTTGGTCCTTACCTCTGCCACGGGGACTGGGGAGAAGAGCCACAGGAGGCCCAGACCCAACGGTGTGCACCTGGGTCCCTTTCAGGGATGCAAGTAAAGGTGAGTGTGCTTTCCAGGGCCGGGCATGGATCCGGGTAGCACTGATGGAGAAGCGCATGTCAGAGTACATCACCACAGCTCTGCGGGATACCCGGACCACCAGGTCAGCCCCCTCAGTCAGCTCAGGCCACAGGTCCCAGGGTACATGTTCACTGTCTAAACATACTCCATCCTTAAGTTCCTGCAGCAACCTTCCCTAGCCGGACTACAATTCCCAGCATGCACTACTACCTCTCCTCTCCTCCAGACTGTCCAGTCCAGACGAGGTCCTGAAATACACCTTTGGCACCACCATCACCTCTTCCAAGTCAAACTCATTATTTTCCATCACTTCCCAGTACCAGTCTCATTCCCAGCTCTACATTTAGACACACACCTGGACAAGACTATGCACCATTTTATGTGTTGGCCGTGTTCCAGGACTACAGCCCGCACCCCCACCCGCCCCCAGACAGTGACAGCAGTGTGTGCCTGCTGCCCACCCGCAGAGTCCCCGTGTGCAGCTTCAGTCCCTCACCGTGTCCAGAGGCAGGGCCACAGGCAGGATGGGCTGGGCCGGGGGTGGGGGGGCAGGGGCAGGCAGTGTGTTTCTGGATTTTAAGGATGGGGTGACCCAGTACTGGGGGCAAGGGGTAGTTCAGAGGATTGGGGAGAGTCTAGTCTCAGAGGAAACATTCTAATAAGGGGGAGACACAGGTGCTGTTCCCAGCGGGCCCCAGGCTGAGGGAGACACAAGACCCACACCTGAGGGATGAGCAAGAAGCAGATACCTGTTTCCTCTGGGAAAAATTTGTAATAAGCCAACAAGACAGGCCCTGAGGGATGGGGGCTCCCTGGGAGGACGCTGCACCATCAGTCCCCACCCCCCTGCAGACGTTTCTATGACTCCGGAGCCATCATGCTGAGGGAGGAAGCCACGGTGCTCACCGGGATGCTGATAGGACTGAGCGCCATAGACTTCAGGTAGGGTCTGGGTGTCGGTGTCAGTGGCGGTGGTGGGGTGTCCCGCTGCGAATGTCCACACCCCCACCCCCTCATGCCCATCCTAACCCTGTGGGTTCTCTGCCCCCAGCTTCTGCCTAAAGGGCGAAGTGCTGGATGGGAAGACCCCCGTGGTCATCGATTACACGCCCTACCTAAAGTTCACCCAGAGGTGAGAAGCCCGATTTTTGCGGTGGGTGCGGGCAGGCCCCCGCCCAGAGGGGCGGGGATGGCGGCAGGGAACTGGCTGGGCAGGCGCCGAGGTAGGGGTGGGGCGCAGCCGAGGGAGGCCGCGAGGGACGCCGCGCAAGCCGGCCGGTGCCCACTGCTCCCTCCCGCAAGCTACGACTACTTGACCGATGAGGAGGAGCGGCACAGCGCCGAGAGCAGCACGAGCGAGGACAACTCGCCGGAGCACCCGTACTTGCCGCTCGTCACCGACGAGGACAGTTGGTATAGCAAGTGGCACAAGATGGAACAGAAGTTCCGCATCGTCTACGCGCAGAAGGTGTGCGCCGCGCCACGCGGGTGACAGGCCGCTGGGAGGGCAAAGGGGGGCGGGCCAGCCCGCTGCTGGGACCCTCCCGCCGCCGCCTGGGCTGAGCCCCCGCTCCGCAGGGCTACCTGGAGGAGCTCGTGCGTCTGCGCGAGTCGCAGCTGAAGGACCTGGAGGCGGAGAACCGGAGGCTGCAGCTGCAACTGGAGGAGGCGGCAGCGCAGAACCAGCGCGAGAAGCGGGAGCTGGAAGGCGTGATTCTGGAGCTGCAGGAGCAGCTGTGAGCGCGCCCTGACCCGGCCACCCGGACCGCATCGCCCCCCTGACTCTAACCTCACCTTTCCTGATACCCGCACCCAACTCAACCAACCGCCAGTATCAAACCATCACCTCTACCCTGAGATCCTACCAGTGGCCTTCAATCTGTAACATTATCCTCAACTAACATTCTTGGATCCCTCCAAACCCACTCCTCACTTCATCCTCAACCATCCACCATCAGCTAGAACGGCCACCCAACATTGCTCCGGGCACCCCAACATTACCCACAAGGACCTCTGTTACTCGGAGATGATCAACGTGCTTGAATTATATCCCTCTGATCCACTACTTACGCCTATTGTCATCACCCACGGTGACCCCTGACCTCACGCCAACTGTCTCTGACCTTTCTCCACCAAACCCTTCCATCAGCCAATGACCTCCCAGCATGATGCCCCAAGCACTGCCCCCCATTACATTTCTGGGGTCCTACACTATTCTCTACTGACTCCCACATCCTCTTACTCCCTCTAGCCCCAACGTGAGCGCACTAATCCCTGTCACCTCTCTGACCCCTTCCAGTACTCTCCACTGACTCCCAGAATCTGCCCCACTGATCCTCAACACTGTCCCCCTTTCTGCTACCCAGGTTTCAATCCTAACCCCTCCCCTCACCCCTTGCTGAGATCCCCTTCCCTACTTCCGCTCCTTCCTCTAGCCAGCCTGACCCCACCCTCCCCATCCCAGGACAGGTCTGATCCCTGGTGACCACGCTCCCCTGGCCCAGGGTTCCAAGGAGCTCACCACCCCCTTGGTCAACCAATGGCCGTCCCTGGGAACGCTCCATAGGGCGGAGGGTGTCAGCGACCCCAAGCGCTACCGGAGGTAAGCACAGCCAGGCCCTGCCTGGGGCTGCGCAAGGGCTCCTCCTAGGGGAGGGGGCCTGGGGGGCGGTGAGCCTCTGCCCGTACACCTGCTCTCCGCTCTGCTGCAGACACAGTTTCATGAGCACGGAGCCGCTGTCAGCCGAAGCCAGTCTGAGCTCAGACTCCCAGCGCCTGGGAGAGGGCAAGCAGGACGAGGAGCCCTGGGGCCCCATCGGTGAGCCCCCCCAATGCAGCACCCAGCCTCCCTGCAGGAAGTGCTCAGGCCAAACCCTGGGGCTTGTAGCCAGGCCCTGGACATTGCCCCGGCTCTTGTAGGGAGGTCGGCACAGCAGTTAAGAGCTTGGTTTGGGTGTCAGGCAGACCCAGGTGCAAACCCCAGCTGTGCCTCCTCTGGCTGTGGACCGCGGTCAGTTATTCACCTTGCCCGGCCCTTCTCACCTATGAAACAGGGGTGTTGATTAAAGTGATCACCAGTGTTGGCATGCCGTGAGGGCTTGCTGGCTTTTTGGTATCACATCCTCGAGGGCTTCAAATTCCCAGGGAGTTCTTTGCCTAATTTGCTCGTGTCTCATGCACTCTGTGAACCGCTTGCCTGACCCTTGTTTCCCCCTTTTCTTTGGCTGCCAGGAAGCTCAGAGCCAAATTAGTGGCTCCCTTCACGCGAATGTCCAGGACTTCAACGCATGCACTTTGTGTTGCCCGCCTCGTGGCTTCACCTGGGTTTCCCACCCTAGTTTTCCTGGTGCCTGGACGTCCTGTCTTTTCTTTCCAAAAACCCTACTGTACCGGATGACCCTAGATCTTAAGACAAAGGCGGGCCTTGGACAAGTGACCCTGCCACACTGTTTGTGATTGTCCGTGTGTCTGTCTCCTCACCAGACTGTGAGCTCCTTGGGGGCAAGGACCGTGTCTCGTCCGTTCTCTGTATCCCCAGTGCTCAGAACAGAGCGAGTGCTCGCTGATGTGTTTAATAAACGGACAAAGAGAGGATGAATCTCAGGGGGAGACAGAGACAGAAACTGACGATTACAATAGTGTTCCCAGCTCTGCATGGCCGGGGCAGGCACTCATCAAGGTTAATTGAAATGCAAATGATGCAGAAATGAGGAAAGTCTTCTGGGGGGGAGGGGAGACCTGAGGGGCTATCCGTTCCCAGCCTGAGCCCACCCCCCACCACACATGCAGACTGGTTGGTCTGGCCTCACCCCGCCTCTCTCCCCAGGGAAGGACCCCACGCCCTCCATGCTGGGCCTCTGCGGCTCCCTGGCCTCCATCCCCAGCTGCAAGTCCCTGGCGAGCTTCAAATCCAACGAGTGCCTGGTGAGCGACAGCCCCGAGGGCAGCCCCGCACTGAGCCCAAGCTGAAGTGCGGGCTGGGCCAGCCCCACCGGCCGGGGGCGCCGATGCCTCCGCCTTTCCTCAGTGCCCCAGTCCAGGCCACCCTTCCAGAGAATGCTGCCTGCCCAGCCAGGGATCTTTTTCTTCTGGTTTTAGCTTCCTTCCTGAGGAAGCCAGGGCTGCCAGGGGACGCAGGTCTGGCAGTCAGGAGGGGTCATCAAAGCCACAGGGAACCCTTGGGGAAGTTTGTTCCATTCTTCCGGTGACTGATGCCTGGCTGGTTCCCTCCTGGGACTGGCCTTTTCTGTCCCCTCACCTGCCTTGGGAACCTGGGGCCCAGCCTCAGCACCTCCATCTCCCCCACCTCTTCGTCTGTCCGTGCTCATCCCCTGGAGTCACTCCTTCCTCAGCCCCCTGTGTAGGGGCTCCGAGGGAATCGGGCAAATAAAAACCAGAGGACTGAGGGAAGCTTGTCTGTGGGGGCTGGGACAGGGCCGTCCCGAGGTCAGCAGAACATGGCAGAGCCCATGCTGGGGCCTGTAACAAACCTGATGCTGGGCCATAGAGCATTGGTTTGTGCCCTGTGGGAACAGGTGGGTCAGAACAGTTCAGGAGTGAGTGACTTTTGTATGAACTGTCCTGAGTATTAGGTCGACCCAGAACAGGACCAAGACACATAAGTACCCCTTCATCCTGACATCCTTTAGGAACTTGCTCAACTCCAGGTAGAGGAGACTGAACATCCTAGGATGGCGGGGGGTCGGGGGGGGTAATATGGAGGAAGCAAGCCCTGCCAGGGCCTTCTCCCACCATTCCCACCATCGGAGCGATTCCGCTTTAGCCCAAAGTTGCTGACACTTCCATGAGGCCGAAGCCTGGCAGTGAACCACCCTCCCTCCTGTTATCACTTCATACGCCCTTGGGGGGAGAGGTCTCACCATCTTTCGCCCTGGCCCTAACATTGTAGGGATATTGCCTGCTGAACACCCCCCAAACTCTGGTGTGTGTGTGTGTGTGGGGGGAGGTTCTCTACATGGGCATCACCTGGGCAGCCAAAGCCAACACCAAGGTCCCTTCCAGGCCTCCTGTGGACAGAGCACTCACAAGCCTGCTCCCCCTCCCCCAACCCCACAGCCCCACAGTCACAGGCACTGGAGAGGAGTTCATCATCTTTACACTCAAGGAACAACAGGGTAGGCTGATTACAACGCACACACAGGGGGATGGGCAAGAGGGGGGCAGGTAACAGATTTGGTCTCAACTTGAAAGGGGAGGGCAGGGTGGAAAAGTGATGATCCCTGGGGCTTGGGATGAGGACCAGCAGGAAGAAGGCTGTCTGAGGCAGGCATGGTGTGCCCAAAGGGGCGAGGTGCTCCCCCGGGGCTCAGAGTTGAGAGGGAAGAAGTACAAGGCCCCTCTCCTGAGGACAAGGCACTTGGCTCAGTCTCCTCCCACCCCACCCCGTCCGTGGAGGAGATGGGCCCCCACTCCCTGGCTCCTCTCACGGGCCCAGAGGCTGCTCCAGGTTGAGCCTCTGAAAGAAGCTTTTGCCCAGCTCATAGGTGCTGATCATGATGGCACAGGACGGGGCGGCCTTGATGATCCTCGGGAGGAAGCCTGCAGCGGGAGGGCAAGGCTGGAGTCAGAGGGGGGTTCCCACAGGGCCCGACTCCACCAGGGCCTGGGTGAACACAGGGACACTCACCTGCAAAGAGCCCCCTGGTGCCAGATTCAGCCCGGATCCTCCGCAGCAGCAGCCAGGTGGAATCAGCGTGCGGGGGCGACACTGCAGACATAAGGCCCAGCCCAGTAAGATCCCGCTTGGACCCCCACATGCACCCACCCCACACTAGCCAACCCCCTCACCTCTCACTGCCTCCACCGCTCCCAGAGCAACCTGGCGTTGAGTTTTTGCCACATCGAACGGTAGAGTCAGGATGGCCGCCACCTGGTGGGGCGGGGAGAGGGTTCATCTCCAATCCCAGGCCCCCATCCCTTGCACCCAGCCAGGGTCTGCCAGCCTTATCACCAGGGAGAGCAAGCTTGCTTCCTGACAGGCAGCTGATGCACTACCATGCAAGGAAAGCTCTGCCAGCCTCACCCTCAGCCTGGGCAACTCACCGTCCCTGAGATGCCGCCAGCCACAAAGCTGATGCCCACTGATGTCTGGTCCTTTGGCCTGAGCCCACTCAGCCAGCTCTTCATCAGCTCATAGTTGAACCAATACAAGGCTTGTGGGCACAGAGTACACTTATTAGACATGGGGAAGGCAGAGGGCTGGGCCCATACTGCCTGTCTTCCACTGACTGATACGATGACAACCGCATCCTCCCAGTTAAAAGGCCTTCCTACTACACGCCAGTTTCTGTAACAGGCTCTCTGTAGCAATTATCTCATGAAAACCTGGGCAAGTACCCTATTTGCTGAGCCCATTTCACAGATGAGATAGTCAGGGCTCAGAGAAGTTAAGTGACTTCTTAGTCACTTAAATCAGTGATACCAAAGTTGGGACTTGGCTGTAGACCTCTTGTGCATCATCCAAGGGCTGCCTTAACCCACCCCCTGCATCCCTGGTGCCTACCTGAGAAGGGGACATCCCGAAGAGCGGTGGGGCCCCAGCCCAGCCACAGTGAGCGCCAGCCGCCCTGAGCCATGGCGGCTCGGACACAGGCACCCAACTCCCGGTATGACACATGCTGAGCCTGCAGCTTCGTCCGTACCAGCTCCAGGGGGCTGATCACAGTCACGGTGCCCACTGTGGGGAACAGTGGGGAGGGATCGGCTCACAGGTCCTGCCCCAGAGCCTGGGAGCCCAAGACATCTCCCTACCCACAAGCAGGTGAAGAGTGAAGCTGGGAGCTAGGACTGAGCTCAGGAGGGGTGGCAGGGGCGGGAGGGAGGTGGCAGTCAAAGGGAGATCCAAGGCCCAGGGCTGTGCTCACAGCGGGCCAGAGCCCCAGCCACCATGGGCGCATAGAAGTCAGAGGTCAGGGCTCGACTGCACAGGAAGGCCTTGAGCTGGTCGTAGGCGGTGAAGTAGATGGCGGTGGCCGGCACAGTCATCACCCTGGGGGGTGAACAGATGTCAGGACCCCCAAACCTCCCAGGCCTCCACTGCCCTGCCCAGCCAGCCAACCAGGGAGCAAGAGATCAGCAGGGCACAAGGGAAGACAACCTGCAGGCCTGGGGCACTCACAGGGTGGCGGGGAGGCCGCTCCACAGGGTCCTGGTGCCCTCGTGTCTCACAATCTTCACAAAGGCATCCTGGCCAAGGGGACATCAGCCCAAGGCAGGAAGGAGGAACATGAAAAAGGCCCGTGAGGGGCTGGCCCAGGCTGGGACCTAGCCTGATGCCCATGCCTCCGCCCACAGCCCTGGGGCCTGCGGGGAGGTGGGGACCCCGTGGGCCGTCACACATGTGATTCCCCATCTGGCTCCTGGGAGACTCCTGGTCACCTCCACACCCTCATGGAGGCATGAGCTCCACAGGGAACCCTTTCCCAAATGGCACCGGCTGCCCCCACATGCTCTGCAGTATCTGCTCTCTCTTGGGTCTGCTGTCCAAGCAATCTGAATCCCTCAGGGAGGCTGCCAGACCCAGCTGAGGGCACAGCTGCTCCTCACCATGGTGCCAGTGAAGCGGGTGGGGTCCTGAAACCAGGTGGCACAGCGGGCGCCGTTTGGGCACAAATACAGAGGCTCCAGCACTCCGTTGCAGTACAGGAGGCACTTCCCTGTGGGTCGGAGAGAGGAGGGCACTGCGGAAGGGGGGAAGCATGAGGATGCCATGGCTCTGGAAGGCCAGCGGAGGCCAGGGTCCCTAGGCAAACCTTCTCGTGTGAGACAGAGGGCTGGCTGATTGAAACCTGGAAGCCCTGCCATCTGTCCTATCCAAGGCTATGGGGCTCACAGGTGCCCTGAGGGAGATGGGACACTCCCTCCCAAGACCCTCACAGGTTCCCTGTGGCCTGGGGCACTTACATTTGGCATAAGAGAGGCTCCAGAATCTGGTGGGAGGCGTCAGCTCTAAAATACAAGGCAGACCCTCAAGTCAGGAGGGCCTGGCACCTGGCCCAGGAATCTCATTGCTGTGAGATTGTTTTGCCCCGGTACCACCCTCCAGGGTTGGACACTCACCGCTGGCTACTGAGGGGCGTTGAGACTGCAGGCGAACCTTCACCACGTCCAGCGGGGTCACTGCGGGAGAGGGCAAATCTGCAGGCTCCTTTTCAGACTCCACTCCCCACCCTCCAATCTCTGATCTGCCCCAGGCCCCAGCTGCCCACCCCACTTCCACAGGTCTTACTGAAGAGAGAGGTGACCACAGCCCCAGCACCTGAGGCCACCATTTGCTGGAGGGGGCTAATGCCCCCAGGATCCTGATCAGCCATCTTGTAGCTCCAATTCTGGGGGGGGGGGGGGGGGGAACAAAGCTCAGTCACAAACCAAAACCAGCGGCTGGGAGAAGGGAGAAACGGAGGCAGGGCTCCTTCTGACTACTCTGATCCCTCACCCCACTCACTCATTGATTATGATGAGTTCAAGTGATCCTCACAATAATAATAGCCTTTTACAGCAGGTACTGTTATCTCCACTTTGTCAATGGGAGGCCTCTCTGTGGCTCAGAGAGATGAGGCGACCTTCCCAAGGTCACTTTGGGGAGTAGTAAGGCAGGAAGCTGAGACAGTCGCCGGTTGGTTAAGGGGCAATAATGTCTCGCTATCATTTCCTCATCGGCACCACACAGGCTTACTGTTCACCCCCTCAGCGAGGGTGCCTGGTTTGGGCCGAGGGGCCCAAAGATCAAAACGCTTTAGCCATCCTTCTGCACCCGCTCCCCATTCCAGCACCCCGCCCTGAGACGGGCACATGCAAGCCCAGAGTCACCGAGCGTGGAGAGAGGTGGGACTGGGCAATGCGGGATATGTGTAAACAGATCTGCTGGCGCCTAAGGGTCTGTCCGCCTCTCCGGACGGCAGACTAGGCTCCCAGCCCTTCCCTGCATCCCCTCCCGGGCCGGGGGATCAGAAGAACAATCTCTCTACTGTCTCTCCTCAAAATTACATGCCGGGGGAATCGACCGAGAGAACAAGAAGCAGGAATAGGGAGGCAGAGTCTCTCCTTGCCGCTCGGCTACACTCCTTGTCTCTGCCGCGCGCGAAAGGAGCGCCGGTGGAGCCGCCTTGACCGACTCAACGGCCGGCAACTCCGCGCCCCCAGCTCAGCCCTGGCTCAGGATCCCCGAGACCCCCAGATACCCGACTCCCGCTTTAGTTCCTAGCCCGGCCCCCAGCCCCGGTCCCACCCTACCCACCTGGCTCTAGGCTGGCAATCGTGCGGCGCGGGGCCCAGGGCCGGGCGGGCCCATTAGGGCTCCGCGGCCGGTGCGGGGTCCGCGCGCTCGCTTAGCTGCAAGGCTGACTGGGAAGGCCGCGGAACCCGTTCGGCCCCCGGAAAACGCGGCGAGGCCCCGCCCCCCAAGGACCAACTGGTGGCACGCCCGGAGTGACGCCGGCCCCGCCCACTGGAGGCAGCCTCCGGGACCCGCCTATCCCTTTTCCCCAAGCGGCTGGTATCCCGCCGGTCCCGTGCGCCAAGGTCACAGGTCTCCACGTCGCGCGTGACTTGTCGGCAGCACTGCATTGACAGCGTATTTTCGGAACTTCCACCCCACTAGTCCCCGCTGCGGCGGAGCGCTGCACCGGGAACCCCAGCGCTTAACTTGTCAGCCTCGTGTGTGTAAATGCACTCTCTCCCCCTTCCTCAGTGGCCTAGTCTGCGTGACGGCGGCGGGTTGAATCAGTTCCAAAGCCACGGAAGGTCAGAGAGTGATGCCTAACATTTACCCGCCGGGCTGGGTTTTTACAACTTTACGGGGACCGCATCAAACAAGCATGATCCCCATTTTACAGATAATCGGATGGGACTCAGCTCCAAACACACTTGACAAATTGTAGCGTGCGCGCGCTGGTAGGCAGTGAGGTTACACGAGTTTTAGTCGGAGCTAGGCAGGCTGGACGGAGAGGAAAGGCTGGCCCGGAAGCCGGGAGCCCCGGATTCAACCTGGCTTAACCTGGGCTCGGTCCCACCTCCGCGTGACCTTGGGCATTTCCACACCGCTCTGGTGTCCTCCACATAAGAGAAGATTAATAGGGGAGAAGGGGACCGACATTTGTGTGTTGGCTAGTCTCACACCGTTCTTTCTTCTGAGCCTCAAAACTTTTAGAAATAGGTTATTATTCACTCCATTCAACGGAAGGCGAAACTGAGGCTCGAAGTTAAGAGCTCGGAATTGGAACCGGCCAGGAACTTTCCCCCTGCCTTCCCGGGTGACAGCTGGGCTTAAATCCTACGCCTATGTCTCTGATCCGTCTCTTCAGGGAGACACATTTCTCTCCTGGGCTGCCCCGTCGAGACCTCACTACCTGCCTTATCTTTAAAACTTTTGTGCAGCCGTGATACTTGTTCGAACAGGGGGCAAGAAAAAAAAAAAAAAAAAAGACATGGTGCGAGCCTGCGCCTTTAAGAGGGGTAGGCCGCGATTTTGACGTAACTCACCTCCCCGCCCCTCACGCCCAGATGCGACCCATTCCGGATCTAGAGCAGCCCAGCCTTTCTGCGCATGCTCGTGTAGCACGTGGACTTTATGGGGCCTACCGTGAGCTTTCCCTGAGAAAAGACGTTGCGCCTTCCCACCGCTGGGAAGCCCGAATCAGGGGGCGTGGAGAGTGCGATTCGTGACCGGTGAAGTGGCAGCCGGTCTACAGCGCCAGAGGGAAGGCGCCCTTTCCATTTTCTTCCCAAACCAAACTGAGGTCTGAAATAACAGAAAATCATGTTATAAACTGTTGGTTCAGACGAAAACTCAGCTTCTACTTAAGGACCTTTACAACCTCAAAGTTATTATGGTTTACCTGAAGAGTTTCACAGCCACCAGCCGAGAGATTGCTCTCCCCATTTTACAGAGGAGGAAGCTGAGGTCCTTTCCTGTCATGGTTCAAATGGGAGGCAGAACCCAGGTTTCTCCCATGCAATTTCCCATATACAAACGAGAAAAACGGAGACCCCAGAGATCAAATAGCACCAAAGTCACCCAAAAGAAAGAGCCAGAATTGAAACCCCACCTGCCTGAGTCTGGAGGAGCTCCCACCCCACCCCATTCTCAACCCAGGGCTCCTGTCCCCGCAGAGCGACCTGCTCACCTGTTCCATCTAGTCAGGCCTCAGGCCCCAAGAACGCCAAGAAACACAGGGCTGTGCGAGGCAGCACCGCCTACCTGCATCAAGACCGGAGCAGTGGGGGGCAGGGACCTAGCTCTGTTTTCCTCCTCCCGCAGCTGTGCTACCTCTACAAGTCTCCTAACGCCTCTAATAAGCCTTTGTTTCCCCACTGATAAAACGAGCTGATGAGAATAATAATGCACCCACCTCACAGGAATTGTGTGAAGGTTTAATGAGTTAATAACTGTAAAGTGCTTAGGCCATTGGCAAGCACTTATGACTATTATTATTATTATTATTATTATTGATTGCCTTCCAGAACCTGTAGCACAGCAAGTTCTGAAAAGGGCCTTTAGAGCCACCAGGTTCTGTTTCTGGTCCTATCTGTACCTCCAAATGCAAGCACCGGTAGTTATAACTCCTTACAGCCCTTCCTCCCCAGGGCCAAGTTAACACAGCTGCAAAGTAGCAGAGCCAGGAATCAAACCTGGTGACCTCTGAGTCTCAGCTTCCCCCACAGTAGAATGTCGGACTCGATTTCATTTCTGGTTTTCTTCTTGCAATAGGATGCCTTTGAGATTTGTCACTACACCTCAGTTTCCTCAACTGAAAGTAAAGATGATGTCACCCGTCCTGCATAACTTACAAACTCTTGACTAAGAAAGATCATGTTTGTAAAAAACTATGAAAAGAGTCAACCAACGACTCCGTGACCCCTGGCAGGGACCCAGAGCTAACCAGATCACTGTTCTTGCCTTCCCCCACAGGTAGATGCTTCAAAACCTTGGGGCATCATTGCTGTGACCAAAGTCCAGTGAAGTGGTGACAGTCTGAGCAGGCAGGAGAGGTTATCTGTGGGCAATGAGACACCATGAGCCGGTGGAAGCATCTCCCAAGGATGGTGGTGGTGGCTGCAGGGTACAGCAGCAGCCTTCAGATGCCCACGAAGCTCTAGAGCCCTGGCTAGACTTGCCTGCCCGGAGGAGCAAGCCTGGAGCCCTGAGGAGGAGACAGCCACTGTCCTGGCTGACCTGGCCACAGTTCCCACTGACTGCACACCCAGGGGTCCTTCCAGAGTCATCACATGGCCCCATGTGGCCATCACTGCCTTCCTCAGCAGATGGGAAAACAGAAACTCCTTTCAACTGTAAAAGGGGAGAAAACGGTACCAGCCCCAGGGCTGTAGTGGGAACTGACCGACCAGTCCTTGCCCAGCACTGGGAGAGCCACACAAACAGAAGGTGATTTACTGAGGCTGAATTCTTCCAGGGTGAGCCCTGCGGCAGGGGCAGTGTCCCCTCCAGCTGGCAATCTGGGGCTTAACAAGATATTTTGGGGGCTGAAGTGAGGCTCAGATCCCTCCTGTGGACACCATCAACAACTCGGAGTTCACAGCCAGCACTGTCCCCACCTACAGCTGCCTTCCAGGAGACAGGGCCAGGGACTTGGGATCAGCTGAGCCCAAGAGGAAAAATCCAAACTCCAGGCTTATAGCTAAATGCCTAGTCAGGTCTTTATTTGGACCCTGAGGGCAGGGAGCGAGGTGGGGGGGGCGAGTTATAGAAGACTTTACTGGGAGAATTGGACAAAATTAAATGAGGCTGGTACAGGAGACATTAATTTACCAATGTTAAACTTCTTATCACCACACTGTGGTTTTGTAGGAAAATGCCCTTGTTCTTAGGAAATGCACACTGAAATGCTTAGGGGTGAACATCTGCAACTTAGTCTCAAGTGGTTCAGAAAAATAAAAAAGATAATGCCAACGTAGCAAAATGTGAACTGGTGAGTCAAGGTGAAGGGTATATGGGTGCTCGTTGTGCCATTCTCGAACTTTTTCTGAAGTCTTTAAAGATTTCAGAACAACAAGTTGGTGGGGAAAGGGATTTCCCCCTTTGAAATATGTATGTACAGGTTGTGGCAAAAGTAGACGGATGGTTGTTCATATGGCAAATACTGTAATAATTAAGAAATGATGACACAAGAATAAACTGTTTCAGGTACTCACAACTGTAAGCCTACTTTTGCCCCATGCTGTATTACTTATAGAATCAGAAGAGCAACAAAATTGCCTTTTTTGAAGGTTAAAAAAAGTACTAAATGTAATAGCCAGGGTCACCCTATCTAAAGAAGGGCCTTCCTACCTTTCCTTTGCCCATGGCCTGAGAGGGTGGGTTGGGGAGTGTCTGGGCACCCAAGGCTTTACTGGGGCACCCTGGGTGTGGTCTGAGAAGGTGGCTGTCTGAGAAGAAGGATCCTGTTAGGATCGCTCAGAACTGACACCCCACGCCACCGCAGGCTGACTCCAGAGCTCTGGGGACGGCTCTCTCCTGCTCTGCTTGGGGAGTGTGGACTAATCTACCCGCGTGGAAGGCAGTGTTTGGCCGTAACTACTAAAATTCCAGCTGCCCAAATGCTGTGACCCAGCCCGGCCTTTCTCAGAATTCCTCCACCCCTCGGCTTACACACGTGCGAAATGACCTTTATTGTAGCCGTGTTTGTAATAGCAGAATGCTATGGAGGGGGAACTACATGACAGTCCTTCATATGACGGAATGCCACGCAGCCTTGAAAGGGATGCAGATCTTCACATCGTGATGTAAAAGAGTTTCAAAGGTAAAGTTAGTTCAAAAAGCAGAGCGCTGGAGGAGGCTCCAGGCAGCTGTTCTTGACTGGAGCGCCAGCGCCCCCTAGGGGACAATTCGGAAATTAATGATGTCGTTTGTCGTGGTCAAAAGATCAGAACCCCTGGCATCTGACAGATGGCAGGATAGCGATGCTAAATATTCTATAACATGTAGGACAGTTGGACACATCAAGGAATTGTCTCGTACACCGCTCAGCTTTCCCCTGTATTTCCGGGTAATTACACAGGTGAGAAACCTGTTCATGACCTGACCTGGAAGCTAGCTAGCTCTATTCCACCCACATCCCTCTGTTTTAAATGGTTTTAAAATACATTGAATTTTCCAGGAATAAAACTGCTATGAAATCTTGGGGAAGATTTATCTTTGTCTCCATTAACACTTTATTGTCCAGCGGTGGGTTGGACAGAGGAGGGCAAAGGGGGAATATTTGTGACAACCGTAATAGAATAAACAGGAATAGAAAATAAATAAATGAGCCCTGGCTGGTGTGGCTCAGTGGACTGAGCATCGGCCTGGGAAGCAAAGGGTTGCAGCTGGGTCCCTAGTTGGGGGCATGCAGGAGACAACCAGTCAGTATTTCTCTCCCTCTCTTTCTCCCTCCCTCCCCTCTCTCTAAAAATAAGTAAATAAAATATTTAAAGATGCATAAACAAATACATGAGTAACAATAAGTTTTTAAAAACTTTATCAAGGCTCCTTCTCAAGGCTCAATTTGAAAACATTCTGTCCCCGTGATCACCTGGCCCGTGTGACTGAGTTGCTAACACGGCACTCCGACATCTGACACACATCCACGTGTGTGGTTCTGGGTTCCACACCAGGGATTCACATGCATTTGCAAGCTTCCGTTCCCACGTGGGGTTGAGCCTGAACTTTCACATACAGAAATTCATCTTACTTGATTCTAAGCTACTTTCTTTTTATTTTCCTCTGTATTACTTTATACAGTACATATTACATGTAAAATACTTCATAGAGTATATTATATATAGATATTACATACTATGTGAAGTTTATGTAGATTTCTAAAAATATTGTGCATAGGAAAATTATATTGTGTATGAATTTCATTTCTGAAAATTTCTTAGGGAAAGTTACAAAATATATGTGTTCCTTTGTAAGGGCCGTGAGCTCAGCAAGCTCTAGCTAGTGCCATTCAGGGTCCTTGCCTCTCAGGGATGCGGGTTTTGCTTCTTAGTTTGACTGAGGCCACCTGGAGTGCGTCAGCTACCTGGCCAGTGTGGCCGTGTCAAGGCTGAGCCCTGGTCACGGTAACCTGCATTGAGGAGAAGCTGTCCCAGCTGGGCCCGGACCAAAGGCTTGGCCTTTTTCTCTCTCTTTTGATTTACTGAGCATTTCTCATTTTCTTTCTTTTTCACTTTTGAGTGTTTTGTGTGTGCCGAATACTGTTGTCGACACTTGGGGACAGCAGCGAACAAGCCACATAAGGTCCCTGCTCACGCTTCGTAGTGCAAGAAACACCAACAAATGAGTAAATAAGACACTTTGACACAGCCATGACAGCTGTGAGGGCACAGAACAGCTCACGGGACAGAGAAGGCCTGGGGCAGCCTAGAGAAAGGGACAGACTGGGGCAGGGCTTACTGCTGGAGATTCACCCCAGGTGAGGGCCCAGGGAGGGCGGAGCCGGCTGGGATGAAAGGAAGTACTCAGATGGGGCGCTGGATGTCACAGTAACTTACACTGAAAGAATATTGTGATGGTTACAAACACAGGCTCTTGGCCAGACCTGGATCCAATTGCTGGCTTCACACCTTTTCAACTGCATGACCTCAGCGAAGTTGCTTAACCTCTCTGAGTCTTGCTCCTTTCATTGTAAGACAGGCGTAACCATGGTACATACCTGACCCAGACATGTTGGAGAATTTAGCACAGAACCTGGCACGCTGTGAACTTAAATTTCAGCAGGACCTCCTTTTTTAAGCACAGAAATCAATTATGCCAGCAACAATCCTAATATAAAAGACTGAATTAAACTCTCCTGAAATATGTTTGAGCACCGATTCCCCTGCTAACTTGTTGGGGGAAATGGTCACCTTTCTGGGCCTTGGTTTCTTCACCTTTAAAGTGGAAACAAGAGTATTTCTGGTCCTACTTCCCTCTCTAGACTGCTGGGAACACCAGGTTTAGACAGATGGGAAGTTCGGAGGAGATGTGTGACGGGAAAGGGTGCCCCGGGGCAGTTTCTTCTCCTCCGCTTCTGCTGGCAGCTGCCTCCTCTGTTCCTCCTCAGGCTCCTGGAGGTGACTGCCCTGACCTCTCTGAGCTGCGTGGGGAGGGCCGTTTCCTCACCTAGGCCCTGGCCCAGGGCTTCAGAGCCAGGCCGTCAGATTAACCAGAGGAACCCCTTCGACATCCTCATTAGAACTCCTCTAGTTTCCGATGTGCCCGTTTACAAGGTCTCTTCGCACGCGTCACCCAGTGGAGCCTCGGGTCACGGCGTGGAGGGTGTGCGGGGGTCACTGTGCACCCATCTCACAATGAGGAAGCGGACCTGTCCACCTGACGTGGGGCAGGTATCTCTTGAGCTGTAGGGGCCCTGCTTGAAGAAGGGCAGGAAAGTTCAGGGTGGGCTGGACAGGCTGGGACGGAGGATGGAGCCAAGCCATTGTCAGCATTCAGTGGAGCCTGGTGTAGTGAGCAAAAGCACTGGGGGCTGCTCGGCTTGGGCTTTGTTACCAACACCACTGCTTAGTAGCTGGGAGACAAGACCCCCGGCGTCTCCTGCATCTGGGAAAGGGAGATAGTACCCTGTGCGTCGTTTCGAGGACTCAGCAATGTGTGCCGAGTGGGCTTGCAACACAACGTTCTGATTCAGCTCATTGATGTCCCTGCTCAAACCATTAACTGGCAGTTCCCACCGCCTCTGCTGCCCTTCCTGTTCTGTCCCCGGCCCAACCTGTCTGCTGCTGCCCTTGACAAAAGCCGGCTCCACCTTCTGGAGTCCGCCAGCAAGGCAGCCACCCCTCCACCCCTCGGGGTCACAGCTGCCCTCAGGGGGTTCTCAAGTTCAGAAAAGGGTACAGTACTTCATCTCAGTGCTGGCCCGTGTGGCTCAGTTGGTTGGAGCATCCTCCCATTGTTGGAAAGGTTGTGGGTTTGATTCCTGGTCAGGGCAGATACCCAGGTTATGGGTTTGATCCCTGGTTGGGGCTTAGGAGAAGGCAATCCATCAATGTGTTTCTCTCTCTCTCACCCCTCCCCCACCTCTAAAAGCAATGAAAAAAATATCCTTGAGTAAGGATAAAAAGCAAAAACAAAACAACTACTTCAATAAGCCAAAGTCACCCAGCGGGAAAGAGGCAGAGCTGGAATTTGAGGTCAGCAGGCAATGATGCGGTCCCACCACTCAGATCCCAGCCCACTGTCCAGGTTTCTAGGAAAGAGGTGACCACCCTTCTCTGCCATCTGCCACCTGCCACCTGCTTGTCCTGGAGGCCACTCTGGCCTCCTGGAGACTCGCTGAGGTCAATGTTTGCTCCCACTGGGAAGTTCTTCAGATCACCCACTGCTCTCAGAATTTAAGAACCCAAAACTTGGCCCTGGCCAGTATGGCTCAGCTGGTTGGAGTATTGCCCCATGGCCAAAGGGTTGTGGGTTTGATTCTGGGTCAGGGCACATACCTAGGTTGGGGTTTGATCCCAGACCCAGATCAAGGCACATGCATTTCCTGGGCTGGTCCAGGTGCGTATGATCCCCAGGGGCACATACGGGAGGCAACCAACTGATGCAGCTTTCCCACATCAGTTTCTCTCTTCCTTCCTCTCTCTCTAAAAAAGCAGTGAAAAAAAAATGTCCTCTGGTGAAGATAAAAAACAAACAAACAAAACCCCCAAGGCTTTAACCCAGTAATATGCTATCTCTCTCGTAGGAGGCAGATGCTCCCACATCTGGATGGGAGAACTCAGCCCAATATATCCTTCTCTGTGCCCACCCCCTATCGCCGAGGGAATGATTCTCCTTCTTCCACCTTTGCCCTCATCTGGCTAAGGGACCCTGGTGGTTCTAGTGTGAGGGGTGCCCTGCACAGGAGTCTGCAATGGGCCAGGTGCAAATTGCCCCAGGTGGACAGAATTCTGGACACCAGGCCAGCAGAATGGGAAGCCACACGGGGGATCCAGGTGGGGCTGGGGGGACATATAGGCCAGGGCTAGGGAGGAGAAGGCAAGGTGGGCTGAGGGGCAGGTGGGCAATCTCCCCAGTTAAGGGGTGTGTGTGGTGGGTTGCTAGGAGACCCCCAGGGGAGAAACCACCACAAGGGTGGCATCTTCATTATCTGCATACACGCTCGTCTCAGGTCCTGTGCTAGGGGCTCCGAGGGCGTGAGCTCATTCCATGGAGGCGGGGCCTCAATGCCAATATCCTCAATGTACCCATCAGGACAATGAGGCGTGGAGGACAAGTCAAACCACACAGCTTGTAAGAGGGGGCCGAGAGGAGTCTTCTCACTAGCACCAGGTTACTGGTTGCGTAGGAAGCGGTTCAGCTGGAAGACAGGCCCTCAGACCTACACCTCAGATCTTCGCAGCCATAAATGCTCCCCCGGCAACTCCAGGGGGGAATCTGGGGCTGAGAACCCTGAGCCAGAGGATCTGTTAAGGCCCCTCCAGCCAGGGCCTCTGCAGAGTCAAGTAAACCGGTCCCCTCCCAGGCTTCTCTGATCTCATTACCTTCTCCCACCCATCCTTCCCCCACCCTTCATTCCGAGTCCCACAGCTGCATTTAGGGATACCATCCAGCATCACTCTCCCTGCAGAGAGATGTGGTCCTGCCCTAAGGGCCAAGTGGAGTGGCAGCTGCTCACTGTAGACCCTGAACCTCCCAGCTGGCAGGAGGCAAGAGAGTGCTCACCCACTGTGCAGATGAACACACTGAGGCCAAAGGCAACTCTAGAATTCTCATCCAGGCCCTGGCCAGGTAGCTCAGTTGGTTAGAGCATTGTCCCAAAATGCTACGGTTGTGCATTCACTCTCTGGTCAGGGCACATGTAAGAATCAACCAATGAGTGCATAAATAAGTGGAACAACAAATCCAATGTTTCTCTCTCCCTTTCTTCCCCTCTAAAATCAATAAATAAAAAATTTTAGACTTTCAATCAAGATGGAGGCGTAGGTGGACACACTGTGCCTCCTCTCACAAGCAAAATTAAGGACAACAAAAATTTAGAAACAAAAAAAAGCCAACCTGAACAGATAGAAAATTGAATTGTACGGAAGTCTGACAACAATTCCCCCAGACTGGTAAGAGGGGTGAAGTCTGCAGCTGGTGGAGAGGGATCGCAGCAGGAAAAAGCAGTGGCTAGTAGTTCCGGACACATAGGTGGTGGTTGGCACACCCCAGGCGCGCAGGCAGCGGTTACCTGGCACAGGGAGGCAACGAGCAGACCCAGTGAGGCGCGCAAGGCGGCTGACCATGGTCACTCATTTGCTCGCAGATAAACCAGGTGAAAACAGGCAGTGAGACAGACTGTGCAACCCAGGGCCCCAGCGCCAGGAAATAAAGCCTAAAAGCACCGATTGAAAGCACTTGTGGGGGTTGAGGTGCTGGGAGAGACTCCCAGTCTCACAGAGGGGACTGAAATCCGAGAGAGAGCAGAGAAAGTGCCATTGTTCCCTCTCGGACCCTGCCCCCACATGCAGTGTCACAACTCTGCGACTGTGTTGCCCCGCCCCGGTGAACACCTAAGTCTGCACCCCTCATACATAACAGGCGGCACCAGACAAAAAAAAAAAAAAAAAAAAAAAAAAAAAAAAAAAAAAAAAAAAAAAAAAAAAAAAAAAAAAAAAAAAAAAAAAGAAATGGCTCAAACGAAAGAACAAATCAAACCACCGAGCCAATACTTTTAAGCGACAAGAGATAGCCAACCTACCAGATGCACAGTTCAAAGCACTGGAGATCAGGATGCTCACAGAATTGGTTGATTTTGGTCACAAATTAGATGAACAAGTGAAGGCTACAATAAGTGAAATGAAGGAAAATGCACAGGGAACCAATAGTGGTGGGGAGAAAACTGGGACTCAAATCAATGGAGTGGACAAGAAGGAAGAAATAAACAACCAAACAGAAAAGAATGAAAAAACAAGAGTTCAAAAAATGAGGAGAGGCTTAGGAACCTCCAGGACATCTTTAAATGTGCCAACATCTGAATTATAGGGGTACCAGAAGGGGAAGAGGAAGAGCAACAAGTGGGAAACTTATTTGAACAAATAATAAAGGAGAACTTCCCCAAACTGGCAAAGGAAATAGACTTCCAGGAAGTCCAGGAAGCTCAGAGAGTCCCAAAGAAGTTGGACCCAAGGAGGAACACACCAAGGCACATCATAATTACATTACCCAAGATTAAAATGAAGGAGAGAATTCTAGAAGCAGCTAGAGATAAGGGGACAGTCACCTACAAAGGAGTTCCCATCAGACTATCAGCTGATTTCTCAAAAGAGATCTTACAAGCAAGAAGGGGCTGGAAAGAGGTATTTCAAGTCATGAAAGGCAAGGACCTCCATCCAAGATTGCTCTATCTATCAAAGCTTTCATTTAGAGTGGAAGGGCAGATAAAGTGCTTCTCAGATAAGGTCAAGTTAAAGGAGTTCTTCATCATCAAGCCCTTATTATATGAAATGTTAAAGGCACTTATCTAAGAAAAAGAAGATAAAAAATATGAACAGTAAAAAGACAGAAAACTCACAGATATTAACAACCACACCTAAAACAAAAGCAAACTAAGCAAACAGCTAGACCAGGAACAGAAACACAGAAATGGAGAGCACATGGAAGGTTAGTAACAGGGGAGTGGGAGGAGGAGAGAGGGGGACAAGGTACAGAGAATAAGTAGCATAGACGGTGGGTAGAAAATAGACAGGGAGAGGACAAGAATAGCATGGGAAATGTAGAAGCTAAAGAACTTATGACACATGGACATGAAGTAAAGGGGGGAATGTGGGTGGGAAGGGGTGTGCAGGGTGGAGGGGAATAAAGGGGGGGAATGGGACAACTATAATAACATAATCATAAAATATTTTTTAAAAGAAAGAAATTAGTTTCTTTCTACCTCTTAACTTTATAACCTGCTCCATCAGCAGTTTTCAGGTAAAAAAATTTTTTTAAAGAATTCTCATCTGCACACCAATTTAGAGATGCAAGGGAAATTCACAGAAGTTGTTACAGGGCTGAAAAGTGGATGTCTACAGTCAGATGTGAGAGAGGACAAGAGTACTACTTTGTATTCTATTTGCATGTTACACTTTGGTAAAATAGTAACTAATTACAAAACAACAGGAAGAAAAGTAGCCTGCCCAATGGCACTGGAAAAGCTCAGGCCAATGCTGGGGCAGGACTTGACTTTACCCAGTATCATTGTTGCCAAACACCCCTCCACAGCCTCTGGCCAGGGCACTGGCCTGATTCCAACTCCCCTTCCCCTTCCCCATCCCCACCCCCACCCCCACCAGAAAGACCAGAGGGCCGGGCTGGGCCGCAGGCACCAGTCAGATGCCCGTGATGAGGGTAGGCGCCTAAGGAACTGGGGCAACAATTGCTCACTGGGCGGTGACTCAGGCAGGAAGGGGACGAGTAAGTACACGGGAGGGCGAGGCTGTTTCTGTGCCCCAACTCCAAACTTAGTCTTCAGGGCTGCCAGATTGAACAAATAAACATGCAAGACGTACAGTTAAATTTGAATTTGAGATACAGAATGGATATATATTTAAATATTTTATTTATTTATTTTTAAAGAGAGGGGAAGGGAGGGAGAAAGAGAGGGAAAGAAACATCAATGTGTGGTTGCCTCTCACGTGCTCCCAACTGGGGAGCAGGCCCAAAACACAGACATGTGCCCTGACTGGGAATTGAACCAGCGACCCTTTGGTTCACAGGCCAGCACTCAATCCACTGAGCCACACCAGCCAGAGCATAATGAATAATTGTGAAGTGTGAATATGTCTCAAATATTACATGAGATATTCTTATACTAAAGCAAATAGTTTCTAATCTGAAATTCAAATTTAACTGGGCATCTTATGTTTTATCCGACAACTCAAGATCTCAGGGGGAAAGGCCCCCCGCTCTGAGGCAGCTGACTCTTCTATGGGGGCAGAACAATAGTTCTGAATGAAGAAAACACTGAAGGGGCGATGGGAAGAAACAGGGAGAGGCTGAGAGAAGCGGAGGGAGGAAGAGGGACCACCACCTCTGAAAGCAACCCTGGGGCTGCCGGGGAGGAACCTCTTAGCCAGAGGGACACATCCAGGGGCATCACCACAGGCTCCTGAGTGGGACCTCCTGCCACTTGCGCTGCCTCAATCCAGCTCAGGGCTGGCATCTGAGGTCCAGCAGGGGTTGCAGCAGGAATTGAAATGGACCAGAAGAACATATTGCAAGTTCTTAAGCAAGCAGTGTGGGGGGCCAGGCGGCAGGTACGTGAAATGCAGAAGTCGCAAGGGAAAAAGACTGCTAGAAAAGGAACAGGATTGATTGCTAGATTTCAGATGACACAACAAATAGCACAACTTCTGACGACAAGTTACCATAAACCAAGATAAAAGGCAAAGGACACCTGCAGCAAATGTGACGCCCAGAAGGTATAAAGAGTTCCCACCCTTCAACAAGAAAAAGACAAACTCGGTAGGAAAATGAACAAAGAATAATAAGAGAGTTTTATCTGTCAACTTGGCGGGTGTTTTTGGATGAGATTAACATCTAAATCAATGAATTTTGGCTAAAGCACGTTGCCCACCATTATGTGGGTGGGCCCTTTCCGATTGGCTGAAGGCCTGGAGAGTGGAAAAAGGCCAGCGCCTCCAAGCCCGGGGAAATTCTTCAGGCCTTTGGGCTTCATCTGCACTGTCTGCTCTCCCGAGCCCTCAGCCTGCGGGTTCACGCTGCAGATTTTGGACTTGCTAGCTTCCAATCATGTGAGCCAATTCATTTTCATAAGCCTTTTTCTATGTACACAGCAATTGGTTCCATTTCCCTGGAGAACCCTGCCTAATACAGACACGAACAGACAGTTCATAGGACAGATATACGAGCAGAGTAAGCTGTGCACAAATACTCAGCTTCCCTAGAGGTCAGATAAAATAACCTCGAACTGTCTTCTGTCATAAGACTGGCAAAAAAAAAAAAAATTAAACTGGTATATCTAATGTTGGTGAGTATATGGGCAATACGTTCCCCCAAATACCATGACTGGGAGTGCAAAGTAGAAGAATATTAAGGTATTTTGGCATTGACATTTCAAATGTGCAGCAATGTTACATTCAGGGATTGACCCCCCGAGGTGTGCATTCAAGCTCACATTCACAAATATTCATTGCGTAATTATTTGTAACTTAAAGATTTTATGTATTTATTTTTAGAAAAAGGGGAACTGAGAGAGGGAGAGAAATATCGATGTGTGAGAGAAACATCGATTGGTTGTCTCTCCCACATCCCCATCTGGGGACCCACCCCACGACCCAGGCCCACGCCCTGACCAGGAACCAAAATGGTGACCTTTTGGTCCAGAGGCAGGTGCTCAATCCACTGAGCCACATCAGTAAGGGCTAATTATTTGTAACTTTAAAAAGTTGGAAGCATATAAAAGCTCATTACAGGAGACTGGCTAACTAAACTATGTAACATTTATAGCACAAAATGCTTGGCAACTGTCAAAAAGAAACTAATAAGTAACTGGAAAAACATCCCACGCTCATGTTAAGATGGCAACACACCCCAAATTGACCTGTCGGTTCAGTGCACTACCTATCAAAATCTCAGCTGTCTTCTTTGCAGAAACTGATCTAAAGTTCCCATTCGAGGGGCTCAGAATAACCAAAAAAATATATATATATATTGGAAAAGAAGTTGGAGGGCTCCCATGTCTCCCAATTTCCAAACTTGCTACAAAGTATGGTAATCAAGACAGCATGGTGCTGACTTTTAGGAGAGACACATAGGTTAGTGGGACAGAATTGAGAGTCCAGAAAGACACCCTCATAATTACAGTCAACCCATTTTGTCAAAACTAAACATCACAAAGCCTGGCCGCAGGGAGCTAGGGGGGCTCAGAGAATAGGGCAAATGGGGATGGACCTTTTGATGTCAAGTCTCCTTGTAACTCTGAATATTTGCTTCTTTTTTGCCTCCTTGATCGCAGAAGGATTCTCCCTCCTTAGAAGCAAAAAGCAGAGGGAAAGAGATTCTTGAGTTGGAGGGTGTAAGGACACTGAGGGGTTTCTTGAGGAACAGGGAGGGTTTCTGCAGTCCATGGACTGGGGGCTGTACCTTCTCCACAGAAGCGGAGGGTCACTGCATGTATTTCGACAAGCTGTTTGGTAAACGTATCTCACATTTCTCTGCTAGAGTAATCGGAGTGGGTACCCATGATTCCAATTTTTCTGAATGCTCAGGCTCATACCTCGACTACTAATTACTATCCTGTGAGTTCTGCCCACATGGGCCATCAAGTCATCCAGGACTGTTTGTCCCTAAAGTCAATATCCCCAGGACACTGGGCTTCCAAGCTCTTCAGCCTGCTCTTGGCAATTTTCCCTATGGACCACTCTTAATCCTGGCTAACCTCAAAGTGACTGCTTCTAGAAATTTCAACACACACACACACACACACACACACATCCCCAATCCTTCTATAATCTACTGATGTTGGGAAATTAGATGACAAAATTGATCTAAAGTATATGAAACAAGAGAAGAGAGGCTCTGTGTGAGAAAGACTTTGAGCTCTTTCATGGGGAAAGTTTACGATCCTTTAGAGAGGGTTGCTCAACCTCAGTGCTACTGACATTGGGAGCAAAGCAATCTGTGAGGGAGGTGTGTCCCGGGCTCCGCAGGGTGGTTAGGAGCATTGCTGGTCTCTGCCCGCCAGATGCCAATGTACTTCCCCTGAGCTGGGACAGCCCAGAATGTCTCTGCACACTGCCAAATGTCCCTGGTGGGCAAATCACTCCGTCAGGAATTTTGTGACACAGTCATCCCTTGGAATCCACGGGAGAATTGGCTCCAGAATCCCCCACCGACAGCAAAATCCATGGATGCTCAAGTCCCTTATATAAAAGGAGGTAGTGTGGGCATATCACCCTGCACATTCTCCCACGCATGTTAAATACCTCAGGTTACTTGTGTAAATCGTTGCTGCACTGTATTGTTTAGGGAATACTAAGAAAAAAACTATGTACATGTTCAGCACGGATACTACTGTTATAGGCCCAACACCATAGTACATATTGGCAAAAAAGTAACATTTTAAAAGATATTTTTGATCTGCAGTTGGTTGAGCCTGAACTATCGAACCCACAGAGAAAGAGGGCAACTTGTTTCAGTACTCCAGGCTTCTTTTTTCTTCTGATTCAGGGTAGTTGTGACTAATAGGTTTACCTTACTGATTTGCCTGACACTTTATTAAAGCTGTGTATGTGCGAGCACGCGTGGGGTTGGTCAGTGGAAGCCTAACTTATACCCCTTGCCTCAGGATACACAGGAAGGTAAATTTAATGCACGAATGTCGCCGACGGGCGCAAACGTCCCAATTTTCAGCAGGAGCTGAATCCGCCGCCTGCGCCCTCACCAGTCCCAAGCTGAGCATCACCGCCACACAATTAATTCCTCCACCTCGCCACTCCTTCCCTACCCGGACCTGGATTTCCCCGACCCCAGCCTCACCCTCAGCTCAAGCTCTCTGCTTAGCTCTCCATCCCTCCCTCCGAGGCCCGGCACCAGGCTTTCTCCGGGCCTCTCTTCTCTCCCGGTGCGCCTCCCATAGCCCTCCCTGCCTGGGCCAGGCCCTTTGGCGCTGGGCAGTCTGGCTCCTATTGTTGGCTGATCTGTTCTGTGCAGTACATTTTCCTCTCCTCACCAGCCATGTAAATTCCTGGAAGGCAGCGCCGTCTGAAACTACAACGTCACTTCCACTTTGCACCCATCCCCTGCCCGGCCTTGTACCAGGCACCCAGCAGCTCCTCAAACTCCGCTACACTGAACTTGGCATCCGATCCTTGCCCAAGGCTGTCCTTTCCATCTGGTTCCCTTATGCTCTTTCCAACACCGCCTGTCCCGCCACTTCTCCAACTTCTCCCACCGGCGTTAAAATCCTCCCAGCCTCAACTCAAAAGGTGCTCCCAAGGTGGAATTAAATCTCTTCTTCCCGCTTAGAGCTAAGCTACTACCTTTTTCCTGCACACATCTACGCACTTGGCACACGACCATGTACCTTAAATTAGGATTTCTGAGGGCTATTTATCCTTGGCCTCACAACTCTCCTTCAACGCCAGAGTTTAATCTGAGTCTGTTGAATAGAACAGAAACAGGATGCACAAGTGTCCCAGATCCAAAAGCGGACATCCTGCAAAAGCTCTTGAACGCACCCTCCAAGGAGCCGCTCCCTTGGCCGTCAATGTCTCCCGGCAGGCACCGCCCCACCTCCGGCAAATTATCAGGCGCCCTCACAGGGCAAGGAGCAAGCCAGGGCATCCATCACATGATTCTCCAATCACATGATCCCTAGAAATGGGGGTGGGGGGGAGAGAGAGGCTGGGAGGGAGGAAAGTGAATTGAGTGGAAAAGCCTCACAATATTCCAGGCTGGCTCCGCCTCTACGTCGACGAGTAGCCAACGGGAGCGCGACAGCCCGAACGCCTGGCCAATGGAAGCTGAGGTGGGTGGGCCATTGCACTGCGAGGCCCCAGGTCGGTGAGCGGCGGAGCAGCCGCTACCCAGCGAGTGCGGAGCAGGACGCAGGTAAGGGGAGGGGGTCGGTCGTCTGCACCTCCGGCTTGCTCCTTCCCACGGCTCCGGCCGTGGGCGTGTGGGAGATTAAGGTTCCCACGGAGTTGCATTCGGAAGGCTAGAGAAGACTCGCTTAGAGAACCTTCCTGGGCGTTTGCGATGCACTGGAGGGAGTTTTATGAAGGGTGGGAATAAACTAAATGGCAATGACCCCCTCTCCCTTTACCTTCTAGTATTCCCCGGAAGCTGCAGCCCCTTCCCCCAAAGCAGGGACAATCTGTTTTTGAGCCGGCTCCGCACCCCCTTCTGGTGGTGGTAGTGGTGGTGGTGCGGGGGGTGGGGGTGGTTGTAGTAGGGGAGGTAGGTAGTGCCCGAGGCGGCTGGGAGCGGGAGAGGTGCCTTCCCTGGTCCCGGAGCTCGGAGGGCGGCAAGTGGGACTTGAGACCCTGGCCTCCTCAAAGGACTTGGAAGTGCTTGCGTCTGGCTCTCCCTTACTTCCTCTCTTGCGGGGTGGGACAAGCCAACTTCCGCCTCTCCCAGCCACTTTTTTCCCTGCTCACTCGTCTAGCTGTTGAGTTGGTTTACCTTTTGGGAATCTCTTGCTTCTGAGTTTGAAGGTGCCACCTAGTGGCAGATGACAGAGCTGGGGGCTTGAAGAGGCTCCTGTCTTTCCCTCTGTTATGGCAGTGTGAATGGGGTGGGGTAGAGTGAGGAGAGGCCACCTCTCAAAACCCTCCTAAGAGAAACTGGGTCCCCACCTCTTCCATCCCTGGTCCTATGTGTGCTTGCGTGTGTATTCAGTATATGCATACACTATACTTCCTAATCTCAGGATACCCAGGGAGGAAAATAAACATAAATCACTAGGGCGCTGAATAGTCTGAGCTACATACAGTCAGGCACCCCTTCTGGCCTAAGCCAAGAAGTGGGTGGGGCCAGCTGTAGATGCCTGGCCTGGGAGCTGTGAGTGTGGAGAAACGAGAGGGGTTGAGGTCCAGGGCCCGTCTTCTTCACCCTTACCTGGCCTCCTGGGAATGGTCTTTGAGCTGTGGAGGGAGCACGGAGGTAGGGGGCAGCTTTCGAGGCTCCCACAATCAGTGGTGGCAATTCTAGGACTAGGAACCCAGTGCAGTTCTGCTGTCCATGTGTCTGCCCTGCCTGGTCCTCCTGCCCAGGAAATGCTTCTGTCCCCCTGCTCGGCTTGGACCCTAGGCCTCTAGGCGCTTGGGGTGCACGGTCCCTTCCCAGTGCTGTGCATTTTGCCGCATGTGAAATGAACCCAGTGTACTGTGCTCTGGAGCCATCAAAGCCTGTCACCTTCATGACCTGACATATGAGTGTGTTACTTACCCTCTGAGCCCCAGTGTGCTCCTTGGAAAGTAAAGGTAATAATTACTACTTTGGATGGTGGTTGCAAAGAAGGAAAATGACCTAGAGTGTTTAAAGTGGCTGTCAGTAGGCTCAGCGAACGTTACTGTTTTTGTCCCCCCAGGCAGGGTAGCATCTCCTGGGCCCGCCCTATTGAACTAGCGGGGCTGGCTGAGCGTGGAGGAAAGTTGTTTGGGATGTGAAACTGCACCCTCACCTCGCCCCAGACTGAGGCGGGTTCTTTCTGCTGACTCCGGAGCGGCAGCTGAGCAGGCTCTTGGTTTCTCTTCATGTGCGCCGAGTTTCGGCTCCCAGACAGCAGGAGAGGCAGGGGAGGAGGGTGGTGTGTTTGGGGGGTTTGAAGGGCCCTGGTGGTATTGGGGGCCCTTAGAGCATGGTGTCTCAAAGGCTGACCCTGCCTGTGTGCCCCTCTCTCTTGGTGGGGAGGGGACAGTCAGTGAGCAGATGGTGGCAGACCTCTGGGGAGGGCAGCCCTGACTCCGCTGACCACTTTACTTCCCTTTTCTCAACTTTCTCAACCTCATGGTTTCCCATGTTGTCATGTGACGTCCCCTTTCCCACCATCAGGCCTCAAGCAGGGTGCAGGTGTGAGCACGGTTATCAGGCGAGGAGGTGTGTGGAGGGGCCAGCTGGGGAAGTGAAACCCTGGCTTTTGTTCAGAAGCGACTCCATCCTTGGACCCCAGCCGTCTCCTCTCACAGCTGCTGATGCCGCCCCCACCTCCTGGAGGTGGCCCCTGCTCCCACAGATCACACCCGCAAAACCCACAGATCTTCCTGACTCTCACATGATCACATCTCTCCACACTCGCCCACAGAGACTCAAATGCTAGGCCATGTGTTGGGGACACAGATTCACACATACTCATGTCAGCGTTCATGCTCATGGTGTACACATGCCAGTGCACACGTGATAGATGCAGGACACGCAGGAAGCTGAATCGCAGGCTCTGCATCTCGCTCCCTGCCTGGAAGAGGAGTTGTAGGGGAGGCCCAGGTAGCCTCCCCTAGAACTGAGAGTCTGGCCCCAGCATCGAGGGTGGCATGGACTTACATGGGTTGCCAAATGCTTCTCGGTATTTTGCAGGTGGACCATGTGGGCCCTAGTGAGCTTGGTGGCCGCAGTGACAGGGCTGGTGGCCGGAACGCAGTGCCCAGATGGTCAGCTCTGCCCTGTGGCCTGCTGCTTGGACCCAGGAGGAGCCAGCTACAGCTGCTGCAGTCCCGTTCCCGTGAGTGCCCTCGGCCCAGGCGAGAGCTGGCGGCTGGGTTTCCCGAAAGGTCATTTGGATGGGACAGAGGAAGAGGCTGGACTCTGGTTCTTTGGTTTATACTCTCCTCTCTTCCCAGGACAAATGGCCGCCAGCACGTAGCAGACACCTGGGCAGACCCTGCCAGATCGATGCCCATTGCTCTCCTGGCTACTCCTGCCTCCTCACTGGCTTGGGGACCTCCAGCTGCTGCCCGTTCCCAGAGGTGAGGGTAACATGAGCTCGATGGAGGGGCTCAGGTCTGTGTTGGCACGTTTCCTGCACTCTTCTACCCCTAGGTCAAAGGGCCTGGTCAACAAGGTGTTTCTGCGTCCCACAGGCCGTGTCATGCGGGGATGGCCGCCACTGCTGCCCCCGGGGCTTCCACTGCAGCGCTGATGGGCAATCCTGCTTCCGAAGATCAGGTGTGGTAGGGGTGGAGGTGGGGGGGCAGGCGGACGGGCAGCATGTGGAGCTGCAGCACCCAGGGGCCCAGCTGGCTGGGTGACCCTGATTCCTGTTCTCGTGCCTTCATTTCTGTGGGCAACTGTACTGGGCAACTGGATAGAAGGCCAGCACCGGGGCTAAGAGGGGAAGGAGAGAACGCAAGACCCCAGGCTTGGGCCAGGCATTGCAGGGGTGGGGAGAGGCCGAGCCGAGCCGGTTTAAGGCCAGCCCAGGCAGTGCATGCCCCTGCCCTGTGCAAGGTGTGGCTTGTGGGAGAGGGGTGTAAACCGGCCTGGGAGAGTGCCGAGCCTAGTGGCAGCCCCCTGTCCCCTGGAGCTGGGTCTGCAGGCCCTGGTGCCGGCAGCTCCTTGAGTGACGACGGCAATGACCTTCGCTGACTGGGCTGATGGAATCCTGGGTCGCCCTACCCACAGATGCCAACCCCGTGGGTGCCGTCCAGTGCCCCGATAGCCACTTCGAGTGCCCCAACTCTTCCACATGCTGTACTATGCCCGATGGCTCCTGGGGATGCTGCCCCATGCCCCAGGTACAGGTTGGGGAGGACAGGGGGGCAGAGGGGCAGCAGGGGCAAATTAAGGGGCTGGAAGGGGAAAAGACAGAGTTAGGACCATCTCTTCTCAGGCTTCTTGCTGTGAAGACAAGGTGCACTGCTGTCCCCACGGTACCTCCTGTGACGTGGCCCACGCCCGCTGCCTCACAGCCACGGGCACCCACCCCCTGGCAAAGAAGATCCCTGCACGAAGGACCAATAGAGCAGGTGAGGAGGTGGGAGAGAATCGGGTGGGAGGTGCGGAGAGGCTGGCTCCTTGCTGAGGGAAGTTCTACACCCTGGCTGCCCCTCCCACCTCTGTCTCTTTCCAGGGATTATGTGCCCGGATGGACGGTCCCAATGCCCTGATGGTTCCACCTGCTGTGAGCTGCCTAGTGGGCAGTATGGCTGCTGCCCAATGCCTAATGTGAGTGAGGGACTACGGCCATTTGGGCCATGTGCCCACAGCCACCTAGCCTGGACATCTACTTTGCGGGGATTTCAGGGGAGTGAGCCTGGCTGCTCAGGACTTATGCCGCGCCCCCCCTAGTGGGGGATTGGGGTAGTGCCAGCTGTCAGCTTGGCTGCTCCTTGTGCTCAACTGAGATGGGAAATCCTGAAACCCACTCCTGCCTCCACCCAGGCCATCTGCTGCTCCGACCACCTGCACTGCTGCCCCGAGGACACCGTGTGCGACCTGGTCCTGAGTAAGTGCCTCTCCCAGGACAACGCTACGGACCTGCTCACCAAGCTGCCAGCTCACACAGGTACCAGGGGCAGGCCACAGACTTCCACCTGCACCACGAGGAGGCTCGTCCAGGAGCAGATGCGGGGGTGGGGGACTGCTGGCTGCATGGAGGGGCCAGGGCAGGTACAGGCCCCTTTCCTCCACGTTGGGCCTCGCCTTGTGATCCCTGCTGGGGGTGGCCCCCCATCCACGACCGTCAGGTTCCAGCTGTGGAGTCGGCAGAGGGTAGGCACGGGGAGGGTTCCCTGTGCCGCTGCCGACCTGCCCGCCTTGCCTGACTCACAGTGCGGGAGGTGAAGTGTGACATGGAGGTGAGCTGTCCGGATGACTACACCTGCTGCCGCCTCCAGTCAGGGGCCTGGGGCTGCTGCCCTTTCATCCAGGTGCCCAGGAGTGGTGGGTGGGCTGGGCCAAGCAGAGGGTGGCAGCCAGCGAGGCCCCTGTACCCACTGTCCCCTCTCCGCCCACCCTAGGCTGTATGCTGCGAGGACCACGTACACTGCTGCCCAGCTGGGTTTAAGTGTAACACAGAAAAGGGCACCTGTGAAGAGGAAGCCCACCAGCTGCTGCCCTGGATGGAGCAGGCCCCAGCCCACCTCAGCCCACCGCACCCCCGAGCCACAGAGAGTGATGTGCCCTGTGACAACATCACCAGCTGTCCTTCCTCCTATACCTGCTGCCGGCTCTTGTCTGGAGAATGGGGCTGCTGTCCCATCCCAGAGGTGCATGGTTAGGAGGACAGCACTGGGGGGCAGCGCCTCGGCCTGGGCAGGGGCCAGGCTCCTGTTACCTGCTCTTCTGCTCTCTGCCTCGCCCACAGTGGCACCCCAGCTCTTGGGTTTGATCCTAGCTGGAGGAACTGAGCAGGAGCGGCAGAGGGGGGGTAGGTGTTCCATCCCACGAAGAATAGCTTCCTAGACTGCTCTTTCTGCCCCCGCCCCGTCCCAGGCTACCTGCTGCTCGGACCACCAGCACTGCTGCCCCCAGGGCTACACGTGCGTGGCTGGGGGGCAGTGTCAGAGGGGGAACAAGGTGGTGGCTGGACTGGAGAAGATACCTGCCCACCGCACTTCCTTGTCCCAACCCAGAGCCATGGGCTGTGACCAGCACACCAGCTGCCCGGTGGGGCAGACCTGCTGCCTGAGCCTGAGTGGGGGCTGGGCCTGCTGCCAGCTGCCCCACGTGAGTACCCACCTGCCTGTCCCTGGAGAGGGGAGCTGAGTCTCAGGGAAATGGGGGGACAAGAGCATAATGCCACTCTGTCCCCACAGGCCGTGTGCTGTGAGGACCGCCAGCACTGCTGCCCAGCTGGGTACACCTGCAATGTGAAGGCCCGAACCTGTGAGAAGGAGGTGGAGTCCACCCACCATGCTGCCCACCTGACCCTTGGCCCTCCTGTGGGTGTGGGGAATGTGCAGTGTGGGGAGGGGCGCTTCTGTCACGATAACCAGACCTGCTGCCGAGACAGCCGAGGAGGCTGGGCCTGCTGTCCCTTCCGCCAGGTTAGTGCCACCCCCTGCCCTGGGGCTGGGTACGGGGCTAGGCCAGGTCCTGCCGTGTCTGACTCTCACACCCTCTGACCATCCAGGGCGTCTGCTGTGCAGACCAGCGCCACTGCTGTCCTGCCAGCTTCCACTGTGGGGGCAAGGGTACCAAGTGTTTACGCAGGGAGACCCTGCGCTGGGACACTCCTTTGAGGGATCCGGCCCCCAGACCACTGCTGTGAGGAGAGATTGAGGACTGAAGACACTCTATAGCCCTCGGGACCCTGCTCACAGGGTACCCACTGCTCAGGTCTCCCTCACACCTCTCCCCCACCAAATTCTCCTGGAGCACCCCTCTCCTGCCCCTTCTGAGTCCTCCCATCATCCTGAGAGGCAGGGCCTCGATCTAAGGCCTTCCCTATAAGTGGGGGACCGTGGCAAAGCCACATCACAAGCTGCCATCCCCTCCCAATCTCTGTGACCCTGTGGCCAGGTGCTGTCTCCTATCCACAGGAGTGTGTGTGTGTGTGTGTGTGTGCGCGTGCGTGTGCGTGCGCGCGCTCCAATAAAGTTTGTACACTTTCTTAACAGTGTCTGATTTGGCCACCCTCCCTAGGAGCCCTGAGCAAGGGCCGGGGCCCAGCACCCATATTCCCTCCACCCCACAGAGACGCACACGGAGTTAATCTCACCAGTTATATTTGCTGCTGCCCACACTGATCCCATCACATTACCTCCTGTTCCCCAGAGCCGCCCCAGCCACCAGCCACCGTGACTTGGTAGCTCAGGTGTGGGTTAGTCAGCAAGTAGCACCCCTCCCCTCCCAGGGGTCAACGGAGAATGCCCTCTCCCTTCCCAGCCCTCACACTAGCAGCTGAGGCCTGGTTGCCCCTCCTGCTTTCCCACAATAGAACTTTCTATGTACAGCCACGTTTATACAGGCACTGCTTCCCCCCACCCAGCCCCCAATGGGGGTCTGACTCCTCCCACCGCCCTCTTGGAGACAGACGTGGGGTCCCCCAAAGACGTTCATGACCCAGCACATACCACCAGACAGCTCCGCAGGCCCCAGGGCACCTTTCAAGGCCCTGGGCTAAGAGCGAGTACCCCCACAACCCCCTGGGGCACGCACCCTGGGGACTGGCCCAGGCGGACGGGGCGGAGCCCGCCCGCGAGGCGGCGCCAGGCCGGGAGGGGGCGCTATTTGACGTTGAACACCATCAGCGGCCGCTCCTCCCGCCTCTGCCAAGGGCTCTTCTTGTCGCCCCCCTCGTCTCCCACCTCCGCCCCCAGCTCGTCCTCCGGGCTGGTGAGCGAGTCGCGACGCAGCTCGCTGGCGCTGCTGCGGGAACTGTCCCCGCGGCTGCGGCCCCGACCTCGGGGTACCGTGGCCGCCCGGCCCTCGGGCGCTGCCACCTCGTCCAGCAGCGGTGTCAGCGAGTTGTCCTCCGGGGAGCAGAGGCCCGTGCGGCTCTCGCTGCTGCTGGGCTCCGTGTCCTCGCTGAGCGCCAGGCGCGGGGGTGCGGGGGGTGGTGGTGGCGGCGGCGGCGGCGGCGGGGGGGCGGCCGTCGGGGCGCGCTCCCGCTCCTCGCGCAGGGGCCGCCGGCGCGCAGGCCGCGCCTCGTGCACGTCGACGCCCGAGTCCAGGCTGGCATCCGTGCTCCGCCCGCCGCCCGCCTGCAGGTCGATGTAGGAGTGGCGTACCTGCGAGTTGGAGCGGCCATCGAGGGACACAAACCAGGCGCGTGGGTGCGGCTTCACGCCCAGTTCGAGCAGCTTCTTCTCCGTCAGCGCCTGCAGCTCCCCGTTGAGCTGTGCCATGGTGGACTCGTTGAACAGCACCGGGATGGTGACCGAGCCGCTGACCGGCGCCGAGCGCCCGCCCCCCCAGCCCTCGCCGCCGCCACCGCCGCTGCCCTCGCCTCCCGCGCCCGAGTGGCCCTGCATCAGTGGGCGCTGGGGGTCGGGCTGGGGAAAAGGGCGCGCTGGGCCGGGGGCTGTGCCCTCGGGTGGGACGGGCTCGTCGCCCGCCCCAGCGGCTCCCGCGTCGCCACCCAGGCGCACGTAGTGCGCGGGTATCACCAGGGTTGGCATGACGTTGCGGTAGACACTGTCCTTGAGGTGGTCGATAGAGCCGCAGAAGATGAGCTGCCCAGCCTGGCTGAGCGACGGCGGCCGCGCCAGCTGGTCGACCGACTGAGACAGCAGGAAGTCGGGGGTCTTGCTCTCGGCCGCCCCCTTGTGGCTCAGGTAGTGCTCGAAGGGCGGCGGTGGCGAGGGCGGCTCTGGCAGGAACGCCGTGGCCCCAGAGGGTCCCCGCCGGTACTCCTCTAGGCCTGGCTCCAGCCCGCCAGGACCCTCCACGGAGCGGGCGCCCTTAAGCCCGGCGCCCTCACCCCCGCGGGCCCCTGCAGGTTCAGCAGCTGGACGGCAGGCAGAGCGCGGCTTGGCGCGGAAGAAGTCATCCCGGGAGGTGGCCAAGTCGCGGGAGCTGGAGAAGGCGGAGTGGAGGGGACCTGGAGGTGGAGCCTCGGGATCCCCCGACGGGGCGGGCTCCAGGGGTCCCCCACAGATGAGGTGGAGCTGGGACATCGAGGTGGCCTGGTCTCGTTTGTTGCCGTCAGAGGGCCCGGAGAGCTGCAGCTTGCGGTGCTGTTGTCTGGGCTTCAGGCAACGCCTCCTGGAGAGGAGGGGGCAGACCGAGACCCTTAGAGGTGTAATGCCAGAGCAGCTCCCCAAACTCCCGCAGCTCCCAATCACCCCTCAACATGAGGGACTGACATAGTTGGAGTGGTCGGGACAATGCCTGGGACTCAGAAGCGGGGGAAGAAAGGGGAAAGGAAAACCCCTGGGAGAGGTTTGTGCTGAGAGCTTGCGCATCTGCGGGAGGTCCAGCCAGCAGCTGTGCCCATTTGGGTCCCTCTCCAGTAAATTGCCTTCACATGTAGGAGGCACAGTGAGAAGCTGGGAGGAGCCCCTAAGCCTGAGGTCCTGTGGCCGGGGGAGCTGGGCTGGTGGGAGCAGCTGCAGGTTGTCTGTGGAGGGGCCTGGCCTGCAGCTCCCGCCTGCCCTCTTCCACTTCTCTCAAGCCACCAGCGTTTCAGTCTTTGCATGTGCATGCGCCCTGCTTTCCCGTCAGCGCCTTGAGGGTTAGATTATGACTTTATGCATTTTGGGGGCCCCAGCGCCCAACGCAAGGCCCAGCAGAGCAGGCCTCCATCTGCACAGGATGAGAGAAGGGGGGCGGGGTTCTGGGTGGCACTCACCGGCAATAGTAGATGAGCAGACATAGCAGAATGAGCACCAGCAGGGCCAGGGCTGCCAGGATGGTAAGCAGGAAGATGGTATGGTAGGTGCCGATGTCCTGGATGCCCGACGTGATGGTGACCAGCCCTGTGCCAGGCGAGGCTTAGTGTTCCAGGTGTGGATGCCTTCCCTGCCTTTCAGAAGGGTCTACTCTCCCAGCCTCCCCTCCCCCCACAGCCCCTATCATTCCTCCCTGCCCCACGTTCTCACCAGCTGTGGGGGAAGCCATGGCAGCCGCCCAGTACCCCAGCTGGGGGGAGACGAAGGTCCAGTAGAGCTGCCGGCCTTCCTTCCGGATGACACCAGTGCCGTTGCGTACCCACAGCCCTGTGAGAGGCAGGGGTCGCATCGGACTCAGTGTGTCCCCATCTAAAGTCTCTGTCCCCACACCCAGGCCCAGCAACCCCGGAGGCACTCACCACTCTTGGGATCGAACCTCCAGGCTGGAATGCTGGTGCCCACAGCAAGGGCACGAGGCTCCGAGGGCACAGGCAGCGACAGGTGAATGGGGCCTGAGAGTGGCACTTCTGTCCCATTGCCTGTCAGCAGGTGCACGCTCACAGCAGCCAGGGGCATCAGCTCCAGCCAGGAGCCATTGCCTGGGAGAAGGGGACACAGGGCTGAGGGCTGAATTCTTTGCGGGGGAACATCCCTTCTCTGCGTGGCACCCAGCATACCTGAGCTGGAGGCCTCAGTGCCGAGGAAGGCAGGGAAAGCCCGCATTTCCTGCTGGGTGCTGGCAGGAGTAAGCGAGGCCCACAGCTGGCTGTAGGTGGAGCTGACAGGCAGGCGGGCAGCCCGCCGCTGGAACTGCACCCAGGGCTGGGACCGGGCACCTGGATGGAGAGAGGAGGAGCTGCAGTTGCTCAGGGACCAGAGCAGAAAGCAAGTATCTGAAGAGAGAGGGAGCCACTGGGCCAAGCCACTTGGGAGGCCAGGGGAGGTGGTGGGTGACTTGGGGACAGAAGTGGGAGTCATAGAATGTTAATTTGGAAGGGACATGGTTCAGAAATCCAGTCCTAGCTGTGTGACCCTGAGCAAGTTACTTGCTCTCTGAGACAGTTTCCTTATTAACCTATAAAGTGATGAGGTCCCTCAAACAACTATTGCCCACCGTGGGGCAGGCACTGTTAGGGGCTGGGCAGGAAAACGAGTAAGATACAGTTCACAATCCCCTGCCTTCAAGTTTGCAGTCTAGTGCGGTGCAGCCTGTTAGGGTTCCCATTAGCACTTTTCTGCTGTGATGGAAGTGTTCTCTCTCTGGGTTATCCATTACGGTACCTAACAGGCACGCATGGCCATTAAGCACTTAAAATGTGACTAGTGTAGTGTGACTGAGGACCTAGGTTTATTTTTAATTTTTAAAAGTTTAATGAATTTTACATTTATTTACATTTAAATAGCTGCATGGGGCTAGTAGCTATGGCATGAGACAGCACAGCTTAGGTGGCATGCGAACTCTGCGAGCCTGCCTGTCTCCGGGTGGGGAGGGCGTAAAACAACTCCGATACAATACAGTCGCAGCTAACACTCGTCGTAGGCTGAGTACTGTTCTCAGCAGCACCTGTAACTGAAACTGCTGTAATTAGCACATCAGCCCCTGACTCAGGGCCCTTTACCATCAACCCCATTGTATACTTCCAGAAGCGGAGGCGGGATTGTTTGGTGACTTGCCCAAGGTCACGGTGCTGGAGCCTGACTGAGGCCCAGGCACCTGGCCTAGTGCCAGGGCACATTTTGGCACCCACCATTCCATCCTGCCTCGTTACTACAACAGAGGGGTCCAGGGTGCCAGGGTAGTCTGGCCCTGTGGCACCTTGCAGGGTGAGCAAGACAGCCAGGAAAGAAAGTGGGAGGGGACTTCCAGGAGGACTGCGGGGAGAAAAGCCCGGGGGCACCGGGCAGCATGCTGGTCAGGGGCCTGCAGGCAACTGGGGTGGGCGGTGAGGCCGGGGCAAGCCAGGCCCCAGAGACCTAGGCTTTACACCGAAGCAGCGGGAGCTTTGGGGGGCTTGAAGCTAGGGGGCAAAGAAGGGTGCCTTTGGCATTTTACAAGCCTCCAAAGAAATTTTAGAAGCCTCTGGTTTAGGACCAGAGAGATGGTGATGAGCAAATGAGTAATTTGATGATGAGGGCTCACGCTAAGAGCATTAACTGGGGAGGGGCTTCTCCTACTCCAAAACCCAGTGTGGCTCCCTAGGACTAGCCAGAAGGGGTCTCCCCTCTGCCAGGCTTCATCAGCCAGGCTGCATCAGGCGCCCCTCCTGCGATGCCAGAGCAGGGCAGCCCCTTCTGCGCCTGCACCCGGGAGACTCCCCAGGCCTTCCTCTCCAGGGAAGGTGCCTTTGCTCCCTCTTCAGCTCCCAAGCCCATACAGGCCCCAGCTCCTTTCACCGAGTTCTCCCGTCCCGCAGCACTCACTGATTAGGGTTTTCTCAATATTGAGTGCGGCTGCCCTCTACTCCGCTGTGCTGCCTGCCTTGTGTTCAATAATTATTTCAGGGCTTGTGACGATCTGTCTGTGTGTCTTCCTACTTGACCGTGAACTCCACTGGCAGGGAGTGGGCCTTTTCTCCCTTACCACTGCTCCCCAGCGCCAGACCCAGGGCCAGGCACGGCCTAGGCACGGGAGTAAGCCTCAGTTGAATGAGACTGAGAGCTCGTGGGGTCACCAGGGCCACTGCAGGGGTGCTCCGGGCCTTGCACCCCATCGGTGTTCAGTGCCTTGGAGTGACCCTCACATGGCCAGGCACCCAGGAGCTGCACCACAATGAAGGGGAGACCCAATGAAGACAAAGGTGGCAGGGAGCGGGAGTTCCAATGGTAGGGGTAGAGGGAGAACAGAAACCACGAGAAGCCCCAATAACAATAAACATTTACTGACCACCTTCTGTGCAATTTTGTGTATGCTTGGTAATATTTGATCCTTCCCTCAATTTGATGATATAGGTACTATCAATATCCACATCTTATGCTAACAGAGGAACAAACTGAGGCTCAGAGGTGGAGTGACTTGCCCAGGAGCACCCAGCTAGTATGGAAGAGCACAGCTCTCTAGACCCAGGTCGGGGGTGAGGAGGAGGAGCTGGGGGCAGCTGGGGGAGCCTTACCAGGAGAACCCAAGAGGATGTGCACCAGGTCCTCATAGAGAATAAGGGTGGCCGGCCGCTCAGGGAGCAGGTAGAGGCTGACCGACGCATACACTGTGGGAACGGCAGCCTGTCAGCTCCAGAGAAAGCCCCTGCCCAGCCCCAGGCGGGGCCCTCCCACATCCGAGTCCCAGTGACTTCACCCTCCCTCAGCCCCCTCTGCATACCCCAGCCCAGGCAGCAGCTGCTGGAAAGCCTGCCCCTCTGCCCCCAAGGGCTATCTTGGGAAGGGGCTGATGGGGTCAGCTGCCGTCCCCCCCTCCACCTGCCCCTACACTCACAGGGCAGCTTGTCAACACGCCAGGGCACGGAGTTGGTGAGGAAGCCAGAGCGGGCAGCAGTGACCAGCACCCAGGTGCCCAAGCGGTAACTGAGGGGCAGCGTGGCCACACCCTCCGAGTCTGTGGTGCCAGCGGCCAGCAGCATACGGTTCCCAAACACATCCACCGAGGCTCGGTCCAAAGGCACCAGCTCCCCGCTCACATACACCTGCACCTTGATCAGGATCTCTGTGGACAGGATGGGGCGAGGAGAGTGAGGAGGCAGGAGGGGGAGGAGAGGACTACGGGGAGCCCCAAGATCAGAAGAGAGGACTGTGGGCTGAGGGCAGCTTTGTGTCCAAAGCTAGACAAGACATTACGAAAGCCAGCATTTACAGAGCGCTCCAACTTCACATCAGCCTGAGGCAGGGGGTACTACTACCATCAAGTCTAACACGCTCGCCTTTCCACTTTTCACATTTCTGAACTCGGGCTATGTGTATGGTCGATGATGTCGTGATTATAATTGGCAGCACTTCTTATTGGTACATGAAATAACGGTCCCTCTTCCAGTCAATGCTGTATTAGACTTGATAACACATGCTCACAGCCCATTTTACAGGTAAAGAAACTGAGCTCAAAGAATTTACATACTTGTACTGTAGTTACGTGGGAGATCTGGGATCCAAACCTGGGAATTGACCTCTAGACCCAAATTCTTAACCACTGGACCCTATGGGGCTTGTGTCAGGGAGTGGGGAGGGAAGGGAGGCTCGGGAAAGAATGAGTAAGCCCTGGCTGGTGTGGCTCATGGATTGGGCCCAGACCTGCAGTCCAAAAGGTCACTGGTTCCCTTCCCAGTCAGGGCACATGCCTGGGTTGTGCGCCAGGTCCCCAGTAGGGGGCGCATGAGAGGCAACCACACATTCAGGTTTCTCTCCCTCTCTTTCTGTCCCTTCTCTGTCTAAAAATAAATAAATAAATACATAAAGAAGTCTTTAAAAATAAGTGGAGAACCAGGGGCTGCAAGTCGGAGGGATCAGGATTCAGCCATTTGGAAGACAGGATGGGGCGCCTGGCCAGCGTTTGGTTCTCAGGAAAAAACTAGGAAGGGAACAGTAGGAAACTGGTCATTCCCATCACCCAGCCTCCTGCCAGAACCCTTTCCACAAACCTGTGTCTCTTTGGATTTAGGCACTCATCCCAACCCTGAAGCCCAAACAAGTACCTCCTGACCCCTCCTCCTCAGGGGGACTGCCAGCCCCCTCCCAGCTGGTCAGCTACAGTCAGTCACCATGGCAACTCCCTCTTTCCTCCCAAGAGATGGGCAGGGAGCTGGGGCCCTGGCAAGGGGAAAGAGATGGGGAGGGGAGTGACCCAGGCCCGAGGAACCTGGCGTGGAGGGTGCTGGGAAGGGAAGTCCAGGTCAGTTGCCTTCCAGCCAAATCTGCCCCTAGTGCATAGCCGGTCTAGCGGGCGTGAGCCTGCAGCGGTCCCGATCTCAGATGGGGTGATGGGGGGAAGAATCAGGCCCAGAGTTGTTCTCACAGGTCCCCCAGACAGCCTCTCTGGTCCAGTGCACCATCTGCCCCTCCCCACCCAGTGCAGCCCCTCCCTCAAGAGCATGCCTCATCCCCACCTCATGCCAGTCACAGAGGAGGCGTCAAGTTTGGAAACCTAACTGGGGGCCCCAGGAGGTAGGTGAGGAGTGGGCTGGGTGCTGGACACAAACCTGGGGAGTCCGGGCCCAGAGGAAAGAGCCAGGAACTGAGGGGCTCAGGGCCACAGGGCACCCGGCGGTCAGGGGGCCTCACGGCTGGAGTCTAATACTCAGCAGTGGCAGGTGTCTCATCTCAAGCTTCCAACCCCAGGGCCAAGGCCAGCACCACGCCTGCCCCTGGCATCCCATCCAGCTGTTCCTGAACCCACCACCCCATCCCCTCCCAGGCCAAAGCTCAGCACCGTGGGGCGGGTGCACACACTCGACCTTCTCCTGCTCTCTTGTTCTCCAGGGAACTGGCAGCCTCCCCTCCACTGCCACCCCCCACCCTGCCCCCAGTAGGAATTCTGAGAAGCTAGAGGGGGCTGGCTACTCCCTACTCCCACTGCAGGCTGGGAGCAGCTGGATGGAGCAGCTGGGAAGAGGGTACCCAGGCTCTTGGACTATGGTCATTTGAGGGAATGCCTTGGATTCAAGGGCCAGCCCCTTAGAAAAGGGGAGAGCCCAGGGATCAAACCGGGTGGGCAAGTAAGGCTGGAAAGGAGGCATAAGTGCCCACGGAGGGGGGACAGATGCAGGTGCCTAGCAGATTTCTTCCCCCATTCCCTCATCGGGGTTTCCAGCCAGCAGACTGGGAGAGCCCCGATCCTAGCTGTATTCCAGCCAATTCCCTGGGCCCTCTTCTTTGGGGTGCAGGACTTGAGAAAGGCTTTCTGAGAAACTAAGGGCCCATTCCTAACCATCAGAGCTCCTCTTGTCCCCTAGAGTGCAGGGAAGACTGAGGCCAGAGGAGATCCTTCCCCATTCCTCAAAGCCTGACATTCCATACAGTATCCGCTTCTCCTGGCCTCAGCCCTGCCTCATTCCAGGCGGAAATCCGACCCCCTCCCTTCATCCGGACCCCACTTCCCTCATCGAGTGCCCCCACCCTGCTTTTCCTGCCAGCTTCTTGGTGGGGAGGTGAGGAGCGGAGAGAACCAGTTCAGGTTCAGACAGGGATGGGGCCCAGGGGCTGGAGAGGGGAGAGCAGTAGCTGGGTGGTGGGGCAGGAGGCTAGAAGCGGGGTGCGGGGCTGGAGTGGGTTGAGAACCCAAGCGAGGGAGGGAGCCATGGTCTAGCTCTTCCACCCTCTCCCGCAGCAGAACCAGCCCCACCCCCACCTCACACACCCACCTGGGCCCGGTGAGGCGCTGGGAGGGTCGTCTCCACTGCGATGGAGAGGTGAGGTGAGGAGGGGGTGATCTGGGAGCAGACTGGGGACAGGAGTGGCCGGAGGCCTGCCGGATAGGACCCAGGCACCTGCCCTCCCAGCGGGCACTGCCCACAACCAGCTAACCAGTTCGGCATGGCTCCGCCACCACAGCCCTGCCATGCGCCAAGCTGGGAATCACAATGTACCCCTTTTTCAGAGCCCCCCGACTGCAGCCCCTTCTCAATTGGCTGAGCAGCATTTCTTAGGTGCACCCCAAAACCTGAACCTGAGGGGCCGGCTGGGGGCTGTCAGGCTCCAAGGCGGAGAAACCCCATTCGAACAGTCAATCCGCCCACAGCCTCACCCACTCCCCCTTCTCCCCTCCCTCCGTCAGACCCAGCTCTAGGCGCCCTGCCCCCGTCCAGGCCCAGGGTGGCAGCCGATGCTGCGCCCCCACCCAACCGCGGTCTGGAGCGAGGAACCCGCAGGGGGCTGCGGAGCGGGCGCCCGCCCCAGCCCGCCCCTGGGCGGGTGTCTACGGCAGACAATGGCTCAGGCAGCAGCGCCTCGCGGATCAGGAGGGAGAAAAACAAGGCAGGAGGGGGCGGCGGCGCAGAGCCTGGGGACCCCCACCCTCCCCATTTGTGTCTCCCCGAGACCCCCTCCCCGGAGGTCCTCCTCTCCCCTATAAGCGCCGAACCCAGGTCGCTTATCTCCCCCACCCAAATCCAGGGAATAGAATAGCCCCCAATTCGCGAGCGCCGCCAAGAGGAGGCTGGCGGGCGGAGGCCCGGTGGGGGTGGGGGGGCGCAGGCCCGCGATCGCTGCCCCCCGCCGTCCGAGACTCACCCTGCGGGCTGGGGGGCTCCGGCGGCGACTTGCCGGGAGCCCGGGAGGCGCCGCCAAGCAGCAGCCCCAGCAGCGGTAGTAGCCGCGCGAGGACGCTGGGGCCACTCGGCGGCGGCATCGCGGGGCTCGGCCCAGCCCTAGCGGCCCATGGCTTCCGCCCGGCCCCGCTCCGCCGACCCGGCTCAGCCCCAGCTCCGCGCCGCGCCGCTCGGGCTCCCGCTCTGGGCTGCAGCGGCCGCTCAGTGCGATTGTCTCCGCCCGGAGCCGCGCCAGCGCCCCCTGCAGGCGGCGTCCCACCCCCGCGGGCCGCCGGGCACCGCCCCCTCACCGCCCCGCTCCGCCCGCAGCCCACTGGCCCTGCCAGAGCTCAGCCCACCCCGCAGCCACCATCCTGCGCTCCCAGATTCAGAGCTGCAAAGGAGTGTAGCGAGGAGGGTCCAATCGCCATGGTGCTTGGAGTTCTAGAGTACCCGAAATTTGGTGCAAAATTTGGGGTGAGGGAAATGGCTATTGCTTGCAATATACTCAAAGAGGAGGGTACCGTCATAAGGGTCTCCAAAAAGTGTAAGAACTGCCCTGCTTTACTGCTCCCTTTTCTCCGCACAAACATTAGCGCAGTGCTGGGGAGGTAAGGCGCAGCCCCCTGGGAATCGGTCCCGGTTCTTGTCTAGCGCTTGCATCTTGTTAAACTGTGAGCAAGTTACTTAGCCTTCCTTTAAAGTGAGAATTGTAATCTCTACCTCGTGGGGGCTGTTGTAACGATTAAAGGAGATAATGATGTACAGGGTGTAACACATTCCTGACCCAGAGCTACTGTTGGCCCAGGTAGTGAGATCCATTGATGGGTTATCATCATGGTTAGGAAGTCCTAGAGGTGGAAACAGCTTGTCTTCCCCACTGAGAATCACCGGTTGGTCCGACTGGTTCTGGTTCACGAATGACAGTCTGAATCTCTTCCTTCTTCCTCAGCCATTAAGCCCATGTTTGAAGATAGTTCTTGGTCTGTCCTCTAGTCCCAGCCAAGCTCTTTCCTTCCAGTTTCTGGTTGTCATCATTACTCAGCTTCTGGGAGGCCAAATCCTCATCTAATCTGGTGCCCCTCTCCTGGTTCTCGCTGGCTTGTTACCTTTTCATTCTCAAAATGTAGTGCCCTGGAGGGGATTGGATCCCTAGGGCAAGGACCTCAGCGACGCAGGCTTGTCTTCTGGTGCTTCTCTCCTGGTTGAGTCTTCTGAAGTAAGGAAACCTGATTTTCAGACTGTGGACCAAAACCAGCAAACTTTTTCTCTCTTTCTTCCTTCCTCCCTCCCTCCTTTCCTTTCTTCTATTCCTCCTCCTGCATAAATTTCCACCTCACCAGATTTCCCAGTCCTATTCTTACGTAACCAAAATTTTGGAACCTCAACACAGGATTTAGCACTCATCCCTGGTGAATTTCATCTTGTTGGTTACAACCCAATTTTACAATCTGTCAAGGCTGCCTGGAATCTGCTTCAGCCTCCCATTGTACTGGAGCTGTCTCTGTGCCCGCAGCCATCCATCCGCAGGATGAAGGGACTTGTGACCCTGCCGAGCAGCCCAGGGTTAGGATGGCGCTTTGGGACACCCCCATAGAGATATCCTTCAGCTTTATCAAAATTGTTCGGTTTTCAATCCAAGTCTCTTCCATCCAGCTGACATCTCTGTCTCGTGTATAAGGACAAATGCCAAATGCTTTGCTGGATGGAGACAAATTGGAGTTGTCCAACTGTAATGGCAGTGGGGGGTGGATTTGGCTGGTGTTCCAGGATCATGGCTTAATCTTTTCCTAAATATTCAATCACCTGGCTGGAAACCTGTTCTGGAACTTGCCATGCATGGGTGTCAAAGTGTCCTGTTCTGTTCAGAATTTACCTTTTCCCCTTCTGGGTAGCAGCTCTTGTGAGGTAAGCCTGCCCCTTAACGGCTTCCTCTGACACTTAGCATCTAGTCCAAAGTCCTCCCCTGGGTCACAGGCGCTGCCTGCCTGCCCTAACCCCCAGCCTCATCTCCCGACTCCTTACAGGCCTCTGGCCCGTGGGCCTCCTTGCTTCTGCATGAACACGTCAAGCCTGCTCCCACTTCAGGGCCTGTTCACCGGCTGCTCTTTCCGTCCAGAACACTAGGTCCCTGCAGCCACTGGCTCATTCATTCGTTTCTCTGCTCATCTCATCAGATGACCATGACCATGGCCTAACATGTCAGCCCGCTGCCAACGCCCCCATAATTCTCTCACTAGCTCCCTACCTTCATTGGTGGTGGTCCCACCACTGACCACTGCTGACTATACACTTATTTATTGTTTTACTCTTGGCTCCGGGTTGGATGGAGACTCCACGAGGGCAGGGGCTTTTGTTGTTGCTCCGTTTCATCCCCATCCCTGGTGGAACGGTACCAGGTGCAGGGCAGGTGCTCAACGTTTATCGAACTCATGCATCAACAAATTTCTCGGGACTGCTGGTGTCCCCCACCCCCCCGCTCTCTCCTGGCTCCAGTCTCAGGGGGGAGAGGACTGTCTCCTGCTCCTAGTCCTCCTGGGAGCTCCTGGCCGGTGCCCTGTTTCCTCACTGAAGGACCCTTCTCCTCGGTGGGGAAGAAGGAATAGAGGGAACCGCGATGCCCCCCTGACACTGCCTTCCTCCGGATGGGGGCTTAGTCGGCCTCCCTTGGCCCCTCCTCACTCTGAACACAGCTTTAAAGGCCTTTTTTTATGTTTAATGGGAGTGGGGAGAGTGTGTTCTTCTCTTGAGGTTTATCTCTTCACAAGAATTTTTAAAAACATATTATTTATTTATCTTTAGAGGGGAAGGGAAGGAGAGAGGGAGAGAAACATCAATGTATGGTTGCCTCTCATGTGTCCCCTGCTGGGAACTGGCCCACAACCCAGGCATGTGCCCTACTGGGAATCGAACCGTGATCCCTTGGTTCACAGGCCCATGCTCAATCCACTGAGCTACACCAACCAGGGCTCTTCACAATCATTTTTTAAAATACTCTTTAAAGCTGCCCTGCAGGGGCCCTGGCTGCCTTCTCTGCCACCCCCAGGCCATTCTCAGACACCTCTCTCCCCCCAGTCTCACCCAGACACTCTGCCACCCTTTCCTTCTGGCTCCACCCCCACTTTCTACTCCCCAGCACTCCCCAAAGACAGTAATTTTTCATCTTTGCTCTGGCAGAAATGCTCTCTGCTCGCATTTCTACCAGCCCCAGATCCCTCCTCCAAATATCACCCTGGCCCCCTCTCCTCCGCTGACCCTGAGAGGAAACAGAGAGGAAGCAGCATGGGGTTGGGGCTGCCTCTTTATTAGACAGGAAAAAAAAGGGGTGGCCCAGCTCTGGAGGGAGGGGGAGGGCATCGGGAGGCCTCCATGGAACAGCTCCAACCCACGGGCAACCAGAGCGGGGACGCACGGAGAAGAGGGGGCACACAGGCACCGCGCCCTGCCTTCCTGCTGGGACACGCCATGCGCTGGACCATCACTCCTCCTCCTCATATTCTTCCAGCGGTGGCCGTTTCCGCTTGAAGAAGCCGACCTGGGAGTGCACAGGTCCAGGGACAGGCTATAAAAACGGTCCTGAGGCCCCTGAGCGGCGCTGGGAGAAGCCTGCTGGAAAGCAGCCAGCGGGCGGTCCTCTCCCAGACCCGCAGGAAACACGGACCCCGCTGTCTGCACGAATGAAGGCCTTTCCCCATATTGAGGTAATACATGTAACATTTAAAAAAAATATTTTGTTTTTTCTTCTCTGGATTTTTGTTAAATACTGATGATTCTGTCTCTCTATGACTTAAGTGTATGATGATACAAGCTGGATTATTGTAAATCTGATGTGTGGTTTTCCCTAACAGCATCGTGCTTCCCAGGGCTTGGGCACCGGAGCAAGTTTGGGAGCAGCCCACTTGTTCTCCAGGCGTGGAGGAGAGAGCGACCCATCCAGGCCCGTAAGGAGCAGGACGCAGGGAGCAGGGCCTGCGTCAGACCTGGGTCTCCCACCTCAGGTGGGGCAAAGGACAGAGCAGGGAGGGGGTGAACCTGCCAGCACAGCAGCCCGGGAGTCCCTGAAGGCAGGGCGCATTCCCTGTGACCCCTCCTCTCATGGGCGGTGGGTCTAAAGGACGTAGAATTCCAGGTGCCACTTCTCCCAGGGTTCCGTGCCTGGAAGGGGCCCCTGGAGAATGACAGTCTAACAGTGGAGATGCAGGCCGGATGGGCTCTGGGTCGCCCACCCGGGCCACTGTCTGTCTCTGCCTCCCTGTGAGGGTGGGCAGGGCCAAGTCCGTGCCCACCTGGGGACCCCATCGTCCTCCGCCCCTTACCTTCCACATGGCCAAGACCAGGAGTGTGAGCAGCAGCAGGCCGCCCAGCACGCCCACCAGCACCCACCAGATGGGAATGTCCCTCTCCTCCAACGCCCGGAGCAGCTGCGTCTGCACCTGAGGACGGAGCCGCGAGTGTCCTCTGCCACCTTGACAGTTCCCTTTCCCCAAAACTCAAACCCGTGGGATGGGGACACCAAGCCAAGCCACCTACCAGTCTCACCCCTTAGACCCAGGGAGGCCCGCCCCCATTCTGCTGGATGCTTGTGGGACGAGCAGTGGGACTCATCTCCTTGACAACATTCTTCCGCACTCACCAGAGCTTCCCCACTGGGCAGGCTGAGGGCAGGCACAGCGTAGGGAAGGGAGGTGACATTGAACCAGGCGTGAGACTGCAGCACAAACTGATCCAGTGGCCTCTGGATGGGGTGCGGGGTGGGGGTGGGGGGAAGGGGATTCACGCAGGAGTCCCAGCCCCAGGCTTACCCCTGGGGAGCCCTGACCCTGGCCTAAACCTGTCCCTTCCAAAGCAGACACCCCCCGCCAATAAACAATTAATTAATTAATTAAAAAATAAAGACAAGCAAACAAAAGAAAACAGAGTAAACCTGGCCTTCTCTCTCTTTCCGCTCCCTACAGCCCCGCCTCTCCCGAGGGCACACTCAGTCCTTGCGTCCAGGAGGCCCCGCCCCCGGGCCCCACCCTTCACGTCGCGTCCCACCTGGCGGAGGCTGGGCAGCCACAGGAAGGCCTGCACCGTGACCATGGCCCGCTGCCCGCGCGCCATCTCCTGCAGCTCACATTGCACCACCGTACAGGGCGCCGAGTCGCAGCTCTGAGGGGATGTGCTGTTAGTCCCCAGCCCCTCCAGACCGGTCACCCCATCGCGCCAGGACCCCACACAGAGGGGGAGGGGGAAGCCCGGGGATGGGGGGGGTGGGCAGTAAAGACCAGCACAGTCCTTAGAATTCGCTTGGACCAAAGGGGCTAACCAGAGGCCCGCATCACTCTTCTGGCCCCTCCCCCTCCCTCCCAGCCCCTCTGCCCCCTGGGCCCCAGGGAGGAGAGACCCCACAGGGACCACAGGGCCCGCTCACCACAAGAACTGGCTGCTTGGGCCCTGGCAGGGAAGCCTGCCTGCGCTCCCGCTTGTGATGGCCTGGGTGACTGGGGGAGGGGGTGGGGGTGGGCAGCCCCAGGTCCAGCTGGGGAGGCAAAGAAGCTGTCAGGTCGCAGCTCTGCAATCTCTCTGCCCTCCCAGAAGGACCCCGATTGACCGGCCGCCGGACACTCACCCGCAGCTCTTTCTTCCACCCAGGCTCTCACCTTGAGGGGGTTGGGAGAGGGCTGTGGGGTGCACTGAAGACCCCCCTGAAGCTGTACATCCAGGATGTAGAGCAGGTCGGAGGGTTGGGACTGGCCGGGGAGGCGGAGGGTGAGGTAGAGGCCGTTTACGGTACCAGGGCCATTGTTGTAGAGCTGGTGGAGTCGGCGGTGGCGGCATATTAGGTGGCTCCGTGCCTAGACTGTAGTTCCTGGGACCCTCCCACTCCAGGCTGGGGCCCGGGGTCCCCTCCCTACTTCATAGGTGTGCTCCACTTTGGGGCCCCAGCTGTCCGAGCTGTTCTCTCTGTTGCCTTCTTCCGCCGCCATCACCAGGAAGGCTGGAAAGGAGCTCCTGCGGGGGTCCGAGTGCCCGAAGTGAGCTTGACACATTGACCTGCCTTCAGGTGGAGGTGGGGGCTCTCCCAGGACCCCTGGGACTAAGGCTCTCTGCCTGCCTTCCCCCCCTTATCACTCCCGGGCACCTCACCCTCGCAGCTCCACGTGGGCCTCCGCCCGGACTGGCACATCCAGCTGCACAATCTCACTGTTTGGATTCTGGCTGTTCTTGCTAGAGGGCAGGGGATGAGGAGAAGCCGGTCAGGGACACCAGCCCCTTGAACGTCGCTGGGGGCACAGCCAGAATTCCAGAGGTCTCAGAAAGAGCTAACTCCACACACAGCGTGCCACGCAAAAGTTTGGCCCAGGGAAAGAACTTGGGCTCCAAGACTCAGAAACAGGAAGAAAGGGCACAGGAAAGTGTGAAGTGCAGGGATCCCAGAAGACTCTTCTGTGTGGAGAGCACGCGAGTGTCCCCGTATCTGGTGCCCCCTGTCCAGTACCTCCTGATCTGCAGCCAGAAGGACACGCGCTCCCCAGCCTCCTCTAGGTTCCCCACGCTGACCAACATGGTGATCCCCATCTGAGAAACCGGGAGAGCCAAAGTCACCGCCCCAGTGCTTGTTACCCTGAACATTGAATGTGGCCTCCCAGCCTCATCCTCCAAGGCCACCATCCTTGTCTCTGTCTTACTCAGAAGCCCACTCAGAGAGGGAAGTTCACTCACCCAGGAACACACAGCTAGGGAGTGTGAGGACCAGGATTCCAACCCAGGGCTTTCTGACTCTAAACCCAGCCCCTAAAACCTGGCTGTCTATGAGACTGTGGGGGAGGGGACCCGGCACCCAGGACTTGGTGGCCTCACCCGGACATTCTTCATGGGGTTGCCCAGCTCACACAGCACGACCTTGGTCTCATTCTCCTTCTTCTGGTTACAGATAAGCCTCTCAAAGCCCTTGGAGGGGGTGGTTTCAAGAAAGAAGATGGTTACAGAGCAGCCCGTGCGTACTGAAGCTTCTGGGGAAGTCTGGGAGAGCCTGCTGTGCCAGGCTGGGCGCAGGGCTCTTGGGGCGGGGAATTCGGGTGCTGTCACACTCTCGTTTACGTGTTACTCTAGCGCTCTGTTACTTGTCATGATGTTTGGAAGTAAAAAACACAAAACATTACACAGACTATAATCCCATTGTTACAAACTACATCAACAAACGAACTAAATAAATAAATACATACGATACCTACACAAGTGTCTGTCAGTGCCGAGAAAAAAGACGAAAAGGAAACCCACCGAATGTTAATGGTTCCTGCTAACATTTAGTTGCTGAGCCATTTTGGACTTGGGTTTTATAATAAAGTTCTTAAATTTAGGGCCATTTGCAAGCACTCCTCTTCCAAAATTTTAAAAAATACAGCTTTCACAGCAGAGCGTAAGACAAGTAGGGGCTCCCAGCATGTGCGAAGGCCCCCACACCTCTCACACCCCCAGCAGGGCCCCCTGGGGGCCCTCACCTCGACATCGCTGAGGGCCCTCATGTAGTGGGCACCCAGGGGCAGGTGCACCGCCAGCTCGGCCTCGTAGGCCCCCTCCCCCTCGTTGGCTGCGTCCATCTTTAGCTCCAGCACATTATCGGCTCCAATGAGGAGCGGGGAGCCTGTCCTGTGGGGAGAAAGGAGGAAGAGGCCCGGTCCAGGCCCAGAGTCTGGGAGGAAGGCAGGGGCGGAGGGCAGCGAGCATATTGGTGTATGACATCCCAGGTAGGGAGGAGGTGACATCAGAGACAACTGGGCCAGGGGAGGGTGGAGTGGGAGGTCTCCTCACACGTGGGCGGAGAGCTGAAGCTGGGGCACGCACAGGTGGTCTTCCCCGCAGTCCAGGATGATGCGGGTCTGCAGAGGGCACATCAAGGAATGTGGGTGAGTGGGGGCACGTGAAATTAGGGGATTGGAAGGCCTGAGAATGAAAGGAGTGTGGAGATGACACCAGGGTTTGGGGCTTTGCAGCAGGGTATGGGATGACGTCATGGCGTAGGTGGTGACATCAGGGTTTATATTTGAGTTTAGAGGTGACATCAACACTTGGGGTTTAGGAGACACTGAGGTTTTGGGGTTTTCATTAGGGTTTACAGTGGCAGCAGAGATTAGAGGTGACATCGAGGTTTCGGGGTTCACATTACAACTTGGACACGAACCCCAACCCTGCCTTTCTGGTAGGGGTCCTTCACCTCCCTGGGCTGTTTCTGCCCACCCTCACCTGCTCCTGGACAAGGGTGTCTCCGTGCAGCACGACAGCAGGGGCCAGTCCATCCTTCGCAGGTGGCAGGGACACATTGACACTGAGCACAATGGGGCTCAGCTTGTCCCGGAAGTCGGCCTCATCCTAAGGAGGGGACAAGAATCAGGCTAACTTGCTGTCATGCACCCTAGCACTGACGACCCCTAGACCTGCAGCGCCCAGCCCACACCCCAGGGCTGAACGGAGAAACTCACACACCCAGCCCTGCCCATTCCCAGCCCGGGCGTACACGGAGGAAGGCCTTGATGTTGTGGCAGATGGGGCTGTGCCTCCCCCCCAGGTCTAGGTGCAGGGTGGCGCCCGCCTGTTGAGAGTTCAGCAGCAGCACCCTCCGGCCCTGGCGGGGCTTCTGCCGGTCCAGCTGCAGCTCGGCATTGAGGCCTGACAGGGCGGGCAAGCAGGGAGCGTCAGGGTCTCCCTGGCCAACCTCCAAGGGAGCTGAGGTCCGCTTCCTCCTGTGCCCACCGTGCCACTCACTTAGCTGCTGAGGAATATTGTGCCCGGTGGCTCCTACGCACATCTGGATTCCAAAGCTGCAAAGATGTGAGTGGGGCTTAGGGGTCAGGGCCCCTGATGCCCCAGATCCTGCCTGGCCCATGCCCTCTGTCTCCTCACCAGCTCACTGCTGTCTTGGTCTGGGGCAGGACACAATCCTTCACATCAGGATTCAGCGAATCTTGTACCATCAGCTGGACAGTGGCCATCACCACCGGCTGAGCTCTGGTGGGATGGGGGGAGGGCTTGCCACTGTGGCCCCTTCCGGCCTGCTCTTCTCCCTACCCCTCCCGTGGACCCAGTGCTCACCTGTACACAGCCACCTTGTCAGCCCCATAGGCTCCCACCAATAGGTCTATAGGTATTGGGCGGGGGTCGGAATTGGTAATTAGAGAGGGCATGATGTCATCATCTTCCCGGGAGTTCCCCAAACCATTTCCCCTGCTGGAGGTTTGACCTGGCCCTCCCAGGCATTCCGGCCCCACGGACAGGTCAGAGCTCTCAGTGGGGCTCCCAGTTGGGCACCGCATGGCCCCTGGCCGTGTCTCCTAGCATCTCCAGCTAATGCTCAAGGGCCCTTCTTATTTAGCTGGGGGCAGTCCAGGGCACCTGGGTATCCATTGTCATCGATGTCCGTGGCACCTCGCAGGGAGAAGCCGAAGCCAGAGCCTGTGGGGAAGGGGCTGTCCAGGACCTGGGAGGGGCGTGAGCTAAGCCCCTCACTCTGGCCCAGGAACACCAGCACTTGGCCCCGACCACTGGGACCCCCGTAGGGGGCAGCCACTGCAACATCTGGGGGGAACAACAGAAGGAGAACGACTGTTTGTTTTCCAGTCTCTCCAGGTGGCCCTGTAAAACTTTCAGGGGTTCCTACTCTGGGCAGACCCCAGGGTCAAGGAGGCAGCTGCCCTGCCTTCCAGGAGTTTACAATTGGGTCAGAGAGAGATCCATCAAGTAGAGCTGTTATAAAAACAACAGCCCTCACTATGTGTTGGGAAAAATACATGGATGTGATTTCATTCGATCCTGAATATTAAGCATCATTATTCCCATTTTAGATGAGACAACTGAGTCCCAGAAGATGAAGTAGCCAAGACCTATTGAATACTGACCCCCTCTTCCTTAGAGACCGTCGCCCCATGTGCTTACACTGTGCACAGTCAGAGCCACGTCATGGGCTTGTCATCACCAATAACTTTGAAGATCCCTCTTAAAAATGTGTTATTCATCATAATGATTAATCTTCATCTTATTAATTTGTAAGAGTTTTCTGCATGTGACAGGAATCAAGACCTTTGATCTATATTTTGTAACTGTCTTTTCTTTGTCTTCTGTACAGATTTTTCCTTAAAAATATTTGTTTTTTTTCTGATCAAGTTACCCAGAATTTACCCAAGTCAAACACCCTGGCTACAGCTGTCTGCCCAGGCCCCGGGCCTCCACTCTCTCTGATCTTTGGCTTCCTCATCTTTTTTGTTTTTTAATTTGTTTTTAGAGAGAGGGGAAGGGAGGGAGAAAGAAAGGAAAAAACCATCAGCGTGAGAGGGAAACATCAGTGGCTACTCGTGTGCACCCCACTGGGGACCTGGCCCGAAACCCAGGCATGCGCCCTGACCAGGAATTGAACCGGCAAACTTTCGTTCTCTGGGACAACATCCCGCCCACTGAGCCACACTGGTCAGGGCCGGCTTCCTCATCTCCATTTATTTCCTGAACAGTCGATCGCCCTTGCCATATCCCCAACCATCTTGTCCCACTGGCAGCTTTGGCAAGCCTGGCCAGGCCCCACCAGGGCAGGTACCATGAACCTGACCTCCAGCCTTCACTAGGCACTGCCCAGCAGCCCTACAGGGTCAGGGGGTTGGTCTGCTCAGCACTTCTTTCAAACATTCTCCACTCTGTCAAGCTCCCAGAGCCCCCTCTTCCTTCACAAAGGAAAGAAAAGCAGCCCAAGGGTTATGTTATAATTTCACACCTACTTTTTTTCCCCTTTTCCTCATCTGATATTGGAATAGGTGTCCCTCCTTTACCCTGACACTGGGCTTAGCATCGTACCCCCCACCCCAAATCCCTTAGGCATTGAAGGGACCCTCCTCCAATTCATTCCTCCACCCCCCATTTCCCCACAAGATCATTTTCCTTCACATTCAACTGCTCCATATTCTTTGAGATTAAAATACCCCCCCCCCTTGACCCCATCTTCTTCGGTAATCACCTTTTCTCTTTCACAGACCAGTTGGAAGAGCTGTCTACACTGGCTGCCTCCAGTTCTTCACTTCCATTCATCTTACCCCATGCGTTCTGGCTTCTGTCCCTACACAGCCCTGAATCGGTCCTTGTCGCTGTTGCCAATGACCTCCTTGCTGTTAAAGACCATGGATATTTCTCCAGCCCCATCTAATTGTACCTTTCAGAAATATCTGGAGTCGTTAAACTCTTCCTTCTGCTTAGAGCACGCTCTTCCTTTGAGTTTTGAGCCATCAGATCTCCTGTCTTCTTGCCCACCCGGCTGGATACTCCTGTCCTCTCTCCAGACTCACTTCCTCTGTGAGTTCCCTAAACGCTCTTGCTCCACAGCGCTCTGCCCTGGGCCTCTCCTCTCTTCACAGGCTCCCAGGGGCTCCACCACCCTCCCCCCGTCCCTATCTCCCACTCAGAGCTCTCGGAAGTGGGGAAAGCTACACCCAGCTGCTCTCTGGCTGTGTCTGCCTGATGCGGGGAAGTCCTTCAAGATCAAATAGATCCAGAGCTGGGCTGCTGATGTCACCTCCCCAGACCTGCTGCTTAGCCTGAGTTCCAGGCAGGAAAGGGCACCACACCCCACTGAACTCCTCTGTCACCCACCAACTCCTCTGCCTGGGCTAATGCAAACAGATTCGAACTGGTCTCCTTTAACTTTCTCTGCTTAAAGCTCTTCCTGGCTCCTGCTGTCCTCAGGTCAAATCCACGGTCTTAATCGCGGCCGTTAGCCCCTCGCCGCAGGGGAGCTCCTCTCTTCCCTTACCATTGTAGCCATCCCGGTTGAGGTCTCCCAGGGGTGCGATGGCTGAGCCAAATCGCCCATAGAGCTGTGTGCCAGTCAGCAGGAGGCTGGGGGTGCCCAGCGCCTGGGAGCCCCGAGGCTGCAGGAACAAGTACACACGCCCCACCTCGGCCAGCTTGCGGTCAGAGCGGCTGTCCATGTACAGCGGCGCCCCCACCAGCAGGTCGTGCCTCCTGCAGGCCAGACGCGTGGTTAGTGGGATGGGCTAGGGGGTGGCTGAGGGCCAGGGCACATCTCGCCCATCCTCACCCTCCCCACTCTTGAGAGTGCGGGCTAGGAAAGGAGGAGATTCAGCTGGGTAGGGCTGGGGCGCACCCTCCTCACCCGTCCCCGTTGACGTCAGTGACGGCCACCGAGTGCCCGAAATACGAAGCCACCTGCAGAAAGACAAGGCACACCTTAATTCCCGGCCTCCAGACCCACCACCTTGTCTTAGAAATCGACCCCCGCACCCCCGTGGAATATTCTAGGGTCCGAATCCCTCAGCCTGGGCCACCGCATCAGGAACCGGCCCTCACCTGCTCTCCCTGCAGCCGGTGCAACGTTCGGTAGTTCGAGTACAAAATTTCCACCTGCGCGGACAACGCACAAGAGCGCGTCGTTCTTGTCCCCCCAGGCAGCCGCTCGCTCCGGGTGAAAAGGGGCAGAGGTGTGGCGGGGTGGGTGCTCAGACTTAAGAGTAGGGTCAGGGGCTACAGAATGCCGAATGGCGGGGCAGGCGGCACTCACGGCTCCCAGGGTCCAGCTCCAGGTGGGGGCGCCGAAGACATACTCTGAGGAGAACCGAATGAGGTTCTTGGAACCTTCCTGACTCCCGTCCACCATTCCGCACCCAGGAGAGATTTTAGTGCGAGGCTTGGTGGTGCTCCTCCCGGGCTGGGCTCCCCACCCCCTGTCCCTAAGTGGATTTCTTGCCTGTAGTGTTGGGGTTCCCGTCGAACTCGCCAACGGCTACCGAATACCCTGAAGACACAGCGCGAATTAGTTTTTGTGCGAGAGCGAAGCAGGGAGAAGGCGGAGGGCGAAGAAGGAGGAAACTAGGACATCACCCAGTTTAAACCCTGCGTTATGGAGACAGCAAAGCGAAGGCCATCGAGAGGCCAAGATCTGCGGGAAAGGCGGGGTAGGGCACGTGGGAGTCGGGCGGTCTGCGGGAGAAGCTGCGGGAGCAGAGGGCGGGGACGCCTTGCTCGGGGGCTGGGGCCGGCCAGCCGGGGTCCGCGTGGGGGCGCTCCAGCCGGGGGCGGGGGCGGGCGGTGTGACCGACTGCTGGGAAGCCCCTGCGGGCGGGCGCGCGGTTCCGGGGTTACCCCGGTAGCCGTCGAAGTGCTCTGGATGGCTGGAGTCGAAGGTGAAGCGTTGGGTGCGCACATGCCACAGGAGGGTGCCCTGGCGGTAACTCGAGAAGATGTCTGCTATTGGAGCCTGCGCCAGGAGACCTAGGGCGCGAGGGTCAGTGGGTGTGCAGGCCCAGACTCCGGGGTCTCCCCGGGCCTGGAGTAGAGGGGAGGGGGGTGTAGGGGCGGGCACGTACCTAAGAAAAAATAGCCGCCGGGGGCCCCAAGCACCAGCTCTCCAGCCTGAAAAAGGAAGCCCTGGAGGTGAGCGCGGACCCTGTTTGGGAGCCGCCCTCACGACGTTTCGGCTCGCTACTTGCCTCGGTGACCACGGCGCTGAAGCCGGCTTCACAGTAGCGCCGGTCTTCCCCTAGAGGAGGCACGGAGGAGGGTCAGAGAAGGGGCGGACGCAGAAGCGGGCACTGAGCCGGGGGCGGGGCCAGAGGCGGGGCCGTGGGCGGTGCAGGGGCGTGGCCTTGAGTCCGCGGGGTAGCGGCGGTGTTGCTAGGAGCTGGGGAGAGCAGCGGCGGGATAGAAAGCCGGGCCAGCGGGCGCTGGGAGAAGGTTCGGAAAAAGAGTCTGGCTCCGTGGCCGCGAGTGGGCGGAGCCAAAACGGAGAGCGGAGCTCACAATATTTGTACGCCAAGTAAACCCGGCTCATGGTGTTGGCCCGACAAGGCGAGAACTCCGCGCGGCGGGTGTTCTGGGGCTGAGCTAAGAAGCAGCCACCTACAGGCGTCTTCTCCGCCTCCTCGGTCTCTTCCAGGACGTTCCAGTGCTGCCAGGGGGCGCAGGCCTGCGGCAGGGCCACAGAAAAGTGGGGAAGAGGCGGGACTTGGGCTTCTGCCTCCCGCCCCCCAACAAGCCTCTCCCTATGTCCCCGTCCCGCAGTGCCCACCACAATGTTGTCGTTCCAGCTGACGACTGACGCCCCCAATCCTTGCCCGGCCTTGAAGGTTTGGAAAGTTTGAGAGCCTACTTTTCGGGTCTCATCATCTGGAGGGCACAAGACAGGGCGGGGTGTTGAAGCCCGGTTGTCCATGCTCTCTCTAACCCCTCCTTTTCCCTCATTGCCTGGTACTCACTAAGATCGAAGGACAGGGAGGAACACTGGCCACCCTCGGTCTTCCAGGGACATATGAACACGCCGCCCATCTCCTCTTGGTTGCGACCCAGGGTCCGCGGGGCGCCCACCACGATGGCCACGCTGCGTAGGAAAGCTGCATGAACATCGCGCAGATTCCGGATACCCCATGCCCCAGTGCCGGTGCTGGGAGCATTACCCTGAAGGGCAGTGTGCCTTGGGCGATAGTGTATCATATTTCCTCAATGAGACTTCACCGACCATGTAGGCCAACATTTTCAGTTTACGGCCCATGAAACCAAGACTCCCAGGGAGGGTGAATCACACGCCTGAAGAAACCCGCGAGTTAGGGGAACGCTGGAACTATAACCATTTGGGTTGATACGAATACAAGGGGTTTATATCCTTGCTGAGAAAGACCTCCCAAGCTCTGTACCCACCTACGCTCCCCATTGCCCCCTCCCCCAAAAGCCAGGGGTTTACATGATCCCTAGAACGTTGAACTGTTATCAGATGTGTTCTTGAGAGCTAGTTCTAATTAAGAATTAGAGAAGGTAGGGTGCTGATACTGCTGAGCACCCTGGTAGATTTAGGTTCGAACTGCAGATCTGCCATATGTAAATTGGGGACAATACCAACCCATCAATGCTGTCAGGATAAGTAAATGTATGAGGAAAATTCAGCATGGTACCAGCCAAATAACTCACAGCAAGTGCTCAGAAAGTGCGGAGATTATATATACATATAATCTATCTATCTATCTATCTATCTATCTATCTATCTATCTATCTATCTGGCATGCAGGATGTTTGTGAAGTAGTACCCAGGAGACCATTATCTGTGGTGAGGGAAAGAAGCAAGAAAGGCTAAGGGAAGGAGTCAAGTTTTAGATTCAAGTCCAGCAACAGCCATGGGCCACACAAACACCCCGGGGGAGACTTGGAGCTAGAGGGACCCTTCAGAACTCTTCAGAGTTGATGTGTGGGGCCCTTACACCCTCTCCTCCCTCCACAGTCCTCATTGATCAATTAGTGCTAGGTCACGTTGGGAAGGGGACTGAACTTTGCGGGAGGTGGCTTTCTTCAGCCGAGGAAATTCGCCAAGGGGCTGATACTGGAGTGCTGTCTGCCACTGCTGCTCCCCGAAGTTGGGGAGCACGCTGTCCGCCTCTGTAAGTAACTAGCTCAGCAGAGTTGCTGTGACGAGGAGGAGCAGGACTCTAATCTTGGCAGTGTGATCTCGCAGCCTGATTTTCTTCCTAGCCACCGATGCTCTATTGCTTCTTTTCAAATATCTAGAATTTTGATGGGGATAAGGGAAATGGAATAGAAAAGCGAGGTGGGTGGACAATTTTACAGTTTTGCAAGTCAATTTAAGACATGTGCACTTCTTTCTGTATTTTGAGGAGATGAGGGTGGAATGGGTCACCAACTGACACATGGAGGAAGAAATAAGATATTAACTTTTGTTTTGCCTTTGTTTTTGCTGTAGTTTCACGGCCTATCTCCCCACTGGTGTGCTTCTCTGATACTCTCACCTGAGCAGGTCCCTGCCCAGTAGTCTTAACAGACCCTGGAAGTCACTTTATTCAACCTCTACCACAAATGGGGATCGAGGCTCACAGAAGTAGTAATAGTGGGGGAATCCTCTCTTCCCACACCCAAACTTCCCCCAGGACTTACCTGCTGTGGCTGTCCTTGCAGAAGTCCAATGAAAACCCAAAGTGGCTGCCGTTGGGGCCTGTGTAGAATGTGAGCCGCTGTGGGTCCAAGTTCAAGGCCGAGGCTGGAGGGGCAGCACCGGGCCCCAAGAGCATCTGCACCCACTCCAGGAGCCAGACGGCATGAAGTGGACACAAAGCTCTGGCCATCATCCTTTTCCCACAGCCTCCTTGGCAGGAATGGGCTCTCCCTTCTTCCTTTCCAGTTCCCACCACAGGAAGTCCTTTCTTATCAAACTTGAACCCACTTACTGAGCAGTAGGCAGAGCAAAGGGCTATAGGCCCTGGACCCATATGGTTTCTCGGACTGGCAGGAAGGGAAGGGGGTGAGGCCACCCTGGGGGTGAATGCTGATGGCTGAAAGCCATGACTCCTCCCTTTTCCTGAGTAGTTTATCACAAAGTCTTGTTGGCTCTGCCTCTCAACTATGTCTCTGGAATCTTCACACTATTTCCACTACCACCATGCCAGTCTAAGCCATCAGCACTTTCTGCTAGGGATAGCTAAAACCATGAACTAGCTGGTCCATACACCCCTACTCTAGCCCACACTTCCGTAGCTCCTCCTCCTCCCGCACAGCTGCCTGCACCGTGTGGCACACTGCAACTTGGCCAGAGGTGGGGGAAGGAGAAAGGAAGCTGCTGCCTTCTGATAAAACCTGAGCCATGTATCGTTTTGAATGAGGCACCTATCCACTTCCTTTTATGGCCTTGGGCAGCTTCAGTCAGTCACGTTAGTGCAGCAGCTTCTTCCTCCATCTCGGGCCAAGTCTCTCAATGTGGTCACAGCTGTCAGCCAGGGCTGGGAAAAGGGTGGTGAATGGATCATGGTCCAAGGGGAGGAGAGATGGGGATACACTGGAGCCAGTCCAGGGTCTTCTGGCTCACAGGCTTTGCGATTATGGACCTCACTCTTTCTGGTGACAGAGCTCTTATTCAAACATCAAGAATTGATTCCAGTGGGGTCACTGCCAAGGGGAAACCTCCCCTGACTCTTCAGGCTGGCCCCCTGGGTTTAACTCGCTGTTTGGTCATGGCCTGTTCACTGGCTTGTGTCCATGAATCCCCTGAGAGCAAGGTCGTTTCTGCAGCCTGGGGCCTAGCCAAGAGTGCAACGTGCAGCAGGTATCGCTGACACACTGAGTGGAAGTGCACACTGAGCTGGGAGATGCAAACATGGGGTCCTGCAGTGGAAAGAGAAGGAGTTGTTTTGAGCAGAAAGGCAAAGTCATGTCTTCTGTGGACAAGAGGAAGAGGAATGCCAAGTCTTATTGACACGTCTTCCCCAAAAAGCAGGTTCCCAAGAAGGGAAGTTGGGACCTGCTGGGGGCACAGGCACATGGCCACATCCTCCTCTTGCTGTTTTCTCATCAAGCCTGACCCATCTTGGCCTGCCCAAACCCTGTGCCATCCTGGATCCCTTCAGCTCCTCCCTTCCTCTAATTCACCATCTCAGCACACAGCTCAAAATCCTACACCTTACTAGGTTCAAGTCCCTTAAGCTTTAAGGAACTTTCAACTTCAAGGCCTCCTTCACTGCTGATTTCACAGCGCCAGGATCATGTAGGCGTGTAATGCATCTGTCACGATGAGTACTTAACTCAGTCTTGCACCTTCCTTCCAACTCCCCACTGCCTCAGTGGGGTGGTATTGTAATTACTAGGGTATACTGCACAGCCCCAAATTAACTCACATTTCTTTAATATTTTTTAACAAGTACTTATTCTGCTCAAGGCACTAATAAGATGCCTTATCAAGGATCTGTAAAAAACAGTCCAGAGGAAGACAGGAACACCTGTAGCAGAGGAATAGTAAAGCATGCCTTGAAAAGGGCAGAGATTATGTCTAGCTGAAATCCTTTATATCACATGCTCCTCGAAACCACCCTATGAAATAGGTACTGACATGCCCCTCTCGTAAATCCCGAAACTGCGGCACAGAGTATCAGGTAAAGTGCTCGAGTTTACACAGCCCATGGGTGGATTCAAACACGTTCGTATTTGAACTCATGTTCTTAACCATTCCACTGTTACCTTTTGTCAGAGAGCGAAGAGGTTCCAGGCAGTCTCTAAGGAGAGTGGCAAAACATAGAGGTCAACTATGGGGAAGGGCAAGTAGTTGACTCAGGACAGGGTGGACTGGCGAATTAAAGTGGAATGGAAGGCTGGGGTCAAATAACTGGAAGTCCTTGAGTGCTTTATAAAGAAATTTGAACTCTGTAGGAGACAAGGAGTCATAAAGATTTCTAAAGCCAGAGAGTAAGAGATACATTGATGAATTGTGCTACAATTTGGACAATTACACTGGCAGCCTGTGGATAGAAAGAACTGGAAAAGGCAGGACTTAGTGGGAAGACCAGAGAGCAACTGCAACCCTCTAGGTTTAAGGTGGTGAGGCAGGAATGAGACAACAGCAGAGATTACACAATCAGTTAACTGGACGTGGTGCGTAAGTGCCAAGTAATCTGAAGCTTTGGTGCCTTGTTGGCTGGTAGGACCACGGTACCAGTAACTAAAATTGGAAACAGGTGGAGCATCCAAATTGGGAAGCAAAAGCAGCTTGGTATGCGGCAAGGATTCCGTTCCTCTGCGTGGCCCTTTGCAGTCTGAGCGGGGTTAATCTCCCTTCTGAGATGGCAGGCAGAGGACTGCTGCGGACCCTGCGGCCACTTTCCCACCCCATCGGCGGCCCGAGGCCTGGAGTCCCTCAGTGAATTCAAAGCTCTGTTAAGGCTTCATTAAGTCAACAATTATTGAATTTTTACTGTGTGCCTAGCACTGATGCAGATACACAGAAAAATCTTTTATCATCTTCAGTTTCCTTTCTAAATCCTGATGCATAATCTTCAGTCAATGGTATTTTACTTTGTTCGTATCTTTCTTGAGCATATAGTCAAAATGTCTATGATGTCTTCAACTCCGTAAGACATTCTCAGGGATTAAGAAAGAAAAGGTGGGGAAGTGTAACAGTCAGTTCCTATCCTCTTAGAACTTAGAGTTTTATTGGGAAGCAGTGAATACAAAATGAACTGCTGTCAGATTCTGAGAAGCCAGTAAGATATGGGACAGGGAATTATATCCCAGAGTCAGGGAGGTCAGCCAGGAAATGATGCAAAAATCCAGACACGAGTCGATGAGGGGAAGGTGAAGGTGTCTCTGGCAAGTAAGAATGGAAACGCCCAACGACCGGACTGGATGTTGAGAGTGTGGAAGAGGGCGCCGCTCTGCGTTCTGAGCCCAGGTGGCTGAGGCAGGGAGCCGCACGCACCTTCCCACGGGGCGGGCTCTGCAGGCCAGCCTGCTTCTTTCACTGGCACTGTGCCTGCTCAGGAAATTAATTCCTTTCTTTCTGGGAAGGAATTTTGCTATTTTAGAAAAACAGGCAGACCTCAGCATCCAACCTGAGGTCCAAGTTGAATAGCTTCTCTTCAGTTAAGGGGAGAACACAGGTATTGTGAGAGTAGTTCAGAAACAGACATTATACTTCCTGAAAAGCTGAGGAAGAGAAATGAATTTATTACTATAAATCCATGGTTAGCTCTGGGTGCTAACCTTTCCCTTTTGTGAAAATTGTTTTGATTCAGTAGAGACTTTTATCAGCTCAGTCAGAAGGAGTATTTCCTTTTAATATTCTATTAATTATTAGCTCTCAAGCACTGTACTATTATTGAAAGGTTGAGAATAATTCGAAACTGATTCTGGTATACAGAACTACATCTGGAGGGCGAAGGTCAGGCAGGTAACTCTTGTAATCCCATCACCCTGAAGTTTACCTAAAATCCTGAAGTCAAAGCCAGAGATTCCAAGCCCATTTATTTAGCGAACACTTACATTCTACTATACACAGATTACACATCTATAATGAGGTAAAGGTAGAAAAAGAACATCTGGTGGGAAAGAGTGGAAAGAAGGCGTACATTCCAAGGATGAGGAACTTTATTACATTTCTTTCCACAACATAACCTTCCCCTCCACTCGGGCAGCCTGAGCTCGGAGCAGCACAATTCCAAACATCAGCAGCACCTGGTTCACAAGAGTCTCCTCCTCGATCACTTCAAACGAGACGTTATTTGTAGCACTTGTAGCCCATAATTCCATCCCTTCCCAGCTTGAGTGGGCGGGGCAACAACCACAAGAGACTCTACTAAGTTTCCACAAATCATTGGTTTATTAGAAAGTTCCTTTCCCTAATTTTACAGCGTATATATCTCTATCATATGTGATAAAGTTAAATACAATCTTTTATGCTTATAAGGAAGGATAGGCTACTTTGTTTTTCTTTCTTTAAGTTTTAAAATCACTATTCTGAAAGTTAACGAAAACTGCCCCCAGGAAGGTAGAGGCAGCCAGAGTATGGCTCAATCTACAAGCTAATGGGAAGCAGCACAAAAATGTTAATACTGTATTATTTAAATTATTTACATGGGCTGAGAGCAAAGAAAAATTAGTCCCTTCACTTCGAAGACATGATTTCATTTTTCCAGTGCTAGTTATCAAAAAAGTGGTGCTTCTGAATCCCACGAGGAGCACTGAAAGAGTAGGAGGGTCAGTCAAGACCCTTGTTTGCCCAGCACTAGCTTCTCATAAACTCAAAACCTTCTTCTTTTTGGGAATTTGAGAAACAAAACAGCAGGGTTTGTTTTCCCTGTAGGTCACAACCCAACCATTCTTGTCACAGCAATGGGGAGGGAACCGCCAAACAGGGAACTGCTAACTACACTGAAGACGATGAGACCTGCAATTTAAACACCTCTGGGTCAGTGTGTTCATTAGGTCTGGGCGCCTGGGTGAAAGGCAAGAGGAGGAAGAGGAATTGAGGTGGTACTTCCTCTGGTAGGTGTCATGATGTCACAGAAGAGAAAAAAGGAATCTTCACTGCTTAAATTAAGCTGGGCTAAAGGCATGAAAACCATGAAGCAAAAGAATTTGCAATATCTACAAACGTGCTCACCTCCCACCAAAAAAAGGAAGAAAACTGTCTCAACTCTATCATCCCCCAGTCCACTTCTACTTGTTTCTAGCCAACCCAAAAGGCACATTAAAAAAAAATTGTCAGAGGAGGCTAAGTACTAGGAAGGCAAACGGACTGCCTGGAACAAGGCACCCAGGAAACCCCTAATCACTCTGCATCCGCTTTCAAATAAAGCTCTTGAACGTCTTCCTCCTCTGTGGGGCCCGCCTGGTTCTCTGCAGAAAACAGCAGAGCACATGAGGGAGACCGTCATGACCGAGTGTCCTCCCAACACCCCCAGCTGACTGATGCCGTTAGTTAAAAAATCCCAGTGCTGGGGGCCCCATTTAATGCAGATTAGTGAACATTTTGTTCCCGCAAAAATGTTAAACAATGTTCCTTTCTTGTTTTAACATTTTTATAGTTCATAACTTCAAAAAAATACATGAGCTTGATAAAATATACATGCTTAGTCATTTTTGCATCTAGCAGAAAACAAATACTTTATTTTTTGTTTCCATTTTATAACCTTTAGTTCTTAGTCCAACTAGGGCAAACATATTTACACAAAGCCACCAGAACAAGGATCACTTAAAGAGCTGGATGTAAAAAATATTATTGCAGTATACTACAAATATGGAACCTTTTTTATGAGCTACAAAAAGCAGCATTTACGTTTATAGAGTTCAGTGCAATTTTTTTTACATTAAAAAAATCCTATAAATTAAGAAGGAAACATCAACGTGACAGAAAACACACCCTTCGGACACACGAGCTCCTCTCCGGGGAAGCACGGGGGCGAGTCTCTGTTCCGCACAGCCTGTAACGGCGACAGGATCTTCTTCTCTGGGATATGCCGACGTCCCTCCTGGAGTGAGGGACAGGACAACAGCAGTGCCAAATGTGCGGCTCTCTATGTGGGGAGTGGAGTGAACAACAGCCCGAGCAGCATCTGATTCCAGGTCAGACTCCCTTTCCAACTTCCCCAGATAACACACAGCCACCAAGGGATGGTCAACAACAATGGGAAGGCAGGACCAGAAGGACAACCCGCTGGCCAGAGAGGAGGAAAATGGTTTAAAACTTACAGAAGGGAAGAGCAGAGGTTAAAAGTGGAGGGAGGAGGGGAGTGTCTAAACCTGACGGGTGGGAGACGTTGCTGCACAGGGGTGGGTAGCACTTACTGGTGTTCCGTAGCTTAGAAACACAGGAGGAGGGACAAAGGGGAAAAACAAATCCCTGACAGTGAACCCAAAGCAAACCTCAAATCTAAAACCAGCCCTGCAAGCCAAAACTTGACTCTTTGGCTATCAGACACTGCCCATCCCAGCTTCTACCTGCTGGCATAATGGCTCGACACCCCCAAGGGAAGACTTACGGGCCACTTTCCCTGGTCCTACCTGGGCTCTCACCCCCAACTCATGTGCCATGGCTGGGAGGGTGCTGCAGGTCTTGGCCTGAGAAGATGGGGTGAAGTAGTGGGTGAAGATGGAGAGCAGTAGCAGCTGCTGCAGCAGGCCGTGGGGCAAGGAGGGTAGGGTAGAGGGCAGCATGTGGGACAGGGTGGAAGGTGAAGGGTCCAGGATGAATGGCTGAGGCAGGAATGATGTGGATGGGATGGCTAGCAAGAAAGGTGGCAGGGTGCCCAGGGATGATTGAGTGAGTGAGGTGGGACAAAGAAATGGGGGTCAAGTGCGGCTGGGGAATATGATGTACTTGGGCCAGTGGCTGGGGATGAGGGTGGGGATGAATGCCAATGGCAGCAGCAGCTGCGGCAGCATGATGCTGCAGGATAGCATGCTGAACAGTTGTGATGGAGGTGGCAGAGGCTGTGGCCGGCTGCTGAATATGGATGGGCTGCAGGGCTGGTGTGGCTGGGGCCAGGGCAGCAGAAGCTGGAAAGGCCTTTACTTGCTTGGCCAGAAGCTGCTGCTGGATGTGTTGCTGTGCAGCCTGCTGGAGCTTGCTGTACTTCTCCATCTCCTCGGGGGTGAAGGTGATGGGCTGGCTCTCCAGCGGAGCCAGGGAAGCATCCTCAGCCCCATCCGCTGACTCAATACTAGGCTCCCCACTGGGAGGTGCGTAACTGGGGAAGTGCTCAAGTTCTGGCACGATAGGCAGCAAGGTAGATTCCACAGGGCCTGGTTGACTGCCACTATCCAGGGACTCTAGGGTGTCCCCGTCACTGGGGTCAGGGAGGTAGTTATGGGACATGGCTGGGTCCCCAGAATAGCAATCAGAGTGCACTGGGGTGCCTAGTGGAGCCACAGGGTGATCAGCAGTACCTTCTTCAGACTTTGGCTCTTCTGGAGGTGGTTCTGATAAGGGGCCAGCTGCTTCCTCTGGGGGGTACTGATGTCCAAACAGGGCATCGCTATTCCCTGGAGGCCCTTCTTCTGTCTCGGACTGTTCTTGCTCTTCTCCCCTTTCTAAGCCAGACTCTTCACATTTCTTAGTGTTGGGCTTTCGAGTGGCTGGGAGTTTCCCTATCAATGGAAGGACAGGCTTATTGCCAAGAGAGGGAGGGAGCTTGGGCCCAAAGTAACCTTGAGGGGGGTCCTTAAGCTTGAGTGCAGCTTTATTAGGGGTGGCCAGCACCTCCTCATTCACACTGGGTTTCCTCTCCACTTTCCTCGACTGGATCTTCTCCAGTAGCAGTTTGGCAGTAAGGGAATTCTTATCTTCAGGGCTGCAGTCACCCTCTGAACCCCTTCCTGCACCAACATTGCTGTTTTGAGACGGCGGGCCTGTCCCTTTACCGTCACCTCCTCTGCCATCTTCCTTCTTCTCAGGACCCTCTCCTCGGCCTGATCGAAAGTAATGAGGAGACTGGGAACGGTAGATTTTTGAACGAATGAAGTCTCGACGACCAGAACGCCTCTCCTCAGGGCTCTCATGACCCCATGACCCCTTCCTGGAGCCTGATCTCTGGGAAGGGCTTCTGGTGCTGCGGCTGCGGTCCCGGCTATAGCTCCGGCTCCGCTGCCAGCTGTGGGCTGTGGTACTACGGCTTCTCCGTTTGCTCCGGCTGCGGCTGCAACTGCTGCTGCGGCTGCGGCCTCGGGACCTCGAGCGCTCCCTGGTATGACTCCTAGACCGGCTCCGGGACTGGCTGCAGCTGAGGCTATAGTCATCGTCGGAAGAGGAGTACTTGTGCCGCTTAGACCGGTGCTTGGAGTTGGTGTAGTCTGAGTCGTCAGAGTCATGGGAGCGCTTCGAGTGCCTTCGTGATCGGTCGCTGTAGTCACTGTAGCTGTCATCAGAGTAACTGTGCTGTCTACTGTAGCAGCTCTGGTCCGAAGAAGCGTCTGAGCTACTCGAGTAAGAACGCCGAGAGGAGCGGTGTGAGGAATGATGGCGGTCAGATCGTGAGTGGCTATGGGAATGCTCACTGCCTGAGTCTTCCTCCTCTTCCTCCTCACTGTACTGGGACGGAGACTTCTGGTGCAGCCGGCGTGATGAAACAGTGTCACTATCCTCATCTCCACTACTGGGGCGACTCCGGTGACTGGAGCGGCTGCTCCGCTTGGTGCCAGCTCTTCGCTGGCAGGATGATGCTGCAGGCTCGCCTTTGTGTTTCCTCCCACCGTGGTCTTGGGCGCTCCCACCACCACTGCCTTCCTCTTTCTTGCCACTGCCCCCTTCTTCACCTGGGAGGGGTCTCCGCTGGGAGTCATCCGGGGCTCGCCGCCGTCTTCTCGGTGGTGCAGGGCTACCACTCCCAGGGGGTTCTGGTTTGGGTCCCCGTTCAGAATCTGCCTGGGCTGACTTATTCTTCTTTCGTTTTCGTTTCTTGCGCTTCTTAGACTTCTCCCCAGACTCAACCTTAGAGCTTTTCTCTTCTGGATCAGCCTTGTGTTTCCGTTTGTGTTTGTTGGATTTTTTGTGCTTCTTTTTCTTTTTGTGCCGGTGGGACTTGCCAGATCGTTCCTTCTTGCTAGGAAGGCTTCTGCCTGTGTCTTCTGTTTCTGATCCATGGCTGCCGCCAGGTTCCTGTTTATTCTGGCTGAGACAGCCAGACCCTGAAGCAGGTGCATCCACTCTGTCTCCTGAGGAATGTTCTATGTTTTCCCCTCCTTCCTTGCTTTTATTTGGCTCACCAGGATCAAGGCCTTGGAGATGGTCCTTTGAGGAACCTCCTATGTCTTTTGGTTTTTCTGTCCCTTTAGCTCTGGCATCTTTGTTCCTTGAAAGTTTAAAGTCAAAGTATAAAGGGTTACAACTGTATGAAATGGAGGGTTCTGCCTTGGTAAAAATTAATAGTTCCGATGGCCACTGGAGGGCAGTGCTTTCATCTTTGCTCAAAACTGGAAAGAAGGGACCGGTAGGATGTTTGGGTCCCTCATGGCTTTCCTTCCCTGCTGAGGTGGTCTGAGAGGTTTCTTTACAAGGGTTAGACTCATACATTTGGCTCTCTGAAGCCTTCTGACTCTGACTCTCTGAACTCTGCTCACTTATACCCCCTCCTGAGGCCTTCTTTGTTTCAGCTTTGCTTCCAGGTTCTGAGGGCTCAGCCATACCAGTTTCTGTCTGCTGCTGGGAGGCTTCACTAACTGTCTTTTCTGCTCCTTGGCTTGCTGCCACCTTGATGAAGCCTTTAGGCTTGGGAGAATTGCTTTTTTTGCTCTCCAAGGCATTCTTTGGGTGAGTACTATTATCACCTTCCATTTGTTCACTGGCTCTCATAAAGAGTAGGAAGGGAAAATTAGGTTTTACTTTGCAGTGTGCTGGGGGGATGTAGTGATAATACTCTGGCTCTGTAGCCCCAGCTCCTTCTTCTCGCTTCATTCTTTTTAGCTTAGATAATGTGGAAGCAAGGGACCCTCCATCCTGAGGGTCTTCGTCCTCTTTTTTACCATCCAGGTTACCACCACCATCCGAGTCTCCCACCTTCTGTAGTACTTGGTCAGAACCCTTCTCATCAGCTTTTGTTCCATCTTCAGAGGTCCCTTCCTCTGCGAGGTCTTTGAAAACTGATGCTATTGATTCGAGTTTGACAGGAGCCTTCTTGGCAAAAGAAAATGACACTCCCAATTTTTGTAGTGGAGTACCCAGATTATTCCTAATGCCAAAGCTGACACCCTGGGAGCCTGCCCCAGGAGCCTGCACCAGTCCCGTGGTGTTAGTGATCTGTACTGCAGTGAAAGGGCCTCCTTTATCTGTGGAGAATTCAGATCCCATACCACAGGCGGCAGCGGTGCTGACGCCGCCACTGTTTGTTACCGATTCATCTTTATCATCGTCTCCACCTTCTTCATCTACGGCCACTGTTGTTGGTCTGAACATAGGACCACTTCCAGGTGCACTACACATGGTTCAGAAAAACCAAAAACAAAAAAACAGGTTTAGGAGTACATTTCATTACTTCTTATCAAGTACTCACCTCCTGTTCTATCACCCTTCACAGGTGGGTCTGAAGGGCCCCAAGCGGTAGCCACTCCTCAGCCTCGTGCTGATGCAGGGAGTGCCCTCAGTGCGGCCAGGCAACGGCTCACGCTACCAATCTGTCAAGCTACATTTTCAAAACTAGACAGTCACTGCTATTTTTTCCTAAGGTGTCTAAATTAAAATACTTTATCACTACCATATGGTACAGTCTACCCTTCCTGTATCCATGCTCATTTCTTATTGTATCATCCTAACCATCAGTATGCTATCAAATGTATGGCTGAAAATCTATTCACAAAGGGTCTATTCAGCTAAAAACCAAAAACCAAAACAAACAAAAAACCCCAAGCCCCTCTAATTTCCTCTGCTTTCAAATTCCGTATTTTAAAAAATACCATTTCTGAAATTGTTATTCTAGTACAGTCGTCACAATTTTCCCTCAAATTTCATTTTTAAAAATGTACATGTTCTCTGAGTTGAACAGTCAGAAATCTCCACTGTGCTACCCTCCGGCAGTCTGTGTTCAGTGTGTCCGCCTGGGAAACTGCATCTGTGCCCACCTCCTGGGCACCGCACCCAAGCATTTGTTTTGGTTTTGTGATTCTTTCTAGGCATTCCATTCAGTGGTCATGATACCACCAAAGACTTTCTCAGCTTTGACAAGAGGAACACTGAGGAGCCTCAAGGCCAGTGTTTTAAATGCCTGTTACGCCTGAAATTTATACAGTGTGTGAACTATAAAGATATCTTATCTACCAAGGCAAACTGAAGAACGAAGAGGATTGGTTATCTTTTTGGTTGAAGTCCCCATTACCTGAACTCTAGCTACTAGCTGTCTTAAACTCAGGAGTCAAATATATTTGGATAATGTGGCATCCCTTGCTCTCTGAACTGCTGTTGGAAGATGGGAACCCAACAGAGTTGGATGGCAAGATACTTACACTGTGTCATGAAACCTACTCCACAGCAAAGAAACCATCACATTGAATAAAAAGGGGACTTATTTTGATCTTTTGCTTAGTCTTTGCCATGTTACTTCAGTAATACTTACTATGGGGTCATGCATTACTCTCAGAACAACGAAACAACTGATGAGGGTTCAAAACCTTTTATTCTCCCCAGAGATCATGTGCTCATCTTTTAACTGTTTGTTTATAAAACAGAACTAAAAGTCATCTCTGAAGAAAAACATGTATTACAGTATGTCCTGAACTAGATGGTGGCCTTTTATGTATGTTTTGAGGAGGTACCCTTGCAACATGCTAAAGAGGAACATGCTTACTACACAAAGAGACGCCAAAGAAGGACTCTACGGACAAGTTCAACCCAACATGAGAGCTGACAGGCTAATTCTGTTTCAAAAGTTACACTCTATGTGTTCTCTCCCTTCCTTCTGCCTCCAAAAACACAAGAGAAGTTAATAGGCAAAAATAGACCTAGTAAGTCCAGGAACCTGGAAACTCTTGACTCCAACTGGGCTGTAAACTTTTCATAAACACAATCAGTTTCTCTTTTGATTGTAACTGGTTCCTTCCTTTGGCCCTGGCCAGCCATTAAAAACAAACTTTCTTCTTTTATTTTAACCCTTACCTGAGGAGACGTATATTGATTTCAGAGAGAGATAGGAAGGCAGAGAGAAAGAAACACTGATGTGAGAGAGAAATATCGATCAGTTGCCTCTTGTACACACCCCAGCTGGGGATTGGATCTGCAACCTTTTGGTGTACAGGATGAAGCTCCAACCAACTGAACCACCCAGCCAGGGTGGGCCTAGTTCTTCTGATTGGAGCGTATGCCTCATGAATCCTCAGATGCTCAAAGACTGGGTCCCCAAAGTCTAGTTGCTTAGAAATTCAGCCCTAGGTGGAATAAATTCCACCTTAGGCAAAATATCAGCCTCAAATTGTTCATTGAGATCCATGAAAGAACATTAAAAAGAACATTCAAGAGGGCAGGAACCTTGGAGAATTCCCTAGGTTTCAGGGTGGTTAGTACTAACTGTATAGTCCTTAAAAGGCAGTTACAATACTTGAATCTGTGTCCCAGTACTTTTTAGCTATAAAATACTGTTAATATATATGCTTTTCTACCTAAGAACACTGGAGACAGGAACAATTAACAGCTCCATAATTTCTTAAACATCTTCTATCTGCTAAGCATTCTAACAAGCACTTTTTTATATAATAACTTAATCATTCTTCACAACAACCGTGAGTAGTGGACTTTTACTGCCATCTCCATCTTACAGACAAGACAGCACAGAGATGAGGTAATGTAAGGTCACACAGACTGTAGGATGTGCCCTCAGAAAAGCATATTCTTCTTAATTTTTTTTTTTTATTTTTAGAGAGAGAAAAAGGGAGAAAGAGAAGGAGAGAAACATCAATGTGTGTTTGCCTCTTGCGTGCCCTCTGCTGGGGACCTGGCCCACAACCCAGGCATGTCCCTGACTGGGAACCGAACTTGTGACATTTTGGTTTGCTGGCCAACACTCTCAATTCACTGAGCCACACCAGCCAGGGCCAGAAGAGCATATTATTAATCAGTGTATTATACTCCAAGTGTAGATATGCTTTTAGATTGAAAGAAGGATCTATCAAAAACTTAAAGATCATTATTCTTAAATTATAATCTTAAACTCTTAAAGGATTACAATTATCTGTAGACCCTCTGAGAAAAAGTATCCTCACCATTCAGCTTGTTTTCTTTGCTCTGCCAACTCATGGAGGCGCCGAAGAGCTTTTTCCTGTTTCTTCTCATCCTTGCGGGATCTTGAAGAAACATTTCGAGCAAACTCTCTCTGCTTGAGATCTTTCAACCTCTGGGGTAACAAAAGAAGGGAACAGAGGGGTGGGTGATTTAGAATAACTTAGGGATCCTGAAAGCAAGGCTTTTAAAATTTACCCTCAATCAATGGTTACAACAGTGCTAGCATAGAACACATCATTATGCTATCTTCTGGTAATTGAAAACACAGTGGCTGATCACTTTGGGTAAACATTTGGAGTATCTGCCTTTCTAATTAAGATAGCATACTATATGCTTTATTGGGCGAACTTAAATGATGTCAGAAGCAACAAGCAAATTTTAAAATACTAGGAGGAGAGAAAATTTAATCACCTGCTCTTCCAGGATGCAAAACTAGACAAACAGAACATGAGATAAATTGTAATAACACAAGCCAAAGAACGGAAAGGGGTTAAGCTAGTACAGAAAATTACCCAGGCATTAAGATCTTAAAAAGCAATGTACAGCTTACATGGGGAAGTTATTTGAATCAGAACTAACAAATAGAAAGCACACTTTTATTTCACCATAAAAAGGTGCTATGATTTCTTTTCGGCACAAACAGCTCTCCTGTAACTACCCAACAAGCCGTCTTCCAATGCCAGCGTGCTCAGCGCTCACCAGTCTGACCACAGTTCGCCTGGTCAGCCTGCTGAAACGAGACAGCAGTGTGTATAGCTTTCCAGTGCTTCCTGACCCTGAGAGGGACATCCAGGGGATGAGGAGGAGAACAGAGATAAGTCAAAGAATTTATTCCTTAAAATCCTAATAAAAGAATGAGTCTTTTATTGTCAGAAGCTATTATATAAATTTCCTTAAAATAAAAGAACAGTAACAAAAAAGAACAGTACTATGACACACTACTGACAGGGTCCAGACATATCTATCTGCAATGAAGACAGAAGTAAAATTATTTTCAACACACTACATAATATAAAAAACAAACAAACCAAATCGAAATACACACATTATCCTATGTTTTTACAACAGCATTGGGAAAAAGAATTTGACCCAATATAAAGTGGACATTGCTTTGTGGAAGGGTACGATGTTCAACAGACAGAGGAATTTTCTTACCTAGTTTTTATGAAATGTATTTTGAGTATTTTTGAATTGGGAGGGGAAAGGGTGGAAAGACACACACAAAAAAGATATACAGCTAAAGACACTAGTAGAAAAACTCACTCTTGTGATCTGGGCTCCCAAATTAGAAGGATTTGCTTTCAATACATCAGCTGAAAATGTCACATCACAAAGGAAAAAAACATAAAAATAAAACAAGAGTGGAAGAGAAAAAAAATAAAGCAAGCATTACTACACAAGCTCTCTTAGTGAATCTACAAACTGATATACTGAACAATCAGGGACAAAGCCATCAACTCTAAAAGCGTTGGGGGAAGAAGCACCTGTACAACATACATATGTGAACACACACACAGACTAACACAGCAATAATCCCTCCTAGATAAATGAAGCACTGAATTTCTTCAGGAAAAATGGTTCTAGAACTATAGGAAAGACCAGTGCTGTCTAAAAGCCGTTAGTCTTATTTTCATTTACCTTTATTTTGGGGATGCTCAAGTAACCAACAGCTGGCAAAATTGTTTTACTGAGGCTTGCTGCCCAGAATTATAATTTTTTTTAAAAAGATTGTATTTATTTTTATTTTAAAATATTTTATTTATTCACCTTTAGAGAGAGAGGAAGGGAGGGAGAAAGAGCAGGAGAGAAACCAACTGGGGACCTGGCCTGCAACCCAGGCATGTGCCCTGACTGGCAACTGAACCGACAACCTTTTAGTGTTCACAGGCCAGAACTCAGTCCACTGAGTAACACCAGCCAGGGCAAAAACAAACAAACAAACAAACAAACAAACAAACAAACAAAATTTTATTTATTTTTAGAGAGAGGGTAAGGAAGGGAGAAAGAGAGGGAAAGAAATATTAATCAGCTGCCTCTCCAGGAAGGGCTAGAATTACAATTTTTATGAAAAACACTTTAAGATGGAAGATCAACTATTTTAAATAAATATGGATTCTAATTTCCTCCTTCTGAAGAAAATGAAACAGAGATAAGGGCCTGTCAGGACTATTGTATGATTACGGCAGGCCACAAATCTAGTCTTATTTTATTTTTTTTAGTTCTGCTCCAAACACTTAACAGGCTGTCTAGCCAAGATTTAAGTAGAACGTATGTTTTTCTCACATCTGCTGCCTTCTCTCAGCTACCCAATAAGCCTGGAAAATCTCTCTGTGTCCAGTGATTTTCTTCCCTCTTACAAGTATTTCATCACTTTTACAAGTTATTTCCCAAACTGCAGGACACTGTCTAAAGAATGAGCATTTTATCAAAGTCTGGAGTTTCCAGAGTAAGTCAGAGATTAAGCTTTCCAATCACTCAGCAAACCACTTGGTTTGACCTTGGAGTTGAAGGGGATAAGACTATGTCCGCATCATCCTGAAGATAATCTATGTCAAATTCCTACCACCACAAAACAGGAGACAGAGAGTGAAGAAAATGAGATGCTATCAATAAAACAAATCCAAATTGCAGCTCCTCCTATGCAAAGTTATCCTGGTTCTATACACGGTGTAGCAAATACCCATAATGCCTTTACTAACTTCATTTGAGGTCTCTTTCAGATAAGGGCATTCCAATGACAAAAATGAATTCCTAACTCAAAGCCTGTCCTTTCTACTCAAGGTCAAACTAAATTACCCTCGCAATGTTCTCTATTGATCTCTCATAGGATTTTCCTCTTTTTGAACTGTCTAACTAGCATTTTGTGACAGAACTCATCTAGCAAACATCGTATTTTGCTGACTATACTTATGTATAAAGTTTCAGGTCAGAAAACTTGGATTCAAATCCATTAATTACTAGCCTAATGGTTTCACCTCTTTGAGCTCCAGTTCCCTCATCAGAAAAAGAAGGCCCTCTAGCAACAGATTTAGGAGAAAATAAATGCAAAGCACTGAGAATGGCAAAGCTGTTCAGTACGGCCTCCCCCACATCTTTACTTGAGGAGAGGACTAGGTTTATCTTTATAATAAACTCTGCAGTGCATGGAGCAATACTAAGACTATAAAACGTGTGAATGGCTGATGAATAATTTGGCTTACACGTTGGATCCTTGACTTTCCCCCTACATGAATTTTTATCATTTATAGAAAAATTTGATTAGGAAATATTTCCATATCTCTACTAAGGACATATTCAAGTTATATAAATAATATGGTTTTCCTAGCTATTACTACTCTCAAATAGTAAGGAGTTTAATTCTTTAAATAAATCAAAAAGTCTAAAAGGCCCCTTACTTTTAGACATAATTGGGCCAAATGGCAAAAAAGATCCCGACCAGGAACTTCTCAGTTTCCTATCTAAAAAGTAATTTTTATGAAAAGGTACCAGAGCCTAATTCAGAGTCAGGTTTTCTAAAGTTCCCTGTTTTATTCCAAAAGGCTACCAAACCGCACCCATTTGCCACTGAATATCAGTATGAAATTCTCTTTGATTTGTACTTTTAGTTTCCTCTTAAGTTTTAGAGAGAAACACAACTTTAGACAACTTCTAGGTGAGACTAGAGAAGCAACATACTTGTCTATTAGAGAAGAGACAGGACTCATGCAAGAAGAACAAAATTATACATGTGCCAACAATCCAAAACTCTTTTCAAAGGCTGAGCAAATTCCATGCCATACCCAAAAATTCCAGTTAGACACCAAACTGGGACACGGTCTTATCTGAATGGTGCAATTAATCACTTAAGCTTATTCCAGAGCCAACAATATATGCCCTTATTTCTGAAAATTATAAAGTATGCTAATAAATTTGCTTATTTATTGAACTATTACTAAAAGGTTAAGCCAAATAACACATTTTTACCTGGAAAATATTTGATTCACTAAAAAGGACACTAAACCCCATTCAAATGAAAAGGTTTCAAGATCCGGTTTTCCTGAGAAACCAATAATATGTTTCCAAAAAGATACACATTTGTGGCACAGAACACAAAGGAAGTAACATTTCTCGCTGATTGTGAATCACATGGTAGCTGGGGTTTCCATTAAATCTCTCAAAGGACCAGTAGAGGGAAGGCCTAACAAACAAGCGGCAGTACCCATCCATATAAACTATGGCTATCTGGGCTAAAGACCACTTTGTAGTAAATGACATTCCTATTCTTAAACCACAGCTAAACAGCACTGTACTGGCAGGAAAAAAAGTCTACTCCAGAAACAAACTCCTGCTCCACTATGCAACTGTAAACAAATTAAATCAGGAAAATGAATCTGGTACATCTTCCCCAGGTTTGTAATGTGGATGATAGATTTGCCCAGATCATCAATAATGTTAACTGTCAATAGCAAAGAATGGCACCGTTTAAGCTGAAAATGAATTAGATATATTTTTTTGAACAAACCTGTAGTTTCTTTTTTCTTCTTTTAAAAAAGATTTTATTTATTTATTTTTAGAGAGAAGGGAAGGGAAGGAGAAAGAGGGAAAAGAAACATCAGTGTGTGGTTGCCTTCATGTGTCCCCCACTGAGGAACTGGCCTGCAACCCAGGCATGTGCCCTGACTGGGAATCGAGCCAGTGACCCTTTGCTTCACAGGCCCGTGCTCAATCCACTGAGCCACACCAGCCAGGGCTAGATATTTCTATATAGCTTTCCCTAACAAAATCCTAAGGGCCTGAGTCTAATAAAATAGGTAGAACATAGGCAGAGTATTTCCTACTGCCATTAAAAATCTTATGTTCTAATATTTGCTCAACTCTAAAGATAAAACCTAATTTTGACTCTTTAGGGTCAAAAGATTATCCATGGTCTCTTTCTCTTACTAGATAGCAACCCCTCTCCCCCAGAACAGTGACCTCCTTTGTAACTAACCTTGCAATACACACACCATTGTCTATAGCACAAGGATGCTCAATAAACATTTATCAAATGTTTCGGGGGGTGGGGGAAGAAGAGGGTCATCGAAACACATGTATAAAGGACCAATGGACAAAGACAAGAGGGGGATGGAATGTGGGAGGTGGGGATGAGTAGAGTGAGGGGAGAGTAATGGGGGGAAAATTGGGATAACTGCAGTTGAATAACAAAAACAAAACAAAAAAAAATCCACACAAAAAAACCATCCATCAAACTGGTTTCAGTTTTAAAATGAGTTGTGGGGAGAGGGAACACATACATATACTTTTACGTGTTATTTCTTGGTTATGAACAGAGACAAAAAATAATGAGTAAAGAAGGGGTGGCTGTATGTATCTCGGTCTCTTTTTCTGGCTAAGTATAACCTGACCTTTTCTGAACCTCAACCACTCCCTTTCCTCTACGTTAACAACCCTGCACACCCCAAATCCATGGCCTCATCTCCCCAGTTTTCTACTTTGCTCTTATAATATAACATTAATGTGGATTTCCTCTCCCAAACTGGAGTAATCATACTGTAGTTGTTACTTGGCCAAGTTACCCTGATTCAAGTCTGTTTAATGCTTCTGGATGAGATCATCCAGGACATCACCATGTTTGATGAAGGAGGGAAAAGACCAGGAGAGAACAAAGTCTCAGCATTAAAAGTACTCAGAGAAGGAAGATCCTAGTTAAATGGTTAAGGAAGTCCAAGTTACAGGATAGTAGATATAATTCTTTCTTCAGCACATGAATTATCGGTAAGTAATGAGAATGAATTTTATTCTGTAACACAAAAACCCAAATGTTTGGTAACACAAAAAACTAAACACTAAGCTGATTATAAATACTGGAAAAAAATCAGAGGGAAAGAGGAAAGTATACATTCTTTTTGCTGGGTAAGAGTAGTACTAATTAGTCATTTATGACAATACTTACCTTTTATGCCCAACTATTTTGTAACACAATACATATCAATATCATTTGGTAAATATCAAATTAATGTCATAAAATCACCGTGTAAATGCTTGCTTTGTTATGTTAAAAAATTCAGCAAAAGGCCTTAAAAGTATGGTATATTCTTTAGTACTAGATGTGCCTGCTTTAAGGTATTTCACACACACGTACAGTCACTATCACCACTAAAATTTAAGGTGGAAAATGAAGTTTTAAAAATAAATTTATTGAAATATAGTGCATATACCATAAATTCACAGAGTTATGCAACCATCACCACCATCTAATTTTAGAACAGTTCCATTTCCCCAAAAGAAACCGCACAGCCATCGCCAGTCACCCCCATTTCCCCTTTCCATGCACTCCCTAGAAACCTAACCGATGTTCTCTACAGATTTGCTTGCTGGGGACTTTTCATATTAATTAAAGCCTACAACATGGGGGTCTTTGTGACTGGCTTCCTGCAGGCAGCACAGTATTTTCCAGGTTTGTGCATGGTATATTTATCAGTAAGCCATTCCTTTTTACTGCTCAATAAAACCCCGCTGTAGGGATACATCGCTTTGTGATATATCCTCTCATCAGTTGATGAATATTTAGGTTGCTTCCACTTTTATTGTGAATAATGCAGCTGTGGACAATCTTGTGAAATTTTTGCGTGGACATGTTATTTTCATTTCTATTGGGTTTAAGCTGGTCATATGGTAACTCTACATTTAACATTCTGAGGAACTGCCAAACTGTTTTCCAGAGGGGATACATAATTTACAGCCCCATTAGCAATGTGGGAGAGCTTCAATTTCCTCATATTCTCTCCAACACCTGTTAATGTGTCTTTGTAATTTTAGCCACCCTAGCACGATGGGCGTGAAATGGTATGCTGTTGTGGTTTTGTGGATGAGTTTTAGCTTAGCCCTCTAGGTCACATCTGGAGGCAAAGGTTCGCCCTCTATGTAACATTGGATGGATCCTAAGAGTCATGTGGGCCCAAAGCAAATGCACAGGAGCAACCCAGTTCAGAGCTCTTTTCAGCACTGCCACTCACAAACTTTATTCCTTAAGTTACTTTAACTTTTCAAATCACCACTACAGTGCAATACTGTGATAAATATGAGTAGACAGCAGGTCCTTGAACAATGTTTCATTACAATATTGATAAGAAAAGAAAAAGAAAAACTGATTCCTGGCTAGGGCCACTGCCTGCAGTTTGCACATGCTCCCGTGTCTACGTGGATTTTTCTCTAGGTACTCCAGGTCCCTCCCGCATGCCTAAGATGAGCTGGTGTTTCTACATACCGTCCCAGTCTGAGTGAGGGCGGGGGCGGCGTGGGCGCGCACTGCGACAGAAGGCATCCTGCCCAGAGTGGGTGCCAGCCTTGCTCCCGGAACTACCAGGAGAGGCTCCAACCACCTTCAACCCAGGTTAGAAAATAATTATCTTCTTTTTATTAATCTTTCTTAAATGTTTGTATAGCTCACACTTATTTCAATGTTTAGTATTAGAAGTGTTTGGGGTCTTTATTTAGAAGTTTGGTGATATTTCTGTGACCAGAAACATGCTACAGGAACTTAGCTTGTTTCTATCAATCAGCCTATGGTAAAACTGGTTTCATTACATGTTGTTTCGCTTCAAGTTACAGTTTCCAAGAGCCTATTGACAATGTTAGTAAGTGAGGACTTACTTTACAGGGGCAGAAAAGGGCTTGAAAACTGCAGAACATAAATAAAGTAAAATCACTGTTACTCAAATATGGATTGTGTGCCAAGATGAAGAGTTAGAAATACAAAGTGAGAGAATACAGAGTTTACCAGCAACCTGAGCTCCCAAAAGGTCTGTTTAGGGTTACCTCCGCTCAAAAGCAAGATAGCCTTCCGAAACTGACGCAGAGTTTTCCAAGGTTATCGAGGTTTTGATAGCTGGGTGTAAGAAGTCTATTTCCAACAAAGCAGAGGAGGTGAGACTGAACAAGTGAAAAACCTTAAAACATGCTCAACTTTTAGGAGACCTGGCCAGAGGATGTCAATTCTCTTATTAAGCAAACAAGTCCCAAAGAAAATGGCACCCACAGTGGTACAAGGTATCACCGACCTTGAAACTTTCATCTTGATACAGGTTATTAAAATAAAACAATAATGTGTTCAAATTGTAAGATGTATATCCCTCTTCACAACTGCTTAACTTTTCAAAGCATAACCTCTTCAGAGGTGAATTGTGCTGGTTAAGTCAACATTCACGAAGTTTTGGGATTTGTAAGTACTTTATAATCTTCTTAACCTATTTCACATCTTTAACATAAGCTATGGTTTTCTAAGGACAAACATTCCATAAAGACCCAAAATATAAAGTACCTATGGAATATCTTCATGTATATGATTTTAGTGGTTTCGCTTCTTAGAAGGGTCATTTTTAAAAATTTTAGCCCCAAAATTATCTTCTCTCACCATGTTTTAATTTACTGAGTTCTGTGTTTCCTCCCACTGAATATCAAAGTAGCACTGAAAATAGGAACCCAGTCCACATTTGTTAAAATCTGCAGTGGCTTGCCAGAGGTCCAGTTGGTTTTGAGGTGCCAAGCATACAGAGGATCAAATGCAGTAAATTATCTTGAGAGGGAAAAATTATTAAACAATGATTAAATCATTAAATAATGAAACAATGAAGTTTCATTAAACAATGAAACTTCAAGTGGAAAGTGACCACTCCACACTTGAATGAAATCCATAAGTGATCATTCCTTTCATCACCATGGAATTTCTCAGCAAACACTTAAAGTCAGAACTTATTTCATTTTTGAGTATCAAGGAAAACTCTAAAATTTTTGTTCCTTGGTAAGATACATTACTGGGTACTGAAAGAGTCAACTAAAAGTAAGCAATGCTATCAAAAAGTAATTGTAACAGTGTAGACAAAGGTAACTGAATCATATAATAATAGTCTATTCCGCACAATTTAGAATAGACAAGTTACTGATGGCTGTTACAGGTTTAATCTGTTTTAGTTCAGCTATTTCAAGCTCAGGAAACCATTGCTTTTACAGCTCAAACAGACCTAGGTATTAAACGAGTCTTCAGTCTTTTCTAAAAATGTAAAAAAGTCAGAGGTTTTCATACTGAATCTATTTGCAGAAAGAAAGGGTAGTCTGAAAGCACTCCTTCCTCTGATCAAGATATCGATTCTCCAAGTTCAAAGAATTTCTCAAAGTTGCTTTACAATACTGGATTTTGATAACTGGATCCGACTCCCACAGACTGTTTTGAAATTGCAAGGAAGTTGGACCCAGTAAGGCAACTTTTCAGTGTGCTACTTCCCCAGGATCTATTAGAACCTGTGGGAGCCTGTGTTGAGAGGAGGGAAAGGGGTAAGACCGGGTCACAAACTCAAACGTTTAGAGGAGCTTCTTTCGGCAGGCAATATGATGAGTCAACACAGGGTGACATCAGAGAAAGGATGAAGTGGAAACAACAGCTAATTGGAGACTTAGTGCATATGCATGCCTTTTAAGAGATGGCAACTATTCAGCTTTAGCCAACTGTTACTAATGTTCAGGTATTTTAATTTTTAAAGATGAGCCAAAGCCTGAATTACATAAAATCTCATTTCAAAAAATGGAAACTGAAATTAAAGGGGAAATCTAACATCACAAAGGCCACACAAAAAAGAGCTGTGGGACAATTTGGTTTTTGTACTAGAGGCTAGTGGGTAAGGAGGCTCTTAGTGGCGTAAATAAAAGAGAGTAAGATTAGAAAAATCCTGAGTAGGTAACAAGGCACCAAGAAAGAAAAACAAAACAACAACAAAAATAAGGCACTGACTGTTACTGGGCTGCTACAAATTTACCTATGGGAAAAAAATGTTTTCTGGAGCTTAAAATTTAGGACATCTGAAAAGCTAAAAAAAACCCCAAAACACCAAAAATAAAAAAAAAGAAAAAGTTTTCCATTGTCATATCAATTAGCATGCAGGCTTTTTAAAAAATATATAGAACTAAAAAAAAAAAAAAAAAAAAAAAAAAAAAAAAAAAAAAAAAAAAAAATCCTCACCCAAGGATATGTTTACTGGTTTTAGAGAGAGAGGAAAGGAGAGAGGGAGAGAAACACCAATCAGTTACCTCTTGTATGTGCCCTGACCAGGGATCAAACCCACAACCTTTTGGTGCATGGGACATTGCTCCAACCAAGTGAGCCACCTGGCCAGGGCAGCAGACATATTTAAGATATGCAAAATAAGGAAATAGGAAGGTAGCAATAGAAAAATGTTTAGTTTCAAAGTCACCTTTAACTTATAACTAAGTCAACAAAGGTGGAAGATGGACAATAACACTTACTGAGCACTCAGGCATATCAGAACCAACTTACAATATAAAAAGGAATCACTAGGTTATCTCTTGAGGAATGATAAGGCATACATTTGAAGATCTCAAAATGTATTGAAATGATTACTTAAAAAAAAAAAAAAAAGACTATTTATTTACTTTAGAGAAGGGAAGGGAGGGAAAAAGAGAGAGAGAGAGAAATATCATTGTGTGGTTTCTTCTCATGTGGCCCCTACTGGGACCTGGCCCGCAACCCAGGCATGTACTCTGACTGGGAATCGAACTGGCGACCCTTTGATGGGCAGGCAGGCCCTCAATCTGCTGAGCCATAGCAGCCAGAGCTGAAATGATTCCTTTAAAACAAGAGTTAAACTGCTGAAAAAAGCCAAAATGTCTAATGAGCTTTTTCATTTTTGAAGATCAAACTGGGTCTTGATATTTATATATTAATGACTTGTTTCACAAAATATCTTAGACAATTTGAGGAAAATCTAGTGGATAGTGAGGGGGAAAAGATCACCACAAATGAGGGTGACTCCATAGCCCCTTTCTAAGAGATTATTTGTGTTTAATGAAGATAAGTGCATGTTCCGAATCTTGCCTATACTGTAGCTTACCAAATGTAACAGATTTATTTCTCTGGCAAATTTTAATAGTGAAAATTTGATGGAAGATGCAAACTAGGGATTACTAACATAGGGTTGAATGTACTTACCTATTATCTCAGATTCATAATAATCCTGTGTGCCTTCCTGGAAGACAAGACAGGGTGTCTTTATGATTTTAGAGCATAAATTTGGAAAATGGCAGGTCCATTTGCATGGTAAGTTCATGTCCATCAAAGAAGAATAAAAAATGGGACCTACTTCCCCTCAGGGGTTACTTAGCTATGTTGTACCATGGTTGATTAAAGGCTCTTTAAAAATTCTACGTGAAGGGAAGAGTGTAACTATACAAAAAGTTAGTGCTGTGCATTTTTCTGTTTATATATTTATAGTATTCTGCCTCAAGACCCTACCATTTGTATTAAGAGAGCAGTATAAAGGAAGATGAAAAAGTCTATATGGAAACCAAATAAAAAATATGCCTCCAAAGACAAAGAAACAAACTAATACTACACTGGTTCTAACACTTAAGAGGGGTTTTTGATCAAGGGCTATTTTTTGAAAAATAAGCTAACGTGCATTCACATTAATTATATCAGCTAAAAATTATTTTCCTAGACTAGGGATCACAGATATATTTTCTGTTAATGAATAAGGTAGTCCAGGAATCCTCCATAGGCAATCCTAATTTTGTATTTTCATTTTCACAATAATCTTAAAAAAAAGAAGGAATATTTAAGGTCATCTAGATTAACCCTATAAATGTTTACAACATAACTGGGGAGTTAAAATGATAGTGATTTGTTTGCACCAAGCAAAGACCAAATGATATCACAGTTATCATCGACATGTGGAAGTTCTCAGTTGTCCTAACAGTACAGGGCTGCTCAGCCTCAGCACCACTGACTGACATTTTGGGCCGAGCAACGTGCTCGCAAGGAGCTTTCTGTGCACTGCAAACTGCTGAACAGCACCCTTGGCCTCCACATGCTAGATGCCAGTAGCTCTATCCCCCTACAATTGTGATAATCAAAAATGTCTCCAGACATCGCCAAGTACCACCTGGGGGACAAAATCTCCCCAGAGAGAGGACCACTTCAACAAGAAAAGTGTGAGAGAACTGGGTCAAATCAAAGTACACAGGAAAATAAACGTATCAAATTCAAATGAACCACAGCTGTAACAATTTATACCTCTCTCAAGCTGAAAGAAACATCACTAAAACATTGTCTTCTATCACATTAATGTTGTCAGTGCGAATTTTATTAGTTCTGTATTTAATTGTGAATGTTTTGCTTAGATTTTTCCCACCTTAAAAAGCAAGTATACATATTATTCAAATTTGAATTACACTTTTCCTGGTTTATTCTTTTTTAATTAAACCTTTACTTAAGAGACTTCTCATCACCTGAAAAGATAACCTTTCTAAATGTCCTTTTGGTCCCTAAAGTTTCTTTTGGAGTCTTAAACTAATCACAGAGCTTAACTGGAGAAATTTTCAAGAACCCAAAAAGGTGAGTACATATTTAGATGTAAAATGTCTTTGTTAATTCCATAAAAAATAACTTGAAAATGTGAATTATATATGCACTGAAAAGCTGGAAAAGTTACTGAATAAGTATTATTCATTGTTGCATTCTTGTTTCTTGGCAGATGATTCTCTGAAGGGGTAAGATAACTGCCAACATATCTTGTCCACATACATCACAGGTGGCAAACACAGACCTGCGGGCCCAGTCCGGCCCTCCACCTTGTTTCTACCTGGCGGCAGTACCGAGCTCTCGCTTAACTGTTAAGGAGCAGTTACATTTATACCATCTCAAAATTACATTCAGCCCTTTTAAGGCAACCACGAGGCTTATATGGCCCCAGGTGAAAGTGAATTTGACACCCCTGATATATATGATCTCTCAATTTCTCTTTTTCAAATCAGGCAGAACTGACAATACATTAAAATAATGTACAAAAAGTTGAAAAGCTGTCTTAAACAAAACTCTAGAAGTGAAAGAATCTTAAATTGGTTAGGTGTGGATGAATGCGGAAGAGATTACTGCATAAAGTGTAATGCTACAGCCAGTTTGAAAATGACCCTGTGGTAGTAAAAGTAAAGCTTCGTCAAAGCCTTCCTTTTTCCCATCTCTAAAATCTTTCATTGGTTGAAAAATAAAGCAAAGCGAAGGTTAAAAAAATGCTGGTTTAATAGGACCAGCTTAAGACAGCATTCCAGCAATGCCCATAGATCTTACAGGTTTAACAAATACACCTTTTTTTTTTTGGGGGGGGGGGGGTGTATTTGTTAGGTCTTTTTACTTGCTAGGTCTTTGTAGCCCACAAATACCTAACAAGTCTGCTGAAGTCATCAAAGATCAAATGGCTCAAAATTCTTTAATAAGCCAGAACTGTACGATAGATTTAAAGATTAATTTCCTCCTTCTAAGTCCCTCAAGTCTTTGTTGCCTTCTTCATGCCAGTAACTAGTTAGGTACACAGCCCCCAACAAATTAATGAAGGAAAAAAAAAAAGAATGTGTAATTCATTTTTTAGCAAGCTCTTCAACATTTGGCATCAGTTTTTTGTTAAAGTTAAGATAGCATATAATTTTATTTTCCTTCTCAAGATTTATCTACCTTCCAAGGGTGTAACAAAATGACTTACTGATAGAAAAGAGTAGCTAATAAAGTATGAATTCTTCCATACAGAAGATGAAACAACCAGTCTGGGATAACTCAAAAGTTTAACATGTTCAGAAAGGGGGAGAAAGAAAAACAAAGTTCCTGGTGATCCTCAGCTGAATTACCAAATCAAATACAAATTGAGAAACCACTCAAACCAAAATTTTATGCAAGATTTATGAAGCTCACAATTCTTCACTCTACATAAAATGCTGGAAGGGTGGGTAAGGGGGGGTGGTCTGTGGCAGGACTTCTGTCACTGAAAAAAGTCAAATAAGTCAGATGACTTCATACAAAAACCTGCAGATACAAGAAACCAAAATCATCAAGTTTTTTTCCACTCAAAATTCAATAGTTGTAACAACAAATAAAATGTCTTTTAGTTTGTTAGCAAATAACTATTCCTCACCTGCTTGTGTGCGTGATCATAGGAGTTGATATGGTTGTCAAATTCCTGATGTTTCTGATACTGCTTATCACAGAGTTCACAGTAAAAGTTGGCTCTGAGGTCTTCCAATGCTTTGGCAATTGCCTTCTCTTTATCAACATAATCCTGTAAGAAACCACAAAATAAAAACAAAAGATGAACTTGCTAGAATTTTAAGTGAATGTTGTAAAAAAGTAGTCTTAACCTGAAGAGAGGTTAAATAAAAATATGCACCTAGACACCCTTTAGTGAAACTACAAGGGACCAAAGACAGTGAAACCATAAAATTACCCAGAGAAAAAAATTACCCAGAATCAGATTGAGAACAGATTGAAAAGCAACAACAGAAGGTGGAAGACAGTGTGCTTCAGTGTGCTAAAAGACACATTTTCATTTGTATACCAAATAAAAGTATTTTTCACAAACGATGAAATGAAGGCACTTCCATACAAAAAAAAGATTACCACCAACAGTTTGTTAGATTTTTTTCTCCCCTTTTCTCCCTCTCTTCTCCTCTCTAAAAATAAAATCTTAAAAAGACCCCCCCCAAAAAAAAGAAAGTCCAACTACATGCTGATTACAAGTGATCACCCTAAAACATGAGGGCTCAGAAAGTTTAAAGTTAAAAAAAAAGATAAAGACAGAAAAAGATACACCAGGCAAATACCCGGAGAAAGCCGGAGTAACATTAATATTCAACTTTTAGACATTACTGTGGCCAGTTACGGAGTTATTTGAGATTACTCTCCAAATAAGCTGCACTGCTAATTTCAAACTGCCGACACAGATATTTGTTGGTTATTCACTGGTTTTAATGAGGTTCTGGCACAAAACTGTAGGACTGACCCAAGAGATGGTCCAATATCCCTCAGCAGTTCCACTTACAAACTAGACATCAAAATCCATCTTAAAACAAATTCAGTATATTCATTTGATGTAAGTAGAACAGAAGAATGAGAAGGGGAAAGAAATGATAAATGATTTACATATTTCCTAGTCTTTTACAGCAGTGTAGATGCACCATTCTTACAATGAGTAGCTCCATTTAGTTAAAAGACCGAAAGAGAAGTCTCATTTCAAAGGCTTCTAAAATTGGCCTTTCTTCCACTCAGTACTATAACTTTTGGAACACTCAAAGCAGCTTTAGCATCTACCATCTCTCTTACCATCTCATACGAGCTACTTTGTCAGCAACAAATGGTTGCTGTATTTTGTAGAATGCAAGTAAAGAACTATTTTGGATAAATTTATTAAAACTACAAAGTGAATATATATAGCACATTAGGATTTTTGCCGTATTCATTCGTTATGATAATTTCCTCTAAATATCCTGGGCAGTTTCATGTTGTCTGACTGTTAAGCAACTTGTTGGTGTTCTTCCTCATCAGTGCCAGTTTTCCCCCAAGATAGAAATCAGAAAGCTCACTTTCCCAACCTCCCTTAAAACTAGGATGCAGGCACGTGAGCTATCCTCTTCTGGTCCAAGGTGTCTACATGAGACTTTGATTCAAAAGTGAGCAGTATGAAGTAGCAGGTACCAAGCAGAATCGATCTTCTAGCAACGGTGACTGCAGAAACATATCTTAATTCTATCTTGGTTTTTACTTAATTCTTGCAAGATAATATTTATGACAGTGTTTCTACAGATTTAGATTTACTCTTCCAAAAAAAAAAAAAAAGATCAAAATACTGGATTAAAAAAACATACACAACCTAATTAAATTTTGATTATAAGAGACTTCTTAGCCCTGGCGGGGTGGCTCAGTCAGTTGGAGCATCGTCCCGTGCACCAAAAGCTTGTGGGTTCAATCCCCAATCGAGGCATATATGGGAGGCAACTGATCGATGTTTTTCACACTGATGCCTCTCTCTTTCCTCCTCTCCATTCTCCTCTCTCTCATACCAATAAACATACCCTCAGGTGAGGACTGAGGATTAAAAAGAAAGATTCTTCATTGTATCTCAGGCCTTTCAATGGAAATCACATTTCTTCCTAAAGTACTTTTCTAAAAAATTTACAAAAATTTTAAATTATATTTTATTGTTTGTTATTATAGTTGTCCCAATTTTTCTCCCTTTGTCCCCTCCCCCATAATCCCCCAGGCAATCCCCACAATGTTGTTCATGACCAATGGTCATGCATATAAATTCTTTGGTTACTCTATTCCTTTACATCCCCATGACTATTCTGCAACTACCAATTTATACTTCTTAATCCCTTCCGCTTTTTCACTCATCTCCCCATCTGGCAACCACCAAAACATTCTTTGTATCTCTGATTCTGTTTCTGTTCTCCTTGTTTATTTTGTTTTTTAGACTCACTAGTTGATAGATACGTATTTATTGTCCTTTTATTGTTCATAGTTTTGATCTTTTTCTTAAGTATATCACTTTAGCGTTTCATATATTACTGGTTTGGTGGTGATCAACTTGAGATTTTTCTTGTCTGGGAAGCCTTTCATCTGTCCTTCCATTCTAAATGATAGCTTTGCTGGGTAGAGTAATCATGGTTGTAGATCCTTGCTTTTCATCACTTGGAATATTTCTTGCCAGTCTCTTTTAGCCTGCAAAGTTTCTTTTGAGAAATCAGCTGACAGTCTTATGGGAACTCCCCTGTAGGTAACTAATTTCTTTTCTCTCGTTGCTTTTAAGATTCTCTCATTGTATTTAACCCTTGGCATTTTGATTATGATGTGTCTTGGAGTGGGCCTCTTTGAGTTCATCTTGTTTGGGACTCTTTGCAGTTCCTGGGCTTGTATGTCTATTTCCTTTACCAGGTTAGGGAAGTTTTGTCTTTTTCTTTTTCAAATAGGTTTCCAATTTCTTGCTCTTTCTCTTTTCCTTCTGGCACCCCCATGAAGTAATTGCTGGTATACTTGAAGTTGTCCCAGAGGCACCTTACACTATCCTTATCTTTCTGGATTTTTTTTTCTTCTTGTTGTTCTGATTGGTTGGTTTTTTGCTTCCTTATGTTCTAAATTGCTGGTTTGAATCTCAGTTTTATCCACTCTACTGTTGGTACCATGTAAATTGTTCTTTATTTCAATTAGTGTACCCTTCAATCCTGACTGGATCTCTTTTATGCTGTTGAAGTCCTAAGTTTCTTGAGCATCCTTATAACCAGTGTTTTGAACTCTACATCTAGTAGATAGCTTGTCTCCATTTTGTTTAGTTCCTTTTCTGGGGTTTTGCTCTGTTCTTTCACTTGGGCCACATTTCTTTGTCTCCTCATTTTGGCAGCCTCCCTGAGTTTGTTTCTATGTATCAGGTACAGCTGCTATGTCCCTCAGGCTTGACAGGGTAGCCTAATATAGTAGGTGTCCTATAGGGTCCAGTGGCATAGCCTTCCCTATTACCCAAGGTGGGTAGTCAAGATGCACCCACTATGTGGGCTATGTACCCCCTTCTCCTGTTGTAGTTGAACTCTGATTGCTGTTTGGCACATCCAAGGTCAGCAACCACCTGTGTTCTGTCCAGGACCATATAGCGTAAGTTACAAAGTGATTTGCACATGGCTGCTACTTGTGCTGGGTCTGGGGCACCTTAGTGAGTGGTATAGGGCTTGCTGAAGCCAGGTGCTGCTTGTTTGAGAATTTAGGAAAATCTGAAGCATGGGTCAGGACAAGCCATTTGTATGGAAAAGCCACCGAAACAGCTTGGGCAGGCCTGAAAGTTGGGTGGGGCAGGCTGTCCTCAGGGAATCACTACAGTGGGGCAAACAGTGTGAGCCAGGTTGATGGGAGTGTGGTGTCCACCTGCAGGCTCTGTGTGGAGAGGGTGCGAAAGGAACAATGGCCTCTGCCAGCCCTTCTGTCTGGAGAAAGCCCCCTACCCACCCCCCCCCGCCCCAGCTCTCACCCTGATACACGACAATTCAGTTCCTTTCCATTTGTCTCTGATGTCTTTCAATCTGCTGCCCTGGTGTTGGAGCTCAGAGGGAGTAAGTCTGTGCATAGGCCCGTTAAAAGAACAGCTGGGATTCCAGCAGTTTCTGTTTTCCATAGCTTCAATCCCTGCTCATTTTTATAGCCAAAAGTTATGGAGATTTAACTGCCCGGCACTGGAACTCTAGGCTGGGACTCCTTGCTCCTGATGAATCCCTACTGATTTTTATCTGCCACATGGGTGTGGGACCATCCCATTCCATGTCTCCTCCCCTCCTACCAGTCTCGATGTGGTTTATTCTTTAATTCCATGGTGGTAGGACTTCCATTAAGCTCAATTTCTCATGGTTCTGAATGACTGTTCTATAGTTTAGTTGTAATTTTGATGTGGCTGTGTGAGGAGGGGAATTGTGTTTACCTACACCATCTTGGCCAGAAGTCTCACAGAAATTTCTGTTGGGAGTCTTTTAGAGGCAAAACAATGTTTTTATGTAAAAATTTACCCATTTTTATCTTTACTCCTAGGATATTTTTACTGGGTGTACAATTCTAGGTTGATGGTTGTTTGCTGTGAGCACATTCAAGATTCCATTTGAGTCCAGTAAAAGTGTTTTTACTTTGGTATTTTACAGTTTTACCAGAATGTATCTATGTGTAGATTTTTAAAAAAAATCTTGCTTGAGAGTCATTAGACTCCCTGAATTTGTGAGTTGCACCTTCCATCCATTCTGGAATCTTCTTTTTGAACACTGCCTCTGCCCTATTCTTTTTCTTTCTTTCTGGAGCTCTGCCTATTCTTTATTATCTAATTCTTCACCACTCTCACATATTTCCCATTTCTTTCTTGCTCCCCACCTCCACTTTTTGCTGCATTGTGGATATTTCTTCAGTTGCATTATAATTTGATATTCTGTCTTGTATAACCTGCCTCTCACTGAGGTTTTATATGGCCTCTTGCCCTTTACTCATAATCCTTTTTATTTCTTTAAATACATTAAATTTGCTTCTAATATTGTGTTTTTCCTTTCTCTCTGGGCAATTAATCCATTCCTGCAACTTTAAAAATATCAGTATGCAGACACTTCCCCAAATCCTTTCTCTTACTGATACCAATTCCACTCTTATAATCCAGATTTGAATATTTTGGTGGTTATCTTTATTGGTATGACACATTTCCATAGAGGATGACATGACAATCAAAACTGCAAACCATGCAAGGAAACAAACTACTTTGAGAAGTCAGGAGAAGAAACAAAAGATAAAAACATACAGGTCCGGCAGAAGTAATGCCTGCTTGAGTGTGGTTGGTAGGGTAATAATATGTGTGTAATAATTTATAGTTTTAATTTGAACATTTCACCTAAAATGTCATATGGTATGCTTGAATGTGATATTCTTATGTCACAGAATTACATACTTATGATTTTGTAATAAAAGATTTTGTAATAAAACAGGGTGTTATTTGTCCGGACCCTGTATAACAAGTACTACAAATAACAGAAAATGTGAAAGGAATCACAAAATAAGAACATTTAGAATGTTTAAAAAAGGGCAAAAATATCAAAAGGTAAAAGCAGAGCATTATTAAAAAACAAAAAGCAAAGGCAAATTGGGAAAAGAATCAAAGCTATTTTAACAATTTTAAAAAGGCAGTGATTATCAATAAACCTGTTTTTTAAAATGTCACTGATATGTAATGCAATGAAACAGTACTCATAAGTGTTACTTGTAGAATACAGATGGTAGGTATATGGGTATTCACTGTATAGTTCTTTTACTTTTTCTGTATGCTCAACAACTTTCATTAATAAAATGTTAGGGAAAATATTACTAACAGGAAACATAAGAAAACAGTAAGTACAAGAGAAAATCTTCTATACTATCTTCTAAAAGCTTTGTTTATTCCTTTTACATTTAAATCTTTAATCCATTTGCAATCGATTACTGTATGGTATGAGGCAGGGAGTACAAATCTATTATTTCCCACATGGGCAAACAACTGTCTCAAAATCTTTTATTGAAAAGTTCACTCTTTTCCTCACTTACCTGTAATACCATCTTTGTCTTACCAGGTGGCCAAATACAGAAGGGGTCTGTGCCTGGGCTCTTTTTTCTGTCCCAGTGACCTGCCCTTGTGCCAGTATCACATCATCTTACCATGGCCCTGTAACAGACTCTGATAGCCGGTAAGGCCAAGTCTCTCCATCTCATGCTTTGAGACTGCTTTGACTGTGCCTGGCCCTTTATACTTCCACATAAATTTTGCAATAAGCTTGTCAAATTCCATACAAAATCCTGTTGGGATTTTGACTTGACTGCATCAAACATATAGAAAATTTGGGGGAAAACAGATTTCTTCATAATATTAAGTCTTCTAATTCATGAACAAATTATTAAAAATCTCACTTTTTATTTACTATTCTTTAATATCTCTCAATGCTTCTGAATAAATCTTATACATCATGTAATCTTCATTTTGTAACTTGTTGCTCTACAAACACATAAATTTATTATTTTGCATCTAGCATCCAGCTAAACTGTTATTTATATAATTTATCTGTATATTGTTTTAGGTATCTTTTTACATAATCATACCTACAAAAGGAAACAGTTTTGTCTCTTCCTTTCATCTCTTACATAATTTTTGTTTCTGTCTGTCCAACTTACTGTGCTTAGGACCTTCAGCACAATATTTATCTTTATTTATTTTTATTTTTTAAAAAGATTTTTTTAATTTTTTATTTATTTTTTAATATTTTTTTCCTTTTTCTTAAACATTTTATTTATTTATCTTTAGAGGGGAAGGGAAGGAGAGGGGGAGAGAGGGAGAGAAACGTCAATGTATGGTTGCCTCTCGTGCGTCCCCTGCTGGGAACTGGCCCGCAACCCAGGCATGTGCCCTGACTGGGAATCGAACCTCGATCCCTTTGTTCACAGGCCCGTGCTCAATCCGCTGAGCTACACCAGCCAGGGCTTATTTTTAAAATATATTTTATTGATTATGTTATTACAGTTGTCCCATTTCCCCACTTCATTCCCCTTCACCATGCACACCCCCTCCCACCCACATTCCCCCCTTTACTTCATGTCTATGTGTCATAAGTTCTTTAGCTTCTACATTTCCCACACTATTCTTACCCTTCCCCCGTTTATTTTCTCTCTACCGTCTATGCTACTTATTCTCTGTACCTTTTCCCCCTCTCTCCTCCTCCGACTCCCCTGTTGCTAACCCTCCATGTGATCTCCATTTCTGTGGTTCTGTTCCTGTTCTACTTGTTTGCTTAGTTTGCTTTTGTTTTAGGTGTGGTTGTGAATATCTGTGAATTTGCTGTCTTTTTACTGTCCTATTTTTTTATCTTCTTTTTCTTAGCTAAGTCCCTTTAACATTTCATATAATAAGGGCTTGGTGATGATGAACTCCTTTAACTTGACCTTATCTGAGAAGCACTTTATCTTCCCTTCCATTCTCAATGACAGCTTTGCTGGATAGAGCAATCTTGGAGGTAGGTCCTTGCCTTTCATGACTTGGAACACTTCTTTCCAGCCTTCTTGCCTGTAAGGTCTCTTTTGAGAAATCAGCTGACAGTCTGATGGGAACTCCTTTGTAGGTGACTGTCCCCTTATCTCTTGCTGCTTCTAGAATTCTCTCCTTCATTTTAATCTTGGCTAATGTAATTATGATGTGCCTTGGTGTGTTCCTCCTTGGGTCCAACTCCTTTGGGACTCTCTGAGCTTCTTGGACTTCTTGGAAGTCTATGTCCTTTGCCAGATTGGGGAAGTTCTCCTTTATTATTTGTTCAAATAACTTTTCCACTTGTTGCTCTTCCTCTTCCTCTTCCCCTGCTGGTACGCCTGTAATTAGGATGTTGGCACATTTAAAGATGTCCTGGAGGTTCCTAAGCCTCTCCTCATTTTTTGAACTCTTGTTTTTTCATTCTTTTCTGTTTGGTTGTTTCTTTCTTCCTTCTGGTCCACATCGTTGATTTGAGTCCCAGTTTTCTTCCCATCACTATTGGTTCCCTGTGCGTTTTCCTTCATTTCACTTAGCATAGACTTCATTTGTTCACCTAATTTGTGACCAAAATCAACCTATTCTGTGAGCATCCTGATCACCAGTGCTTTGAAGTGTGCATCTGATAGGTTGGATATTTCTTAGTCACTTAAAAGTATTGGCTCTGGTGCTTTGATTTGTTCTTTCATTTGAGCCATTTTCTTTTTCTTTTTCTTTGGTCTGGTTGCGCCTGTTACGTATGAGGGGCGGAGCCTTAGGTGTTCACCAGGGCAGAGCAACCCAGTCGCAGAGTTGTGATCCTGTATGTGGGTGTGGGGTCAGAGAGGGAACAATGGCGCTTGCTCTGCTCTCTCAGATTTTAGTCCCCTCTGTGAGGCCGGGAGTCTCTCCCAGCACCTCAACCCCTTCAAGTGTTTTCAATTGGTGCTTTTAGGCTTTATCTCCCGGTGCTGGGGCCCTGAGTTGCACAGTCTGCCTCGCTGCCCGTTTTCACCTGGTTTCACACATCAGCACACGAATGTGTGACCAGTCAGCCACCTTGCGCGCCTCGCTGGGTCTGCTCATTGCCTCCCCGCACCTGGGGTCTGCAAACTGCTGCCTGCACACCTGGGGTGTGCCAACTGCCACCTGCAAGTTGGGGATCACTAGCCACTGCTTTTTCCTGCCGTGATTCCTCTCCACCGGCTGCTGACTCCGCCCCACTTATGGGTCTGGGTGAGGTGTTGTTGGACTTCCATACAATTCAAATTTCTATCTGTTCTGGGTTTTTGTTTTTTTGGGTTTTTTTTGTTTCTAAATGTTTGTTGTCCTTAATTTTGGTTGTGAGAGGAGGCAGAGTGTGTCCACCTACACCTCCATCTTGGCCGGAAGTCCCCTCCGGCACAATATTTAACAGAAACAATGACAGCAAGCATCCTTGTTATGTCTCTTCATCTCAAAACAAGAGCTTTCAACTTAAAAAAATTTTTCTTTTACAGATTTTATTTACTTTATTTTTTAGAGAGGGAAGAGGAGAGGAAGAGAGAGAGAGAGAGTAACATCAATGTGTGGTTGCCTCTCGAGCACATCCTACTGGGGACCTGGTCCGCAACCCAGGCATGTGTCCTGACTAGGAATTGAAACGGCCACCCCTTGGTTTGCAGGCTGGCACTCAACCACTGAACCATACCAGCCGGGGCTAAAGTGGGTATTGTTATCTCTAGAGTTTTTACAAAGGCAATAAATAAGAAAGTTCAGAAACTCGATATCTACTACTAATCACACCCGAATGCTAAACAAATACAGTTAACAGATTCTTTTCATTGAAAATATCTCAGTGCGAGCACCCCATATACAAAGAAGGGTTCATTTCAGTACCTTGTACTTCTGTCTCAATTCTTCCGTGTCTTCTTTTTCCACTTCTAGGACACGGCGCCGTTCGGTAGCATCTTCAGCATAATCGAGCTTAACAAAAATAGATATAATTAATCTTAATTCCTAAAGTTCCCCCAAATTGCTATTTAAAAAGTCACTTGCAGAACTACAGTACTGTATGAAAATAAAATGCTGTATTTGCTTAGCAACCTCTTGCTTTATTGTCACCCCACAGAGAAAATAGCACGCAGAAAAGTTCATTAATCCTTTCATGCTGGTGATTCCCAACAGGCACATTTTTTGATGATGACAGACTTTAATTCAATGTTCAATGCCAAAGAATTAGGAGTAAATGGAGAAAACACTTTAGGCAATGAAAAGAAAATAACACTGATGACAGCTGTGCACATCCCTATAGGGATAAAGCTTCAAACCACAACAAATGTTTTAAGAGTTAAGCCACACTGCCTACTGCAACAAATAGGGTCTGGGTTTAAGCCTTATCTTGCCTTGTGGCATAATCCTGGGCAAACCACTCAATTTCTTTATGACTCAGTTAAAACAGAGTTATTATTTATCATCTACCTGCCTCAAAGGCAGCACTAAATAAAAATGTAAAATATATTTTTAAATTCCCAAAGAAAATATTAAAACTACATTCTATCTAATAAATGTATTCTTGCATTGGCATCTGAGTTTGGAGTTAATACCTATTTTAAATACCCCATAAAACAAGTGAGCTGATGAAATCAATTTACCTCCATTTCCATGCGGCCCATGCCCATGACATCATACTTGACCACAATCGGGATAGGATCAGTTCTCCCTGGAACAGGAACACACAATCAGGGTAAGATGCAAACCTAAGCCGACAGCTCACTTTACACATTAGGTTTGGGTGGTTAGAGATCTTGCCTTGGAGTGCAGAGACCAGAAAGCTACAGTGAACCAAACACAAGCCATTCTCACAGCTTACAGCCAAACCCACCTCTCCCAGTTTAGGCCCAACTATCCACCTTGACTGTCTTTCCCAGAGAGGATAATTCCAGGTTATATGGCAAAATTAAATAAGTAATGCAAAGCATTTCTAAGCTATGGCACCAGAAGGTTTAAAATAACTTTTCATCAAGAAATCACTTCACTCTTACTGTCCACTGACATCCTCCCATACACACTTTTAAAAATGGGTAGTAAACATCTCATCTGACATACTTAAATCTGAAAAGCATAGTTTCAAACATGATACAGGGAAAGTCTGTAACTACAACTCAGTATGTTCAGTATTACTTTGTTTCCAAAAGATGCTTTGCAGTTAGGCAGGGCTATGAAAAACTTAAATAAGCAACAGTTAGTTGCCCTTAGAAACCAAGAATGGTGTTTCTTTTGAACTGGTGCTCTGAGGTCCCCTTTTCCAGAGTGGATTTAACACTGACTGTAGTAATCGGTAAGCTGTGAAAAGGACTAGTTGCGAAGAAAATTGACTTTAAACTAATTGATCTATGCTGGAGATTTTAAAAAATGTATATTTAATCCACTCATAACCAGCCAAACAAAGCAAAATGGGGCAGACAAGCACTTTACTACCACAGCTGTTTTACATCACAACTTGCGCTGTTTGTGATGTAAGCTCACTGGTAAGAGGACTTACCTTATCCGATGTACACCTTTAGTGAAAAAACACAATGTTTACTTCCCTCATCATTTCACTCAGGCTGGTGTAAACAATTGTTTTTTGTTTTGTTTTGTTTTTGTTTTTGTTATACACACATATATATTATACCTTTGGGCTAAAAGTTAAGCTTTGTCAGGATAAATCTGAGGCGTCACCAAAACCAAATTAAAAATAATAACAAATGCCATGATCATGACTAGGTTTGGTCCTGGAAAAAAAGAAGAAACTTTTCAGTGTGACCAGCAACCACTTGTATGTAGTTGCTCTATATTTGTGGGATTACTTTTCATCTTTAAAAAATAATGAAAAACTAATCCAGAAGTTTACTTCTCACCAATATCCCATTATTTTATAAACAATAAGTATGGATATAATTAGACATAATTATTATAGTGAAAAAAACTTTAAGTAAATAAAGAACATCTCATGCCAGAAAAAAAAATACAGTCTTCTTTTAGGTACTATCAAAGACTGCCAGTTAAATGAAATAAAAATGCATTACTACCTTATGCCCAATGGTATAATAAATAAGCAGTGACTGCAATCTTTAGCAAAAGGACCAAATTAAGACAGGTTATAAAAATGACTTCCTAGGTGCAATATCACTTTCATAACGTCTCAATCAGGGATTTACTGGTAAAAACAAATGGTTCAATGAAAGAATTGAAAAATAATAACAAAGGAATTTACTTTTTTTTGTTGTTTTGGTATCTTTTTTTGGTCTATCAGAATTTGTGATGCAAGAATTAAGAAAGTTTTGGTACAAATTCATTACCTCTGTAAACCCCTGTTTATAAACTCTGCATTAGTACTTTTGCCTTCTAAGGCAGTCAAAGTTGGTTTTAATTTATTTAAAAATTGCAGTAGCAAGTGCTAGTGCCCATTACATTGTGGGGAAATCAAGTTTTTGACAGTATTAGAATTTAATGTTTTAACTGATTTTTTTTGTAGTTCTAACACAAACAGATACATCCCTCCTTAACATTACCCTTTAATGAACAAGGATCAGACAAGTTGCATAAGGAAAGGAAAGGAAAATGAAAAAAGACCAAGCAGAAGGATGAAGGCTACAACAGAGAAAGTAAGCCTAACATATTGGTGCACTGATGACAAAAGGAGTAATTCAGTCTGAAAATAAAAAATTACCACTGCTAAGTTTACCATCACCACAACAAGTCCAGGGTCATAATGCTGTAAAAAAGAAACACCATCTGTTAGGCAGAAACCATCAGGGTAGGAAACAGGCCTTCTAGCAGGCAGACAGGATTGGGTAAAGTAACAATTGGACTTTGTCCCTCCCCCAATTTCAGCTGGGGACAGAGGAAGGGCACTTGGTGCTACCGCAGTTATTTTCATACTAGTTGGACCAGGGTGTGAGATTTTTGTACTGCTACTTGAGAATATAAACAACGCCCTCTTTAATAGTGCAGGGAATGGGAAAGTGAGAGAACTAGCTCTAGCTTCCTATCAGTATTCAGGGCCCAAGGTGGACTTTTCCTTAAAGAAATAACATCAAGCACAGATTGACTGGACAGTGATTGAATTATTTGCTTCACTGAAAGAACTCAAAGAGGATTTGAGGGGCAGGAGGGGAGTCATCAAGACCTTCCTAAAAATATACATAATAAGTAAAAGGTCTAGAAAATAACCACAGATCTTCAGTGCCTGGAAAACTATGTGCATTTGAGTTCTGTTACGAATGAATAAAACTCTTGAATTAGCTTTCCTTAGAACTTTGTCATCTTTTAATGAAGCCTTCTTTCAAGGCCTGCATATAACAAAGCCAAGCTTTGAACCAGACCAGGAACTCCGGAGAAAGTGGTATCAAAAGGCCTGTCACAATTAAGTTAGTCCATTCACAGATAACTGACAAAAAATGAACAGTTTGGCTTTAAAAACAATCTGCAAGTGACGTTACTGCCCAGGCGGAGCAGTAATTTCTTTCCATTATTAAAAAGGTTCCAGACCAAGGAATAATCTCAGAGAGAAAAGACACCAAACAATACATACAGGAAGAAGTTGGAACATTAAAAAAAATATTCCCACCCTGGCTGGTGTGGCTCAGTGGACTGAGTGACAGTCTGTGAACCAAGAGGTCTCTGGTTCAATTTCCAGTCAGGACTCACACATGGAATGCACACCAGGTCCCCAGATGGGGGCGTGCAAGAGGCAACCAATGGATGTATCCCTCCCACACACTGATGTTTCTTTTTCTTCCTCCCTCCCCACCTCTCTCTAAAAATAAATAAAATCTTTAAAAAATATATTTTAAAAATCCCTTCAATTTATTCATTTATGATCAATGATAAATCCTATAACAAAAAAATACCACTGTGGCCCTGGCTGGTGTAGCTCAGTGGATTGAGCACGGGCCTGTGAACCAAAGGATTGTGGCTTGATTCCCAGTCAGGGCACATGCCTGGGTTGCAGGCCAGTTCCCAACGGGGATGGGGGATGCGTGAGAGGCAACCATACATTGATATTTCTCTCCCTCTCTCCTTCCCTTCCCCTCTAAAGATGAATAAACTTAAAAAATGTTAAAAAAAATACCACTGTGAAACATCTGAATAACAACTTAGAGTGATGAATTTCCAAAAGGCAGGTAGTAACAGAATGTTTGCTAATAGAATACTTTCTGGAAAACTTAACTTTTTAAAATAAACTGAACTCTATCCAGGTTCCCTATTTCTCTCGGTTTCTTTTAAAGGGAGCAAATATTTCTTAAAATTAATTAAGAACTTTTAATTTCATTCCAAAGGTGATTTCAACCAAAACACTACTTTCCTTAAAAAAAAAAAAAAAAAAAATTGTCCTCCTCAGCCAAAGAACAACTGTATTTTGCCATGCATAACGCACTTCCGTGCATAATATGCACCCACAGTTCAGTGTGCATCATACACGGGATTATCGCACCCATTATTATACCTGTGTACAATGCGCACCCTTATTTTTTCCTCAAAAATTTGGGCAAAAAAGTGCCCATTATACACGGCAAAATACAGCAGATACTATGACTATGATTGGGCCAACTAAACAATGGAAAGGCAAAAAGGAAACATCAAATTTGGAATTCGCCGATAGTGAATTCAGGTGATGAGGGAAAAAAACTGATATTCATATTTTAAAATAAAAACTTTAAATAGAAACATATCAAATTATGGTGTACACCTGAAACTAATATAATGTTGTATGTTAATTATACCTCAATAAAAAAAAATTTGAAGAGAAACTTCAAGTGATGTTTCACTGACAACAAGAATTGTACTTTCTGTATTTTAAGAGGAAGTTTTACTTCTACTATGACAAAAATGCTAGAATGTTCAAATATGCGTCTCTTGCGAAATGTGAAGGTATTACAACATCATAGCTGGAGAATAAGGCCAAATATAAAAATCCATTGATTGCCTACAGTCACCCTGTTTTGGAGAAGAATCCCTCATGAATTAGTTTCAATTTTACATCAGTTTAGGACATACCAATCTACAAAACTGGCCCAAAGAACCAGATGGTAGAGATATACCTTTTTTTGAGAAACACTACATTTAGAGACAAAAATCCAGGAATAGAACAACTGGGAAAAACATATTAAAGAACAACCCAAATCTGGTAATCACCTACACTTCAGAAACGGAAGGCACATGACTTTTCATAGAAATAAATTAGAAATGAAGAAGCTTCCAAAGTGATCAACAGATGTAAGAACATTAATTTACCTCTACTGCCTTTCCCCTTACTGAGATTTATTCAACAATAAATATTTACTACAAATATTTGCTGAGATGCTACTACATACCAGGCACTGTTGGAAGGCAGTGGGCATATGGCAATGATCAAAACAAAGCCCTACATTCCAGGAATTATCTATAATTAGAAAAATAAACTTCTGGCATGAGGGGGGGAAAACAGAACATTTGTGGAGTCAAAGCTTAAAATGTCTGAAACTGCCCTTTAAAGATATCTAAAATTGTTTTTAAAGGCAAACCTTAATGAAGCAAAAGGAAATATAAAAGCCATCAAGAAGTAAAAAAATTTACTTCCAAAAGGCTGTTAAACTGATAAAGGCCAGGAACCTGACATAACATTTTTAAATCTATTTCTTTAAGCAACTCAAATACACACGTGGAAATCATGAATAATACAAAATTACTATTTTTGTATTTTGCATGACTATTTTCTGATTTACAAAGCTATCCAAAACAGGTGTATATAGTAAGCTATATGTAAGTGCACTTAAATATAATTTCGTTTATTAAAATGATTACAGCCCTGCCCAGTTAGTTGGAGGATATCCTGTTACTGAAAGGGTGAGGATTTGATATCGGGTCAGGGCACAAGCCTAGGTTGCAGGTTTGATCCCCAATCTGGGCACATGCAGGAGGCAGCAAGCGATGCTTCTCTCTCATATAGATGTTTCTCTCTCATATCCTTTTTTCTCTGTCTAAAATGAAAAAATATCCTTGGGTGAGGATTAAAAAAAGTTTTTTTAAATGATGATTACATACAATTATGAGAAACAGTTACTTAGTAAAAAAATGGTATACCTATTTCCAAATCTCCTGAACAGATTCAGGAGAAGTTTGCAAACTTCTCCTGAATCTGTTAGTCTTCATAGCATAAAAACAATAATTACTTTTAGCATCATTGAGGTATTTTTTCTTAGTAACTGCAACACAATATATGCTACCTTTCAGTAAATGCTAACTCAAAACATCAAGCACATTAATTATTCTCTACAGTTTTTAGTTAAGGGTAAAAAAAAGGCTTCCAATTCAAAACAGAATTCAAATTCTCCAGTACTGCAGAAACTAACTATATTCTTGCCATAGCCTGTTTAGCCATCTTATACAACAACCAAATTAATTTGATTTCCAAATATAGATGTTTTGTAAGGGCACAATTTAACTGTGGACTAAAGGAATCTCTATCCTTCCATCTTTCCAAGGTATCAGAGCTGGCTTCGTAGAATAAGGAAGTTCAACAGGAAGTTATATTTTCACTCCAGTAAGACTGTTTTGGCTAAAAGTGATATCAGTTCACTGTAGCCTGTAGCCTGTCATTATGCTAAGATAAATTTATTTTTTAAATGGAAAAACCAACTTAATAAATACAATTTCAGGGTAAGTAATCCAAACCATGAGACTTAGGGGAGAAGAAAAACAGTGTTAGGTCTGGTGTTTAATGTTTTTCTTCCTCTCTTTTTCCCTCCCTTCCTCTCTCTCTAAAAATGAATAAAATATTTTTTAAAAATTTAAAAAAATATTTGGGGGAATTATGTATACAGTAGCCAGTTCTATGGTATTACAATAGTAGGACAATCCAATGCTTCCTTAGAGTTGTTTTCTGTTACTATTTGTTAAGTTTTCCATCATAACACTGAGAATTTTTTACTATTCCATGATCACTCTGTAACTCAAAAAAAAAAGACTGCAGCTTCAGTTAAACTGTTCCTCCTTTACTTTCCACAGTAACCCTCTCCTCAATTCATTTTTAAGTATTTTCTTTCCATATACTCCTATTTCTAGGGGGTCCCTAAAAAAGCTGGGATATGAAATCCTAGTTTTGTAGTAAGAGATAATCTCTAAACACTTATGTGACTTTTGACAATCAGAGCCCATCTTAGCAGCCTCCCCTTAAAAATGGAGGTATTGTCCTCACTTTCAGGACTGTCATGCAGATCAAAAGAGGTAACACACAGAAGATGCTTTGTAAACCATAAATAACTATACCGGAAGTTGTTAAACTCTAACCCAGTCATCTCCTTAACACTTCAAGAAACTAAAAATTAACTTGTTTTCTTTTCATTTCCAGGTTTGGCATTTTTAAAAATAAATACCTTAAAAATGAAAGATACTCTAAAACAGAAGCTGTGATAATTTCTAATGTTTTAGGTAAAATTTGGTGATAATGAAACAACACTATGGACAGATGGAGAGAATTATTATCCAGGATCAATAACCAAGTACTATCCAAAAATCCTTCCCATAGATCATTCCATTAACAAAATGAGAACTAGTGAGTCTGAAAGGCAATGTTACATAAATATTAAATCCAAGCCAGGAGAATGAAGTTAAAAAGGCATAATTTTATTAAGAACTTCTCCAAATTAAATATATAGTACAAATCATCTAAGAAAATAAGCCTAAACAAAACAAATTAAAATATTATCAAAATGCTTACTATTTTACTATTATTACCACCTGGAGGATGACGATGGCACCTATGTATGTAAATAGGAAGTATTAAGTGTGGTATGTCAAATTTGTACTAGATGAAGTCTATGTGGAATGTCACAGTAAATTCAGAAAGTCAAATAGAGTGAAATCTTGAAAATCCCCTTATTTCCTTTCAAGTCTCTGCTAAGAGCCCAGAGATCTTAGGTCACCCATAGAAATTTTCTTTTTCACTTCTTATAATCTATGATTCCAAACAGCTTAGAAAGCACTTGTCTCCTCTTAGTTACAATTTATCAAATATTAGTTAACTAGTGAATTTTTTTTTTAAAGATTTTATTTATTTATTTTTAGAGAGAGTGGAAGGAAAGGAGAAAGAGAGGGAGAAAAACATCAATGCGTGGTTGCCTCTTGCACACCCCCCACCAGGGACCCAACCCAAAACCCAGGCATGTGCCCCAACCAGGAATCGAACTGGTGACCTTTTGGTTTGCAGCCCATGCTCAATCCACTGAGCTACACCAGCCAGGGCTTAACTAGTGAATTTTTATATATTTAATTATTTCTACCTGATTAGACTATTCCACTTACAAAAAGATCACTAACACCATACACTCTACAATGCTCATTTTTAAAGTTTCTTGAACACTCTACTTTCTTGCCTAAGAAACAGTTTCTATATAAACCAGCTTCATTTTAATCATCCAAATTAACCTATAACAATGTAGGAAAAATGTAAATCAAGCTAAGGATAAGACTATTAAAAAAACAACAAATAGTATTAAAGTAATTCACACCAAAAATCACTAACACATTTTGGATGAGTGAAAGAACCAACTGTCAACCCTACTTGCTATAATAAAGGTAATTTTCTTAAAAGTCTATTTTATTCATATGGTTAAAGCAAATTATGTGGGAAGCTTTCTTAAAATGTTAATTTCAGGAATACCACTCTAGACATGCTGAGTTGTGCTGGCTGGGAATCTACATTTTTAACAAGCACCGAGGCGATTCTGCTGCTTCACAAATGGAAAAGGCATTGGAGCAGAGGTCAAAAGACTTGTGTTATAAACACAGCTCTTACCCTTAGTGGTTTTGACCATGAACAAACACTTAAGTTTCTCAATTTATTAAGTGGCATCATCTCCCACTCTACATATTGGAGAGGAAAGTGAGATAGTATGTAGATACAAAACTTAAATATATATATATATATAAATATATAAATCATGTTTAATCCCCCAAACGAACCCCAGATCTTTTAAAAATATGGGTATACCTGAGGGTATAGCAAGGTCACACTGATTACTAGAAGCAGAGCTCAAATTTAAACCCAGATCAAATTTCTAATGAGGTCATAAAGTGGTAACCTGTGGGTCAAATACAGGTTTTCTTTTGTTTATCCCTGAATACCTTAAACTTTGAGCCAATATTTATCAATCGGAAATTTTCACCAAAAAAAAAAATCTGATTTCTGGTTTGGACAAGTTCTGACAACACGTAAGACAATACACGTATTCCTACAGGGCAACAGTGAGCAGGAGCTAGCTCACACTCCTCCCCACTGCCTCACACTCAGTGGGCTTAAACTGTGTGCGACCACCTGGCCCCAACAGGTATCTATCTGATTTGCAGCGCCTATTCCAAAGCCTATTTCTTCGCTCCTTCCAAGTTCCCACTGGATTTTCTCTGTAACTCTCATTTGGTAGCCAGATTTTGTTTGCAAATGCTGCTCACAATGCCATCATACCCTACACACCAAGTACTTGAACACAAAAATAAATGAGAATACCTACTCTCAAGGAACTTAAAGCAATTTGTCAATTAAATATTCAGACTGGCTCTGACCACTGTGGCTCAGTTGGCTGGGGATCATCTGGCAAAACAAAAGGTCATTGGTTCAATTCCTGGTCAGGGCACATGCCTGATTTGAAGGTTCAAATCCTGGGTTGGCAGGGGAGCATATGAGACAACCAATGAATGTTTCTCTCTTACATCAATGTTTCCCTACCTCTCTTCCTCCCTTCTTTCTAAAAATCAATTTAAAAAATTTAAATGAATAAATATTTAGATTGCTTGCATAATTTTAAGCATGGAAGGAACACATAAATGTGTAAAACATGGTCTCTAGCCTCAAGAAAACTTCAAAGTTTTACAGTAGTTAAAAAATGCAAGACTTGGGGACTAGCAAGTAATCCTGAAGGGGAGGAATGATGTCTTATCTACTCTGCTTATAGCTTATGATATTTACAGCTGGTATAGCTAAAATATATTATTAGCTCAATAAATATTTGTTGTCTTGTTGACTGAACCATATAGACAGGATGAAATATGAAACAATGTAAGACCCCATCCTTATTTTTCTAACTTTTGAAACATTTTAATAAACACTGAGAACAAAAGCTGAATAAGGGAAATTCAAGTACAAAAATATACCCACCTTACAAAGTACAATTTTATATCCTGCCACAGATAATTTCATTCCCGAGTCAGCATGCCCTATTTCCCAATCTATCTAGTGCCAAGATATCTGCACTGTAGCCCCAAGAACTGGCACTCTTTGTAAAAACCCTGCATGGGTCAAAATAATTTTAAACGTTACCAAAAACATCCTGAAAAGATCAGGTTTAAATGTTAAAAGATGTTGGAACCCTAAAATAAAGAACTGAAAGTTAGCAGTAAACTAGTAAATACAAAGAATTTACAAAGTCATGAGCCTAGAAATTCTACACAATGACCAGTCTATCCTAGGTGACGTTACCATTTTCACTAGAGCAACGGGGCTTTCTTTGGTGGTTATTTATAGCAAAGGCTCAGTACAATCACAAAAACCTGCCATAAGTTATCTCAATATGCCGTAAATGTGGCTATATTCTAGGTCAAATCATGTGATTACAGAAAGTTATGTAAAAGAAACCAGCACAATGCCTGTACACTGTTGACTCTGACACTACCAAATAAAGAGCCATTTATAACACAATTAAACTCGGCCCTCAACGCTGCAACAGAATAAAAGATTCATTCATTTTGAAGGGTTAAGACACTGTACTAGCCATTCAAAACAGATGGGTTTTGCACAGCAATGGGAATTTAACACTACTGAAATGTACACTTAAAAATGGTTAAGATGGTAACTTTACATTGTGTTTTTTATAACTAAAAAGAAAATGAAAAATGGGCTTCAATTTTCTCTTGCATTTTAAATGAATAATGAATTTATGTGTTTATTAAGTGCTTAGCTGTAGCTGGTACCATGGAGGTGGAGGTAAACTATGGATAAAACCTAATTTCTCTTTTCTTAAATTCACTCCCCGCCTGCCTGCAGGTTCTAGATATATTTTAAAGTCTCTGATGCTTACAATGAAAAATTCTGGGACTCAAACAGATTGGCTAGTCCCTAAGAAATATCCCCCAAATTCTACTTCCTGTGTGCCTGAAGAGATTAACATTAACAATGATCCCAGGCATCTCTGAATAAGAAAAAGATATTTCAAGTAGCAGGGAAAGATTCCAGTCTTCAGACTTTCTTCTGAGCAATCGTCTCTATTCAGTTCAACCCCACACTGACAACTATGCAAACCACAGGAACAAATTCTACCAAGTCATTTCTATTTCAGTTCTGATTACCCTACCTCTCTTTTGAACTAATACAAAATCTATGGTTTATGCTATACAAACTGCTCTTTATTGTGTTTTTTTATATTGTTTGCAAATGAGTTCTTGTGTTGCTGGGAAAACAAATTTAATGGTAATCAAATCCTTTTATTTCCCCGAAAAACAGGTTATTACTAATAAATATTAATTTGAAATATATTTATTAAACATCAGTTTTGTGTCATCACTGAGTGATCACTGAGTGGAATCTGTAGAAGTGTAACTTAAAAACAAAGGCTATACACTCTGGTTTCTCATCAGATTATGTAAATCTTTCACCTTAAAAAGGAAAGATTTTAAACACGAAAATGTCCTGCCTCATAACTCCATCCTCGTGTTCCTCAGTATATAACCTGTTTTTCACATTTTGGTAGGCATTTTAATGAAAAAAAATTTTTTAGCATTTTTAAATAAAAGAGATTTTCTTATAAAACACTTTTTACTTTGTGTTCCTTTCATGTTTACATTTGGTCCTACTTTAAAATACCAGTGTTTCTATATGGAAGAATGAGAAGATTCTATAAATCTACTAACAAAGTTATGACAGAGTTGTTTGTTTCCTTATTCTTACAGTTTGAGATTTTTCATTCATTAAATTACTCAAGAAATAAATTGAAATTCTGTGTGTTCTATTTTCTATGAAGCCCTCACTGTACCTTTTAAAAAAAATTTTTAGAGAGAGGGGAAGGGAGGGAGAAAGAGAGGGAGAGAAATGTCATTGTGTGATTGCCTTTCACATGCCCCCCATTGGTGATCTGGCCCGCAACCCAGGCATGTGCCCTGACTGGGAATCGAACCAGCGACCCTTTGGTTCACAGGTCAGCACTCAATTCACAGAGCTACACCAGCCAGGGCATCCCCCGCCGTACCTTTACCTTCAAAATTTTGATGTCATTATACTGCATTACATTCATTTGTTACATTTGTCTCCTTATTAGACATGAGCCTGTGGAGGGCAGAGGGTATATGTACATCCTTGAACTCTTTTTAAAAATATAATTTTTTTTTAGAGACATAAGAAGAGAGGGAAAAAGAGAGGGAGAGAAACATCAATTGGTAGCCTCTCACAGGCACC
>PVKU01000866.1:350675-381649 GCA_004027475.1 Anoura caudifer
GGGGGCGGGGGAGGGAAACAATAGCAACAACAGAGGTACATGTAAAATGAATAGCAATTATTATAATTTAGTTTATAGTCTAATGAAGGTTAAGAGACACATAAACACAAATTATACAAGGTAGAACATTAAAAATGCCACAAGAAACATAAAGAAAAAATAAGGGAGGGAATTACAGTATTTTCTTTTTCCCTAGAGACCAATTACCAACCATCCCTAAAAATGAGGCCAAGGTTCTCACCATTCAATCTAGCCTAAGTTTCAAGTAAGTATATACAAATCTATACTAATCGCAAAGAATATATATGATCACTTCAAGGGCCTTAAGGTAAAAATATCACAAACTTATCTCCAATTTTTTTGGCCAGAATAACTAGTATATATTTCAGTTCTGAATTACCTGCATTTCTCACCACCATCACATCCTTCTAGAAGACAAGATTTTATAACCATCATAGAATTATTAATTACAGCACAGGTTTTGCCACCATTATTCCACCCCTTATTTGTTGTAAGTACTTGGGCAGAGCATTGTTCAGAATGTTAATTTCCTCATCTGTAAAATAGGAATGACACCTATCACAGAGGACTTAAATTAGATAATCTACGTGCAAACACTAAGTAAACATTTAATAACTTCTTCTTACAAAGGATTAACACTAAACCCAGGAAACATGGGCTTGCTAGTTAGATGCATAAATTGACTGCATGAGAGGGACCTCTCCCCAGAAAAACAGAATTATCTTGTGGAGGGAGGGCTGCTTGTAGTACAGGCTTTCCCTGTCAGGTTAGTGCTCTAGGAAGCCATCTGTACCAGTGTACCAGCTGTCGTTGTTGTGAGAGGCTGCATTAGGCCACAGTGAATTTTTTTGAAGACTCTTTCAATGTTATTTGCCCATTTCATATCGGGAGATTTACCAGTGCACCTGCCCACACCATGCTGGGTGTTCAGCAGTTTCTGACTAGAATAAGCATGACCCCTGTGCTCCTCCCTCCCTATTTACCTGATTTTCCACCCCCAGTGACAATTTTTTGTTTCCCCAGGTGACATAAAAGTCCTCAAAAGTAAATGTTTTTGCCAATACAGAAGAGGTGAAACAAAAAACAGCAGAAGCACTAAAAAGCATCAAAATTGACAAGTTCAAATGCTGTTTTGAGCAGTGGAAAAAATGTCTTGATAGGTGTATTGTAACAAATGGATAGTACTTTGAAGATAACAAGTTTTAACATGTAAGAATAAATTAAAAAATTTTTTTTATAAGAAACACTTTTTTGGGGGGGTCCCACCTCATACACTGTGCTTCACAGTTGATTTGTGTTATCATCCTTTATATTTATACCTTCCTTTCCATTTCCATTGCTATCACTCTATTCTAGGCCCTCCTCATGCTCAAACAACTTCCTAAATGGTTTTCCATCTTTATTTTCGGACATCTTTGACTAGACTAGTATCTAACTTCTACAGCAAATGTTTTGGTTGGTATACTCAAAAGAACAGACCACAAATCAGAGAATTTGGAACTGATTTCAGCATTATCACTAGTATATTTTGGAACCTTAAACCTAACCTTCTTCATTTGTAAAATGAATTTTGATTAAATTATCTTTAACATCTCTTGCTATATAATCTACCTCTCTGCCCTGGCTGGGTAGCTCAGTTGGTTAGAGCATCACCCTGATACACCAAGGTTGTGGGTTTGTCAGTCAGGGCACATACAAGAATCAAGCAATAAATGAATAATTAAGTGGAACAGCAAACTGTTGTCTCTCTTTTTAAAATCAATAAATAGAAAATTAAAAAATTAAAGTCTATAACTCTCTGATCAAAAACTGCCCCTGGCTTACAAAAAATAAAGTTCCAAATTGGAAGAGCATTAAAGCCTTGCATATTTAGTGTGGTGGCTAACAGCATGGGTTCTGGAATCAGAAAAACCAAAATCTGAATTCTTTTTAAAGTGCATTTTATTGATTATGCTGTTACAGTTGTCCCCATTTTTTCCCCTTTGTCTCTCTCCCCTAATGCCCCTTCCCTTCCAGCAATGCCCCCCACTCCCACCCAGTTCATGTCCATGGGTTGTGCGTGTTAAGTTCTTTGGCTTCTCCATTTCCTTGCTATTCTTAACTTGCCCCTGTCTATTATGCTTCTTGATCACTACACCATTTCCCCCTTTCTTCCCCTTCCCCCTCCCCCTCTGAGATGATGTCCCTCCAAATGATACCCATCTCTATGATTCGGTTCCTGTTCTGGATGTTTGCTTAACTTTTGTTTTTAGATTCGGTTGCTGATAGCTGTTATTTTAATGTTCATAGTTTTGATTTTCTTTTTCTTAAATAAGTCCCTTTAACATTTCATATAAGATAGGCTTGGTGATGATGTATTCCTTTAGCTTTACCTAGGCCGGGAAGCACTTTATCTGCCCTCCTTTTCTCAATGATAGTTTTGATGGACAGAGTAATGTAGGTTGTAGGTCCTTGCTTTTCATCACTTTGAATACTTTTTGCCTGTCCCTTCCTGCCTGAAAAGTTTCTTTTGAGAAATCAGCTGACAGTCTAATGGGAACTCCCCTGTAGGTGTAACTCTTTTGCTCTTGCTCCTTGTAAGATTCTCTCTGTATCTTTAACCTTTGGCATTTTAATTATGATGTGGCTTGGTGTGGGCCTCTTTAGGTCCAACTTGATTGGGACTCTCTGTGCTTCCTGGACTTGCATGTCTATTTCCTTTATCAAATTAAGGAAGTTTTCTTTCATTATTTTTTCAAATAAATTTCCAATTTCTTGCTTTCTCTTCTCCTTCTGGCACCCCGTATGATGCAAATGTTGGACCTCTTGAAGTTGTCCCAGAGGCTGCTTATATTGCCCTTATTTTTTTTTTTTGGATTCTTTTCTTCTTCTTTTTATTCTGATGGGTTGTTTTTGCTTCCTTATATTCCAAATCATTGATTTGATTCTTGGCTTCATCCATTCCACTGTTGTTTCCCTGTAAATTGTTTTTTATTTCAATTAGTAAATCCTTTGTTTCTGACTAAATTTTTTTTATACTGCTGAAGTCCTCACTAAGTTCCTTGAGTGTCCTTATAACAAGTGTTTTGAACTCTGCATCTGATAGATTATCTCCATTTCATTTAGCTTTTTTTCTGGAGTTTTGAGCTGCTCTTTCATTTGGGCCATGTTTCTTTGTCTCCTCATTTTGGCAGCTTCCCTGTCTTTATTTCTATGTATTAGGTAGAGCTGCTTTGACTCCATGTCTTGGTAGTGTGACCTAATGTAGTAGATGTCCTATAGGGTCCACTGGCACAGCCTCCCCTATTACCCTAGCTGGGTACTTGAGGTACACCCTTCGTGTGGGCTGAGTACACCCTCCTCTTGTAGTTGAGCCTTGCTTGCTGTTGGCAGATCAATTGGGGGGGGTGGGCGGATTTACCCATGCCAGTCAGCTGCAAGGATCGGCTATGACCACTTATCACCATCTGCCTTCTGTGGAGGATCAGATGTGCAGGAGCAGGGTGGTGGTGCTATGAAGTGGTTTATAGCTGTCCAGTGAGTGCTCTGGCCCTGGGGTTTCCTGGGTGGTGCAGGCCAAGGTCAGCTCCCACCTGTGTTTTGCCAAGGCTGCCCTTCCTGAGCTATAAAGCAGTATGAGAAGGCTGCTACTTTTATTGGACTTGGATATTCCCAGGCAAAGCCAAAGTGTGAAACTAATCTGGCTGGTGCTAGTGCCCTGTCTGGAGCTCACTGAGGCCAGCTGTTGCTTGTTTGATAAGATAGGAAAATGTGAAGCATGAGATATGACCAGTTATTCGTATGGAAAAGCAGCTTGGGTGGGACAGAGTCTCTAAGGATCTCCAAGGTGGGTCAACCTGTTACCCAGATTGATGGAGTCTCAAATATGGCAACAGCCTGCCAGCTCTGTAGCTCTGCAGGGGGAGGGCTCATAAAAGGGACAATAGCCTCTGCCTGCCTTGATGCCAGACGCTTCAGCCTCTCCTAGTATGCCACTGGTACACTTCAAGCTGCCACCCCAGTGCTGGAGCTCAGAGGGAGTGAGTCTGAGTAGGTGAGTCCATGTGTGGGTTTTTTAAGAGGAAATGCTTGGGACTCCAGAAGTTTCTTCCACTGACTGAATCCTTACTGGTTTTGCAGCCAGAAGTTGTGGCTACTTATCTTCCTGGCACTGGAACCCCTGAGTAGGAAGCCTGGTGTGGGGCTGTGACTCCTCACTCCCAAGATATTCCTTTCAAATTTTTATCCACCACACGTGGGTGAGAGACCAGCCTGTTCTGTGTATGTGCCCCTCTTATCAGTCTCGACGGATGTGGTTTCTTTAATTCCATATTTGTCAGATGAGTTTCCACTTAACTTGATTTCTGACGTTTCTGAGTGATGGTTGTTCAATTTTAGTTGTAATTCTGATGTGGTTGTGCAAAGGGTGAGCCATGTTTGCCTATGCTGCCATCTTGAAATTTGAATTCTGATACTGTTATTTACTGATTGTTTATTCTTGGGCAACTTACTAGACTTCTCCAAACCTCAGTTTCTTTTTCTGCAAAATGGGAACAGTAATTATCTCACATATTTGTTGTAAGATTAAATGAGATCTGTTAAGTGCTTAGTACACAGTAAATGCTCAGTAAGTACTAGATTTGTGCTTATTCAAACCAACTTCCCATTACTGCCTTCTACTTATGGTTTCCAAACTAATCCTGGAGACACAGAACTCTACTTCAATCAAAATAACTGTGGTAGGCCCTTCCTTTTATATGTTAAGGTACAACATTAAAAAAATATTTTGGAAGGTTCTTCTGCCAAAAAATAAATGTATAAAACCCACTGCCCTAAGGGCATTCTCTGATCCAGCCAGCCATGCTCTTTGCCAAATATAGTTACCTTGTATTTGGTAATACCTGTTACTCCTCCCTCCTTAACACTCTACTGTGAAGTCTTCCCTAGTCATCACTCCTCTGAGCCCCTTAGCACACACTTAAGACTTCTCATTCAAATAATGAAAATTCATTTCCAAAAAGCAAATAATTAGTCAACAGTAGCGCACCTCTCCCCAAAGATTCCTATACAATGAGACCCCTCCTAACCAGATGTAGAAGTACTGCACAATGATTCCCATCATTTCTGAAGTAGTGTTCACTTCACATGTGCAAAGAATAAACAGTAGCCTTTCAATATGAGGGAGGAAAAAAAGTGAAAGAAGTTGGCTGGTTTCCAACCAACAAGAACTTGGAAGGAGAAATATTACTATTTTGTTTTTATCCAAATGATTAGTATATTAAAGGAAAAAATAAATGCAATGGAAACTCTGTGACATACATTTCCTACAGCCTGATCTGAACCTGAGAAATGGCCTTTCTGCTTAGAGAGCCACAGGAAACCTCTGCTTCCATTTTATATTTCACGTGAAATGTGTTAATTTTTGTCTCTACTACTACGTAGAATCTGATTGCAGAGAAAAAGAGCCAAGACAAGAACCAGTTTTGGGGAGAATGGGTGTGTATGGGGGTGGGGGAGGGAATAGCACAATTAAACTCTGCTGTTAAATGGTTCCCATATTTATAATACCGAAGCCACAATGGAACACCACTAAATGACACAAAGAATACCCTGCTACTATGTATTTCTTTTATTCCACCCACCCATTACCTCCAAAAAAAAATTTAAAACAAGTTGAGCCACAGACAGTATCTCTGAACAGAAAGTATTCATGACACAGAAGCTTAATCTTACAAATTATTAGTTTAATAGTAACTTAAAATACAGGTATAGGAAAAACAGACTATTCTAGGAGGGGGAAAGCAGATGGTAAAAAAATCCCAAACACTTTTTAAAGAAGGACAACAAATATATTCAGGCACAAGATCTGCATCAGAAACATTGTTTTCTTTCTTTCTTTCTTTTTATACATTTAAAAAACTTACCCTGAAGAGATTTTCCCAATCCCTGGCCCAGCTTCCACCCATGTTTCTGGAGTAAGCGATGTCCAATATTATCCTGACAGACAGAACAGAGAGACAAACCAAAAATATTCCAATAATATATTCTTCCCTTCCTAGTGACATATAAACAGGTGATGAGCAAGAGATAAGTCTACATATATGCATGCAAAAAAGGTGCTAATAGTAGGGTAAATGTATCCAATAAAGGGACATTAATGTAAAAAGAAATGCTGGCTAGTATTTTATATGGAAAGAATATAGAGGGTGAGGGTCCTTTCTGATGGTGTGCTGGGCAACTTTTGTACATAACATTTTAAAAAGGAGAAAAAGGGGAAGGGGAAAAGAAGGAAGAATACATTTATGAAGTTTTAAACTAACATTAAAAAAGCATAAAAATCAAGGTACTTATACAATCATATCCACCACCTAGACAGCACCACTTTAAGATTTTTTTTAAAAAGATCTACATTGTGTTTAGTTATTCTGTTTATGTGTCAGGCTTTCATGATACAAAGTAAGTTGTAAGTGTAAGACTGCCCCACCACTAGAAATGAAAACACAATCAGAGCAAAATCCAGGCTAGACTTGATTGGTTTTTAAATATATATAAAATATAAATATTTAACTAGCATGCAGCCAATATTAAACTGAAAAAACAGTGAGGTTAGTAAAACAAGAAATTAAAATTGATTAAACAGAAAAATAAAATGAGCTCAAGCACAGACTGAGTGATGCATTTCAACATGTAATCTAACAAAAATGCTAAAATGTTAGAATGAAACAGGCCTAGCAATAAGTTAACAGTAAAGAACCATTAGTGCATGTAGGGGGAAAAACCAATATACATAATGTCTCATCTTCCTAGGAGCACAGTAGAAAAGGTATTTCAACGTAAATTGTATGAAAAGACACCAGAAACAACAATAAATGTCAGCTTTCATGTAAGGAGTCACAATCTTGGAAAACTCTGCATACCTTTGTCCCATTCTTTGCTTTTTTACAAATACTGTCCAGTACAGAGACAAAGCTAAAATAACCATTAACTGTATCAGACAAAATAATGCTACTTATCCAAAGGAAGGCATTTAAAAATTATAAACACGAAGTGTTCTATATGTATCAAAATTTATTTTACAGTGCTAATCTGGTAACACCATTTGAAAATAATTTTGTATTTCCCAAAATCAATTTAAAAGCTAACAAAACCATAAAACTCTATAAAAATCAAACATCTCATATAAAACTTTTTCATCTTTTATTTAACTCCATACCAATGATAAAACACTCTTTGGAACTATAGAGGAAAGAAAAAAGTTATTTTACTGTTACCTTCTCTGACAGAAAGTTAGAAGTGGAAGATTAACCTTCCCCAGTGTTCTGTTTTTGTTTTGTTTTCTAACAGACAATTTTCTTCTACAAGTTTATGACAGCATACAAACTGGAAAACTGAGCTGATTAGCTGATTACTTCATTGATGGGGGAAAAAGAGAGCAGGAGACTTTTTAAAAAATAAAAATGAAGCAAAAGATAATGAAAAACTTGTTTCTAAAACAAAAGATACTACTGTTTTAAATATATGCATGTATGTGAATATATGTATATACACCTACACACACACACAATTACCATTATGGTACAAAAAAGGTCACTAGGAATTTTTTGCTAGGAACAGAAAGCATCAGGAAATGCTATGATTATATGTGATGCCAGGCGATGACTTCCATGTCATTATACATCACGAATACTTGATCCAACTCTGCTGCCTCTTCTTCCCCTCTCTCCTCCCAAACAAATTGTCAGGAAAAGCATCCCCTTAACCAGTATTGAGTACTTAAGTATTTATGAATAACCTCACTGAAATAAATAAATAATAATAATAAAAGTCTTAATGCAAGCAATGCGAGCAGAAAATGAAAAGGTGACAAAGCCCTTATCATACTACTATAAAAATAAACTTACCTGTATATACAATCCTTATTTTATATCATAACTCCTACAACTGAGTAACTACAAACAGGACAAAGAAAGCAGAATGACCCTAAGATTATGTGGTTGATTAAATTATTGTTTAATCCTTTAATAGAGTTTTAACCCTACGTGACACAGAGATTTACGGCATTAAACCATGCTGACAAAAATTGCTGCCCCCTTTTTTACTTAAGAAAACTCAATCTTTGGCTAAGTGGAGATGAGACATTATGCTGACCGTGTTATATTATGAATGCACTAAAATAAACAGACAGATGAAGCAGTATGCTATTTCCAAAAGCAGTGCAAGTGGAGTGAAAGCATTTCCATACGAACCTGGCTTTAAAAACTGGGCTGTCAAAAGAACAGTTAAATGTAACACAAAGTAAGAAACTGTCCATTCACTAATGGTCGTTTTTTTTTTTTTTTTGTCTTGTTTTCAATTCACTGCTTGCAATTAATGTATTTACTAAAGAGTGAAAGCATAAGTAAATTCACGAGTCAAGACCAGCTGAGAGGTTCAAGAGCAGCGTGTTGTGACTGACAACAGTGAAAGGAAAAGCAAATGTTAAAGGGAGAGGGAGAAAAAAGAAAAATTTAGAGTTATACACATTAGCACCACTTTTACAAAACCACTCAAGATGGCTGTCACCTTCTCAAAAAAGGTACTGACACGAAATGGCAGTGGCCTTTCTCTTCTAAAACTTTAGGTGAAAACTGTTCTTGAATTAAATCTACTTTCCCAAGTATGAACAGGGAATGAATTGTCACATTAAAATTATGAACATGCCACTCTATGTCCTTGTGATTATAACAAAGGCAATGGAAACAGTAGACATAAATCCCAGAACCTCTTGTTCACCAACCGCCTAGATTAAGTGAATGACTGACAGGGAAAATCTGGACCCTTCCTACCATCCCAGACTACCTGCTTTTGGAGGAATAAAGGCAGCTCTGTGACTCTGCAGAAAGGGCTAGTATTCAACATGGCCCCTTTTCCTACTAAAAAAGAAAAGAAATTTTACAAACACTTGTCAAAAATCTAATAGGTTTAAGGATGATGGATACCACAAGGAAGGCACACCAAAATACCTTCTACAAAGTAGAGCAAAGCAGACTTGTCTACCTCTGAAATGATCAAAATGTTCATTGAATGTTCACTGTGAAAGAATAAGGGATTCAATCACCAGCCTGTGAAAATAATTAACCTGCTCTCTGTTTAGGGTTGTGGTTTTGCCAATTATTCTCATTAATATTATTTATAGCCTAAATAGGTAATCTAGACATAACAAGAGCAATGAGCACTAAATTAACTTCTAAAATAGTAACAACTACTATTTCAGTCACTATAATAGTTGACTAAATTATCTTTCAAGTTTTTTAATTTTTTTTAAAGATTTTATTTACTTACTTTTAGAGAGATGGAGATCAAACCCACAACCCAGACATGTGCCCTGACTGGGAATCTAAATAGCAACCCTTCGCTTTGCAGGACAACGCCCAACCAACAGAGCCACACTGGTCGGGGCTTCAGTCTTTTATTTTTAAACAGAATATAAAATTTGGTGTTTAATTATAATCTTGTAGGACCAAAAATAAATAGAAAGGAAAATTTTTCCTTTTTAAGCAGTCTGGCTTATGGGGCACAAGAGCCTAATTTAAATGCACATGGAAGAACTACAGGAAAATACTAACTGTGAAATAATTAATAAAGCAACTGAACTTTTACCCAAGGATGGTAGGCAAAAAGCTGGTTTTCCAAAGCCTGTTAGTTACTGTCTATGCTCAAAACTCCAAAATGGTGGCAGGGTGGTGTTTTCTTTGGTTAGGCATGAAGTTCTTCTTAATTCTGGTTAAACTATGAAGCTGAGCTGAAAATCCAAACTATTTTTACCTAAATTACCTCAGTTAGCTTTTAAAATATTTTTTCTAGTTCAAAAGTTAAATGTGTAATAAAATGCTACATTTTAATCTTTTGTTCCCCTGTAATATCGGTATGAAAATATAATTTTAAGATTTTAAAAGAAAGTATATTATGAACTACCAATATGCTGAAAACACAACATCAGCAAAAACTTTTTAAATTACAAAAATTGTAAAAAAACATTATTAATTGTTTCAGTCATCCCTCGACATTTCTACTTATTAAGTATCAGGTAGAAAATTTTGCCAGGAAATTCAGCTCTGCTGCGTAAAGCTGTACACCATTCAGATAACAACAATCATTTCGGCAACAGCACCACCCATCTGTATAATGCAAGCCTGTCAAAAACACGGATAAAAATTCACTTTATATATGGGGTTCACTCAAAGTTTTAGAATAGCAATCATGTCTCAAGAGAAACTGTACTACAATTATGTCAATGACTGAATTAATATTAATTGCACACTGAATTTTTAGTTGACAGCCACATTCAATTTATACCAGTCTATATTCAACAGTGACAAAAATGGTTAAGTCTCTTGAGTGGATTGTAAGCTTTGCTGATTGTGTATTAAAGACTCTATAAGCAAAAACCAAATGCTACTAAGGTGAACCCATGCAAACAAGTTGTAAAAATTCCCAAAACAAAAAATCTATATAGCTCACTACAGATGACACAATGAAGACTAGAGAGAAAACCATATAGTAATGCTACACCATTCAGCTCCAAGAAGCACATTATTTATAGTGCAGTCCACATATGGTCACTGCTAAATGTCAAATCAGCAGTCTTACAGAGTTACAGTTTGGAACTAGTGGAGTCCACAGATCTAAACAGATAAGTTAGAGGACAAAACCCAATTACACAAAGGCTTCTAAATCCTTAGTGAACAAAGTGAACATTAGCAACTGGAGTTTGAAAACTTACATTAATTTTTAAAACCTGCTTGGTCAACCTGACAACTATAAAGACAGGATTTTAATCAGTCAGGTAGAACAAAGACCAACTATGAGTTGATGGGTAGTTTTACTTCCAACTGCAACGATGACAACATACTTTAAGTCTATGATGCAGGCATTTTGCTTCATGTATACCTTATAATCACTCATCTGATTTCTTGTCTTCTTTTTTTGGTAAAGGTCATATAAAACTATATATCCTAAATCATACCAATCAATTCTTAGAACTATAGTGCAATCCTAGACTGGGTGATCTATGGCTTTAGATTAAGTTTTGTTTTCTAAATATTTTATCTTCAAGTATGTGAAGGTCATAATTATTATAGTTGGGACTAAAAGTCTCATAAAGCAGTAACTTAAAATTCAAGTTCTATAAAGTTTTTTGTAATAAGGGTAAAATGTTAACACTTTCCACCTTCTCTTTAATTCATATATTCAAATTGTCTAGTGATTCTTTCATAATTTTCTTAGAATGGTTTTTTATTCTTGACCAGAAATTTTACTGAAAGATATTTAAATGTATCTTTATAACAAAGACTATGAAATACTTCACAAATGCTAGATTTTTAAGAGTTTTCAACATTTCCTGATTGAAAATACCTGTATCATCTCACTAACAAATGTAAGCTTCAAAAGTTTACTAAAAGCATAATGCATTATTGCATCTTGTATCTCATTTACCATCTTGCTGGTTTGCAACAAATTTACCCTATTACAAAACAAAAAGACCTTAATCCTATACTCACAATAACCTTTCAAACAGGCAAATCATTGGCACAAACCTGTGCAGAGACTTCCACGGTTACCAGCTGCTGCAGATTACCTTTGTTAAATAAAAAAAAAATGACTAGACCTTTAGCTCCTGCAATGATCTGTAGACTCCCAAAGCTGCATATTTCCAGCCACTTTTGAGTTGCATGCTGTAGCAAAACAGTCAGCACCTCTCATAGATATTGCTGCAGAGAAAGATTTTAATTCAGCGGAGACTCTGTGTATTTGAAGCAACTATTTCCCACCTTAGAACGAGACAGCTCAATATAGCCAGCCAGTCATAAAACTAATATACACCTACTTGGTGGGCATTCCTTAGGTTATTAGGTTCTTTTTTTTTGGAGGGGAGGGGAGTGGAGATACCATACTACCTACTTTAATGCCAATCACTTTAAGAGTGCCTTTAAAAACTTTAAATTTATCTCCAAATTTGATAACAGAAATAAAATCCCCCCTATCTTGTATGTCCCACCTCTATCTAACATAATGTAAGCTATGAAGCTCGTCCTCCCATCTAAACTCAGCACAAATTTCTCCCACAGCACAAATAATGCATATATTTATATATTTCAGGAATAAATTTATAAGTATAATTTAGTAATATATGTCTCTGAGCATACGCTTATTTATTTAAAAATTAAATATACAGTCTGAGTGCCTTATCATTTGCCACTATAAGTGGGAAAGACAATACTATCCAATAAATGAGGCACAGAGCAATTCCACTCTACTCATTGACATCACTCAGAAATGGCTATTCAATAGTCAGACTGCTTCTGAGAGTGTTCTCCCTGCGACGTATGCTGGAAAAAATCCTGGACAGTGTGAGAGGAAAGAGCGTTAGTCTCACATGCCAAAGGAATGAATGTTCAAAAAAACCCTTAAAATTAGCTCTCAAGAAGGCACAATATGTTATCTATCATTTAATTTAGTGCTTTTTAAAAATCTTTGTTGACTATAGTGATAATAAATACTAGGGTGCATACTTAGTCTAATTAAATTTCCTGTAACTATTAAGTCAGAGTATCCACAGAATTATAGCCTAAGAATATTAAACCATGTACCTTGTAGAATATGGTACTTGACACCTTTGCTTCTGACAGTTCTGTTCTTAAACTCCGACCATCCCAAAAACCATTTAAATTAAATTAGAAAAATAAAATTATTTTTCAAGTACAAGATACTGAGCTAGTTAGTCTACAGATTTCACCATAAAATTCTGCTTTGTGATAATTCCCAAGATGATACAGAACAAAGCAAAAATTTCAGTGATTTTTTTAACTGAGCAAAATGGGGTTGGCATCTATCCTGAAGTCAAAACAAGACTGGGCTTTCAGTAGGTCAGATGTGAATTCTCCCTCTGCAGCATTATCACATGCGTCATCAATTACTGCCATGCCTAAGTCTAGCATCATGCCAGCACGTTAAGACAGAAGGTACTATATGCAGTGTTCACTGGACCAGAAGAACAGAAATAAGAAGGGAAAGTGGGGGAGAAAGAAACCCTAGAGAAGAAATTTAAAAAAAAAAGGCAGACCGTGCAATACAAACCAGATCATGGCTGCTTAGCTAATATGGGCCAACTGCTGTGGAAGAAAAATGTCGAACACCCCAAGTTGTGTAAATTTCTGTAAACATCTAAACACACACACACAAACACACAACACCAACCTAATTAGGAACATAAATATATGTTGATCCTTTACTATATTACAGTTGTGAAAATAAAAGCTAAAGTTAAAATATCTGTGCTCTCTAAATTGCCTTATTTTCCTGAGAGAGGGAAGAAGCTGGTGTTTCTTAAAAGGAGAGAAGGGATGTCTTGACTGTTATAAAGATTAAGATTCCCTCTTTGATCATTTTTCACTCAAACTCAAATAACTCACTAAAACCCTTACTAAATTAAGTATGTACACTTAAGCACAAATATTAAATACTGACAATACTGACATGTTTAGACATTTTAACAATGGACTGTGTAATCTGAAAAGAAAGGGGTTTTCAAAATAAAAACAATGTTCAAAAATGAAGATTTAAAAAAAAATTAAGTCAGAAAAATAAATCTCCCTTTTGTATTGCTTTTTATCAATATCCAACTAAACTGTATAAAGAGATAGAAAGAAAGAATCAACTTTTGACAAAACCCAGACATCTCTTAAGCTACGGAAACCAAATTTACAATGTTTCACGAGAGTCTGGTAAATAAAATGTGTTAGTCCTTAACTCTTCCTATGGAACATTGTATGAATGTGTTGCCCAGGAAAAGTGAAGCTTTTAAAGGATCAAAATACATTTTACTCCTTTATTCAATTTATAAAAACACTAAACTTTTAACCTGCTATCTGTAATAGAAGGGCCAAAATGATATTTATCAAAATTCTAAATTTCTAGATTTTTCAGACTAATATCCCAACATACTAAATATTAGCTTATACCCCAAACTCTATTTGATTACTGTCAGGCATGCAAGAAAATAGCTCTAGACTGTACTATGTTATAAGTTTAACTTCATTCACATCAAGTGTCACACGAACACTACCTAACTAACTAGCTATGACCCAAAATTAAGCAGTGATCATCTTACCGATTCAATAGGCTTGTCAAGTGATGCTTGTTCAATTTCCAAATGTCCTTCTTCATACTGATCAAAATGATTACCCTGAAAAAAAAAGACTACAGTTATTTTTTCAAAAGTAATCAAATGAGGGGCTATTTTTAACTTTTCATACTTTTGTAACAGACAACCAAAACTGTGCCACAAATTCACTTTTAAAAAATCTTAACAATTTATTAGGAGTCTAGTAATGTGACTCTTCCTAAGACAAACATTGAGATTACTGACTAAAACACTACCAATCATTGCCATATTATAGCCTTCTTAGACCGACTATAATAGGAAGACTCCAGAATCTTAAAAACAAAGGGCTATATTATGTTTTATTTTTCATAAACAATCTTGTACTAAAGAATAATGTCATATTAATAAGAAGAATGCAAATAAAATTTATAATACTGTTCAATGTTGGTAACACTGCTCTTAACTAAAACTACTAAACATTCCATTTTAAATCATCAAGATTTAACTCCCAAGATTCAAGGTATTCAAAAACACGACCTCTTGACACAGTACCCCCAAACGCAGCTATTACTCAAATGATCTGCCAAGAGAGATAAGCATGCCTGTACAATGCGGTATTTGACCATACCTAGGCAAGCTATCTCTTCAACTAGAATAAATCAGAAAGTTCAACTGAAGATAGGTGCAATTAACTAGAAGTTCTCTCTAATTGTGGTTTTTTCCTGGTCTCCCTGCTCCACTAAAAGGAAGAACTAGTAATTTGGCTTTATATCAGAATCTCAATTTTCTGGTCCCCTACTTGTTACAAAGGGCATGAGGATTTGTCTTCTGAATTGATTTGAATCAAGACTAAACTTCAGTCTAGCCTAAATTAATGCAGTGTGTGGAGCGGTATGACAATGTGAATGTTAATCTAACAAAAAGATACTTTGCTTTTTCAAGGTAAACTTTTAGTTCAATAAAGTTTAACCAAAGAGAGCTCTAACATAACTTGCCATAAATATATGCTTACTTCTTCCTCTCATCAGACTATGAAGCCCTTTAGGACAAGAACGGAGTCTTGATTACCTCTTACAACCCTCAAGATTTAATATAGTGGCTAAACATTAGAGAACAATGAGGTGCTAAAATTGTGTGGTAGTGATGAAAAAGTTCTGGAACTACACATGCTGATGATAACGACCCTGAAACGCTGTCAGTGCACTTACTGCCACTGAACTGTGCACTTTAAAATAGTTAAAATGGTAAATTTTATGTGCATTTTAACACTATAAAAATATTAAAAATAAAAATAAAATTTTGTGGTAAATCTTCCCAAAAGAAGAAAGGAATAACAGGACAGAAATGGTTTTTTCCAAGACGAAAAAAGCAAATCTTAAAAAATGAAATAGAAGTTAAGAGAAGGGCCCTGGCTCGTGTAGCTCAGTGGATTGAGTGCAGGCCTGTGAACCAAAGAGTCGCTGGTTCGATTCCCAGTCAGGGCACATGCCTGGGTTGCAGGCCAGGTCCCCAGTGGGGGCCACGTGAGAAGCAACCACACATTGATGTTTCTCTCCTTCTCTTTCTCCCTCACTTCCCCCTCTCTAAAAATAAATAAATTAAAATATTTAAAAAAATAAAAACAAAAAAAAAATAAAGAGAAGGTATTCCAATATGGAGGAAAAACAATCATCAACAAACACTAAAAAATTGAAAAAAAAAAATAGCTATCAATTCTGAAAGTCTGTATTAATTTAACCTCCAACATTTTGTTAAGTAATCTTTTTAAAAATAATACCTGATTCTTGTCATTTTAACTTCTGCAAATTTAAAAGATTAAGTTACTTAAGAGGTGTTAAGTGCAAAGTACTTTTCTAAATTCCTACATGATAAACATTCAATGCCTACATTAACTTAAACCTCATAATACTACAGAACACCAACGTCCAGCCAAATCTAATAATTCTCTTTTCACTCTAGAGCTCTATATAATTTTTTTAAATATTTCTTTCTTTCTTTCTTTCTTTCTTTTTTTTGGAGACAGGAGAAGAAGGGAGGGAGAAAGAGAGGGAGAGAAACAACAATGTGCGAGAGAAACATCAATTGGTTGCCTCTTGTAAGAAATGGCCTGCAACCCAGGAATGTGCCCTGACAGGGATCTATATGATTTAAGGATAAAAGAATCTCATCCTACCAATAATTGGGTATTATTTTTTTAAAGTAATTAAGCCTTTAAAATATTTAATTTGGGACAACCATGCTTTAAATTAAAAAAAATTGACCAAAAATTTGTAACTATCTTAGATGATTTAACCGCTAGCACCAGCTTTGTATGTACTCTAGAGCTGCCTATGTATGTTTTTAATTTTATTTTGATGTGCTGACCCATAAGTTTTAACACATATAGATTCATTTAACCACCATAATATATTTACAGAAAGGATTTAAACTTTTTTAATGCTTAGCCCTGGCTGGTGGGTGTGGCTCAGTGGGTTGAGCACCAGCCTGTGAACCAAAGGGTCACAGGTTGGATTCCCAGTCAGTGTACATGTCTGGGTATCCACCCAGGTCCCCAGCTGGGGGTGTGCGAGAGGTAACCAACTGATGTTTCTCCAGAATATTAGTGTTTCTCTCCCTCTCTTTCTCCCCATCTTCCCTTCTTTCTGAAAATAAGTAAATAAAATCTTTTTTAAAAGCTTACTCTAAGCTACTTAATTGTAAGTAAAGAAGCCCAAATTCCAAACCCAAACTGCAGTAATTTCAAAGTTTATGCTCTTTCTCTTATGCTCCTTTGTGACTTTTTTTCCAGGAAGAAAAGCAAAAAGGAACACTGGGAGAAGAATATTGTATTTTCCATAGCTATTACAAATTTAAAATGCAGATGATATTCACTGTAGCATTTCTCTAATATATATATAAAAGTAGAAACAAATGTACAAGGAGGAAGAGTTTAAGACTATTAATGCAACTCTTAGGAGTCACCAAAAAAGTTTTAAAACTACATAAAATATGTTAATTTTAAGTTAAATACAAGGGGAAAAATAAAAAAGTAGTTAGTTCACTGATTATAACTGTGTAAAACCATGTGGACAAGAACTAAGCAAGAGGCATTCTGCAAATGTAACAGGAAGTGATAAACGTATCTGAAGAAAAATATCTAACAAACATCTAAAGTTTAGTTTTTTAAAAAATGTAAGTATCTGTTGATTTTAGTGACAGCTGACTTTAACAGCCAAGAAATATTCCACAAATAACCCTAACTAACTTAGTGAAATGAGAGATTACTTCTCACTTATGAGTATCTGTTTGATCTGCATAATAAACAAACATTTGAAAAGTATAAACACTAGTTTATACTGTTTACTTTTTAAAAAACATACCCTTTTAAAAACTAGGAACCACAATACCCAGTAACAAAGAGTAATACCTATCAACAACCAACAACAGAAAAGGGTATTTTTCAAACCAGAAAAATGATCACATCTTCCATCATTTCAGTTCTTTAAACCAGTTACCAATTCTAAGTCCTGATTTTATTGCTAATTTGCTGTACCACCACATACAAATCATGTTATATTTCTCATCCATTGCGTATTCATTTATAAAATGAAGGATTTGAACTAGACACTCATATTATTTCTTGGTCTAAAATTCCATGAATTTGCCGATTTAAACTAAATTAAATTTGCCCTACAGAAAATGGCCAATTGACTAAAACTTGTTAATACAAAAACATAAATACCTCCCTGTCTGGGTAGCTCAGTTGGTTGGAGTGTCATTCCGATATACCAAAACTGTGAATTCATCCCAGGTCAGGGTACATACAAGAGCAACCAATGAATGCATAAACAAGTGGAACAGCAAATCAATGTCCCCCTCTCTCTCATCAATAACTAAAAATTTTTAAAAATAAATACCATCAATTCCCACAAAAGCAGATAAAGCATGAAATATTTTCCATCTGCCACCAAAATAAATGTAGCCTCATCTAATGACATGAAAACCAAGTAAAAGCAAACAAAAAACCAGGTGACTGTGTTTGGTGATGATTTTTTAGATCAATACCAAAGGCACGATCCATGAAAGAAGTTGATAAACTGGACTTAAAACTTCTGTTCTTCCATAGACACTGTTAAGAGAATGAGCAGACAAGCCACAGACTGGGAGATAATATTTGCAAAAGACACACCTGATAAAAGACTATTATCCAAAATATACAAAGAACTCTTAAAATTAAACAAAAACCCAATTAAAAATTTGAGATCTGAAGTGACACCTCACCGAAGATATACAGATGGCAAATCAGTGTATGAAAAGATGCTCAATATCATATATTATTTGGGAATTGCAAATTAAAATGAAATACCACTATATATTAGGATGGCTAAAATCCAAAACACTAACGACATCAAATGCTCACAAGGATGTGGGAGCAACAGGAATTCTCATTCATTGTCGGTAGGAAGGCAAAATAGTACAAACCCCTTGAAAGACAGTTTGGGAGTTTCTTACAAAATTAAGCATACTCTTACCATATGATCCAGCAATTGCATTCCTTGGTATTTACTCAAATAGTTAAAAACTTATGTCTACACAAAATCCTGCGCACAATGTTTATAGCAGCTTTATTTGTAATCACTAAAACTTGGAAGCAATCAAGATATGCTTCAAAAGATAAAGAAAATTAACTGTAGTACATTCAAACAATGAAATACTATTCAGTGCTAAAAAGAAATGAGCTGTCAGCCCTGGCTGGTGTGGCTCAGTAGACTGAGTGCTAGCCTGTGAACCAAAAAGTCGCCAGTTCAATTCTCAGTCAGGGCACACGCCTGGGTTACCAGCCAAGTCCCCATTTGGGGGTGTGCGGGAGAAACGAGCTACCACAAAAAGACATGGAGGGGCCTTGAATACTTATTACTAAGTGAAAAAAGCCAATGTGAATGGTTACATACTATACGATTCCAAATACAAGGGTTGGCAAAAGTAGGTTCACAGTTGTTGAGTATGCATTAACAGTTTACTCTTGTATTACTTACTTGGATTACAACTTTAAAACTACTTTTGCCCACCCCTGTATATAACATTCTGGAAAAACATGAAACTGGGAAGAGGGGGGTGGTTCAGTGGTTACCAGAAGGGAAGAAGAGATGAACAGGTAGAACACAGGAGATTTTTAGGGCAGTGAAACTATTCTGTATGATACTATAATGGTGGATACATGTCATTATACTGTATTTGTCAAAACCCACAGAACCACACCAAGAGTGAAACCTAATGTAAACTAGGACCTTGGTTAATAATAACATCAATGTTGGTTATCTCTTGTAAAAAATGTACCAATTTGGTACAAAATGTTGACAGTGGGGGGAGGCTATGTTAATGAAGAGGAAAATGGGTATATGAAAACTATACTTACAGCTTAATTTTGCTGTGAATCTAAAACTGCTCTAGGCCCTGACTGGGTAGCTCCATTAGTTAAGAATACTGACCTGATACACCACACCAGGCTCAATCCCCATTCAGGGCACATGCAAGAATCAACCAACAGATGCATAAATAAGTGAAACAACAAATCACTGTTTCCCTAAAAATCAATCAATAAATACATACATAAAACTGCTCTAAAATATAGCCTATCTGTATTTTTAATCCTCACCTGAGGACACATTTATTGATGGGGGGGCGGTTAAGAGAGAGTGAGAGAAACATCGACAATCAGTTACCTTCTGTCCCCACTCATGGACCTAACCCGCAAGCTAGGTATGTGCCCGACCAGAATAGAATCCACAGCCTTTCAGTGGGTGGGATGATGCTCCAACCAACTGAGCCACACTGGCCAGGGCTAAAGTCTACATATTTTTAAAAAGTAAACAACAAAAAGATAAAGTTAATAAATTGAGTAAACCCACAGTCAGTATTTCTAAAGCATTTCTTCCAAACAATATGTCCATTTTAAAACTTTACTACAAGGCTGTAAAACTGGTAACAATATCTGAGAAACAAAAAGGTAGTAGGGCTTTCTTTTACTTTTTACTTTCTTATGATGTAATGTGAACTATTTATTTACTTAGCTACTTACTTACTTACTTATTTATAGAGGAGGGGGAAGGGAGGGAGAAAAATATCCATATGAGAGAGAAACATCAATTGGTTCCCTTCCACATGCATTCCAACAGGACTGAACCTGCAACCCAAGCACATGCCCTGACCAGGAATTGAACCTTCTGCTTTTTGAGATGCTGCCCAACCAACTGAGCCACACGGGCCAGGCCAGGGCTGATGTGATCTGAACAATATCTGCTTTTATATTTGTTTTTAATAATACATTTTAATGAAGGGAGGCACAATATTCTATAAAAATTAAAGAAATTATTAGCACAAAGTTTCCTCTCTTGTGACGAGGATATTGGACTAGGTAACATATCTAGGTTTTGTATTAGATTAAAGTTCTACTTAGAAGTTCACTCTAACAAAATATCTGGAGAGGAATATTTTACAAAAACACCCTTAAAAGGCATAATTTGTGAACAGTGCAAATAATATTTAAAATGACTAAAAAATTAGGGGGTAAGAGCAAGGCTGTGGAGCTAGTCTTTACAGTGGTTAACTTAAAAAAAAAAAAAATCTTGTGTGAACGAGCCTCTCTTTTTATTTACATAAAAGGGCATGTTAGTCTAACCCAGCAAATAATATTCACTCATTTTCTGCCAACTCCTAGAACTTTGTTGGCAGAAGACATACAGATGAAGAGTGCCTAGACCTAAGGAACATGCCTCATGGAGGAAGAAACAGGCAAACAGATGATTACAATATAAGTGCCATGACAGAGGTATAGATGAAGAGCTGGGGAAGCACAGACTGGAAGTGTCAGGCAAGACTTCAAGGTGGAAGTGAACTGGATCTTAGCTAGGTGCAAGGGAGAAGTATGGGTAGAAAAGTACAAGGCTGGCTTTACAAGGCACAGGGTTCATTCTCTGATCTATCATTGACTCTGCAGCTTAGTAGAGTGGCATATGGTTTGTTTTTTTACAACTGTTAAGATTTTTTTTTAAAGGGTACAGAATGTACAGAAAACGAAGAGGGAAATTCACAGAGAAGATCAAAGATAATGGAAATTTAAAGGGAACTGCCTTAAAGATTAGATAGTTCCTTCCTCAAAGAAAGAGAAGGACTGTATTTGTTGGCCATTAAGGTGGTGAAAGAAGATATATGAAACTGTCTCTTTAACAAAAGAATTAAGCCCCAGACTGGTAGCTCAGTTGGTTAGAGCATCACCCTGATACACCAAGATTGCAGGTTAGATCCCCAGTCAGGGCACATACAAGAATCAACCAAATGAATGCATACATAAGTAGAATAACAAATCAATGCTTCTCTCTCCCTCACACACACAAATTAATAAATAATAAAAAAAGAAGAATCCTTGATTATCGTAAACAGAGAAACTATTACAGATTAGAGAAAGAATAACTAAATGCAACCAATGTGGAATCCTAGATAGGATCCTAGAACAGAAAAAAAGGCATTAGAAGAAAAAGTGGTAAAATTCCAGTAAGATCTATGGCTTAGTTAATATTATTGTACTAAACTTTATTTCCTAGTTTTGATAATATATTATGGTTATTGTACAGATACTGTTCTAGGGGTATACCAAACTCTCTATACTACTTTTGCAACTATACTATAAATCTAAAATTCAAATAAAAACAAAAAACAAAAACCTTTTAGTTATGGAATAATTCCCACTCTTATTATTAAGAGAAAAACCAAAGTGCTGAAAAATGTGTTTGCATGCTACCCTTTGTAAAGGAAAGAATGCTTAATTATATATTATATATCTCTGGAAGAACAAACACGTGATTAGAAACAGTGGTTGTTTTTGAGAAGATTAAGTGCTTTACTTTTCACTCTGAATCCATGTGTCCCTTTTGAAAGCTGTACTAGAAGAGAAAAAAAGAAATAAAAAGAGGAAGGAAGGACTAAATATAAAATGTGATTTCAAACACCTAGGGAATGAAGTATAGAAGTAGCAGGGGGTAGCAAGTCATAAGTATTTTATTTCTTGTCTCTCTCCCCTCCTCCCAATTTTTTCCAAGTCATTCTGATGAACTTAGACCTAAGGAGATCATTCCTTCCAAAAATAGTAGTGCATCTGATTATCTAAAGGCCTCAGCAGGGATTTAAAGAGAAGTATTTTTTTCTCCTTTACCCTTCTTTCAAAACCTCATTTACATCTCTCAACTCCCATTAGACCTAGGATGATCACATAAATAAATCACACAAATCAGGGCACTTTGAGAGTGAAATGGAGTGGTAATAGTAACTGTGTCAGGACAAAAGCCATAACTGGAACATATGGTTAGTCTAGTAAAATCTCACAGATTCTACCTTAGAGCATTCCTAAAATTGAGTCCTATCTTTTTGTACCTGGCTCTATTAAACTGAATATTGTAGACATTCCTGTCTCTATCTACTCCAAATCTCTCCAACCAATATTTACCTTTTTTATTGTATTTACCATTATTTCTTTAGAGCTGAGAGATGACCTAATGTCACTAAGTGGATCTATTAATCACAGTCATACGTCACAACTGAAGTAACATACTTGCTTATAATCTGGACTTTCTAAATTCAAAACATGATACTGATAACACCTTCCATAGATAAAAAAAAAATGTAGGTGCGTACAGCAGATAGAACCATATTGGATAGCTTCCATCTATGAGCAAAACCAGCCCACCTATGTTGCCAAATAAATGAGAGACTTCATCCCTGTCCCCTTCTCCCTTACTCATTCCAAATAGACTAAGTGTACTATTATCCTAAACAATTCAGCAAAAGGTCTCTGGAGGAAAAACCTACCCAAAAGGAAATGGACATATTCTGGGAAATTACTAGTGTCATTTTTTTAATTGTTTTTTTAATGATTTTATTTATTTATTTTAGAGAGGGGGAGAGAGCAAGAAAGAGAGGGAGAGAGAAACATCAATGTGTGGTTGCCTCTCATGTGCCCCTTGTTGGGGACCTGGCCTGCAACCCAGGCATGTGCCCTGACTGGGAATCGAACCAGCGACACTTTGGTTCACAGCCTGTGCTCAATCCACTGAGCCACACCAGCCAGGGCTACTGGTGTCATTTTATTTGGATAGTTAAAATTTATTTCAATTTAGAAAGTGGACAGGAACACCATTGTGGTCAATTCCTCAAAACCCCCAATTTTTCACTATTGTTTTCCATAATCATATAGTCTTATTAACAACAACTTCCAGTATATTATTATAAAAACCAAAGACCTCTGAAGCCAGAGAAATAAATCATCATTACCATCTGTCATCTATATAACCTTGGGCAAATAACCAAACCTTGCACTAGGCCTAGCCCTGTTTCCCTGCTATAAAATCTAGATGATTATACTATAGTATTACTGCATAGGTTGTGAGGTTTAAAGAGGTACAAAGTAATGCATTATTATTTTAAAGATTTTATTTATTTTTTGGAGAGAGGAGAAGGGAGGGAGAAAGTGAGGGAGAGAAATACCAGTCAATTACCTCTCCCATGTCCCCAACCAGGAACCTGGCCCACAACCCAGACATGTGCCCTGACTGGGAATTGAACCAATAACCTTTCATTTCGCAGTCTGGCAATCAAACCACTGAACCACACCAGCCAAGGCAAATTATTATTTTAAAGCACTGTTGAGGCCAGTCAATAACCCAGAAGAATAAACTCAGTTATTAAATTTAATTATTATATGTAAATTAGTAGGAAAAATAATTGGCTAGCAATCTCAGCAAATAAGAACTTGAAAACGCATTGGGTCATGGGTATGAGCACAGCACACACTCGTCTAAAAATACACATACACCTGTTTGACACATCAAAATTTTCTGGATAATTAGACTAGAAGAAACAGTTGGTTTTCAAAAAAAGCATTACACTGAAAAATTAGTAATCTTTAAAAACCCACAAGAAAAATCAACCTTTTTTCAGGACTATATGGAAGCACAGCAAACAATTATTGAGGCATTCAAAAGCGACAGGGAGACAATAGTTAAGAATTCCTCTGGAACCCACAGTAATGCATATTATTTCTTACACTATTGACTGGTATGACAGATCTCTATGCAGACGTTCAGCAAAACTTCTGTACAAGTCCACATAGAAACAAGTGTATGTATGTACACTTGCATCACACAAAAGGAAATTCACAACTAAAAGATAACTGCTGTAAGTATGCACAACATATGATAAAGTGAGATTACAACTATAACACAACCTCCATACTTGAAACATTCCTCAATTGGCTTCATAGGATATCACAGAAATAGCTCAACCTAGATAACCCACAGCACAGCAGGAAGCTGAGCCTCCAGTCTGGACATTCTTCTCCGCCTCCAAAGCCTACATACTTGTCTTTACTTAACCATTAATTCAAATATCTCAGCAACTTCTAGGTGCCAGACCCTAACTTGATGCAGGAAAAAAAATGAAAACAGAACAGGAAAGACTCTCATTCAAAGAGTTCTAAGTCCAGCCAGGTGAGATAAATGATAAGAAAGTATATATAGTAGGATAGGTAAAACGACACAGTGTTTAAAGGCTGAAACTGGCCCCAACTACCTGAAAACCATCTTTCCAACTAGCTATGTGCACAGGATTAAGGTTTTCACTGGTAAAATGGAACCTACCTTACTGGGGGACTACATGAGATAACAGTGCCTAACACAGCCCCTAACAGAGTATGCGCTCTGTATCATTAGCTAGTAAAAGTGCTATTACGGAAATATGGCCAAAGTGCTGTGGGAACACAGAAAATGAAGCAACTACCTCTACTTAGGGAAGATGTCAGAAGTAACTTCAAATTGAATCTTGAAAAATAAGTAGTAGGAATTCCAGACAGGTAAGAACCTATTTGAAAACAAGAATTAGAGAGACTAACTGATCCGGATAGCAGAAACTGCAGGATGGCAGGACGAGGGGAAAGGAGATCTGCCAGTTACAAGGGCATCAGATGCTTAAGAGTCTTCTCATTAGGCAAGCTAGTGAGTTTGGATCTTGAGACCACCAGGAACCATAGGAAAAGTCACATTTTAGGAGAGATCAAAGTTCAAATCTGAGTTTACTAACTGTGTGGCCTCAATTTCTCCAAGCCTATTTTCTCATCTATAAAATAAGGAATACCACCACCTGGTTTGAAAGGTTATTTCCATTAAATATCTCCAAATGCCTTGGCATGGGGCCTGGGATGCAATACATACTCAACAAAAAGTAGCTGACAATATCATCACCAGATATCACAGCAGTCAACTTTTGATGTTGCTATTAGTCAAGGACAAATTTATAGTACCCTAATTTGACAGTCTCCAGGACATACCATTCTCCTCTCCTGGCTACTTTTTTTACTAAAACAAATGAGCAAAATAGACTGATTTTATTCTCTTTTCTTATCCTTTTATGATGCAATGCTAACAAATGGGCACATGACAAATGTCTGGGAAATGGAATGGAATTGTTTGGAAGACCTATACAGAGCAAAGAGACTGACAATAAGCCATAAACAATCAATTAAACTGGGATGTTTCTGGGAAAAAATATATATAATATTTAATGATAAGCATATTAACTATGTCCTATCAGTTAGTTAATTGGTGAAAAATACTGCCAGGCATCAAAGAGAAACAATGCTTTACATTCTGTAGACAATACCAGCACTTCTCTCCTGGAAAAGAAGCCAATGTATATACCCGGGCAGAAAGAACACTACAAAAGAAATCGTAAGATTAAAGTTCAAAACCCAGGTCTATACCAGGTAAAATAATTTACTGGAACTCAGCTTCCTCATCTATAAGATAAGAGTTACTACCTATTCTATTTACTTCACTAATTAATGGAAGAATTAGACAAGAACATACATAAGGGCACTTATTAAACCATAACAGCACAAAACAACAGTATTGCACTTCTAAAATCCAGGTTAGATGATTTTACAGTATCCTGGTGCCTCAGTTCCTTAACATCCTTTTCTTCCACGATCCTGTCCCTTCTACCTTTGCCATTTCACTCTCATGATCATTACCAACATTCTCAAGCCTTTCATAATCTCTACTTTGAACATTGTGCTCTCCAACCACAACCTTCTATCTTTCCAGTTTGTCTCCTCAAATACCTCAATTCTTAAAACCCACTGGAACCTACAGTCCATTGATCCAACTTTTCACTCCACAGGCGATCTATCCCTGAACCCCAAAGGTCCTCACTTATCTTCCAGCCAAGCTTAAAATCACATAATCACTCCCTTGTATACATCTTCTCCCTTGCCCCCACTCTGATTAACGGCTTAACGGAGACTGGTTATCACAGCTTTAACTGTATGTATAGCACCTCTAACACAATTGTACCTGAATTAATCTTCCCTGAAGGAAAACTGCTTTGAAGTCTATCCCTGTTTAAATACCTTAAATAGCTAGCGAATTCCTGTTTAAAACTTTTGTAGCCCTAGCTTTCACTTTTCCCCCTATTACCAACAATTATTCATTGTCCTAAAAAAAAACAAACAAACCCAATTTTGCTTGTTCCACTTCTATACTTTTACCTTGGCTATTTTCTCCAACCAAATGCCTCTCATTCTTTTCCACTGCAAGGATGCACTCCCATCAACTTTCAAAATCAGCTTAAATGCTTATTTCTTCATAAAGGCATGCCCCATTAACTCATTTTAAGGGTTCCCCCCTTTCCTTAGAGTTTTGCATTTACTGACTATAGTAGTCATCTGATAATCATGCTGGCCTTATGAGTAATAAACTAAATATTGTTATTTTTTGTTACCTCTCCATCTAGAACAAAAGCTCCTTGAAAAACACTTCTTAACCAACTTCTCCCACAGACATACACATACTTATTAATATAACTACTATTCTAAGTTTTATTTAACTATCTTTTAAAAATTAGTTTATCTCTAGAAAATAATCTCAAGGTAAATATATCTTTTGGTATCTCATGTGCAGATACCCTAAAATATTATTAAGCCAATTAAATTTCCAACCACTTTTGCTTTATCGTTTAAGATACTTCATATTACTCATAGCAATAAGGGAAATTACTGATCCCACAACGTATAATCCACAAGCATCAGCCTTAGCTTCTTCTGTAGTTGAGACCTAGGGTATGGAATTCATTTCTTGGTTTTTGATTAGGGTTGCCTACCAAAAGGGTGAAAAATGTGACGTGAGACCCCAGTAGTGACTTTTCTAACAATCACTTAAAATGTCAGCTGCAAAACATGGTCAATGACTTTTTTCTATTTCAACTTTATTATTTTTTTTTAATTCACCCAAGGACATTTTTCTCATTGCTTCTAGAGAGAGAAGGTAGAGGGTGGAGGGGAGAGACAGACAGACAGAGACATCCATTGGCTGCCTCCAATCCATGCCCCAGTATGTGCCCTGACCAGGGACTGACGTTACCACCAACTGAGCCACGCTGGCCAAGACTCTATTTCAACTTTAAACCTGTAGAGCTGTTTTTTATTTTTATTCTATAAAATACAGAGTTAAATTGAAATTCCTCTTTGAAACCAATGTAACTGCCAGAGAGTGGCAAGGATGACAATAAATAATTGATAACTCGTGAGATGAGATCAAATGTACTATTACAAAGATAGTTTCTGGTTGCTTGACTGACTCACAATGAAAGATTTATCTGACATCAACATGGTCAGTAATGATAAGAATTAAAGCAAATAATAGGAAACTTATGTTTTGGCCCTAATTTTAATTTCTTACTACCTATATCACTTACTAACATATTATGTGCTATTAACCTATGTTCAATGCCAAAGTAACTTTAGCTATTTTTCTTCAATACAATCCTAAATTATGCAAAAACTACTAAATGTATTTGTTAAATCTCAAAAAAATCATTTAGTATCAGCATGACAATACACCATTTTGTCTTTCAGATTGAGGATTTTTTTAATTTTTTGCATTGACTTATACAATATGCATTAAGCATGCTTGATTTGGCTTCCACAGTTAAAGGGACAATTCACTTCTGACAACTGGAAAATCATTACAACATCTTCTGGTATTCACTGCAATATCAAATCAATGACTTCTTTCAGTATTTGTGGTGGTCATTTGTAATTCATTTGGTAAGTACCATGAGTCAGCTTTCGCTTAATACTAAATGGCAATGCTAACATGAAAAGAGAATTAATGCCAGACATACAAACAAGCAAAAGTGCCAAGTTGTTTCAGGGAAAGAATTTTAATAGAATTCAAGAACTGGATGTCTACCTCAGGCTGGAATCCATTTTCATTAATAAAATATTAGAAACTTATTAAATCACAAGAACAAAGATGAAACCTCTACATGGATTTCAAATCCATAATTCAAGATCTCATGAACTTCTGCTTCTGCTTTCCTTTTCAGAAAATGGTAATTTTGACCACATCAAGAAAACTGTCCTTTTATTCATTTTATCAGGTACCCAAAGAGACAGAAATTACATGGAAACATGTCTCAGCTATGAAGCTGCACAATCAGGATAGCTAATTATGTGTGTGTTGTTTATTTATTTTTAAATTTTTTTTCATTTTTTTTAATGTAAGTCACAAATTTTAGTTCTGGTTATGTAGCTTATCACAAAGACCCAAGAAAATGTGATAAAAGAATCTCTCTGCAGTACATGCATAAATTACAAGGAAAGACTACAACAGGACACCTATTTTCCTATAATGTTGATAGCACTAGAACAGCCCTGTAGCAGTCAGCCTAATAGTACATGTGTATGTTTGGGTCTGTTTCTTCCTCATCTCCCAAGCCTGCTTTGAAAACCAGTAAGCACAGCATCGCACGAAGCCCTATGAGCACAGTCACTGTCATTCCCGTTCTCCCTTCAGTGCAACTTGTGAATGTGTTTCTCTGTGATGTTATTCCTTGATATATCCCATGTTTTTAAGTACCTTTTACCTTAAAATATATAACCTTACCCTTCAAATCACCCCCAGGGAGCCTGACCTTATTTGGTCACTCTTGATCCCCTAGATTATAGTAACCAATAATTTTCAATTTATTAATAATGACAACTCATCTTCAGTATTTTGAAATCTGTACAGCCTTGGCTCCAGTACTTTCCACCTACTGTAGTATGTATGTGAAAGAGAACAGTAATGATTTTGCATAAGTTTCATGATCCCAACCAACGCTGACGTTGATTTTCACTGCTGTTAGCATCTCTCTCTTCCAGACAATGGTAGAGAGATCCAGAAGAGACATTAGAACACCTGCCTACGTGTCATCTCTAGCACCATGCATTAGAATGCCAACTCAGTATTACACAGTCCCATACATGAAACACAGTAATATGCTTCTGTGACCTAAGTATTTTTAAACTGTAAACATCCTCATTTAATGGTCTCGAAAAAGATTTATCTGAAGGCCACATCCTACTATCATACATGAAACACAAGGAAGAATCCTACAAACACTTTATATAAAAGTAGTACATGACTCGCTTATTGCTATTTACCATTATGATTACTTATATAGATTATAGAAAATTCTTGGGTAATTTTTATTTTGACCTTTATTGATAATATTTGTTTCTCTCATTACTTTATCACTATTATTGTAGCTTCTTTTCAACAGTAATCTAATGCAGAATGCATCCAGAACAAGATAGAATGAGAGGCTCCTTTGTATCACCAGTCTGCTGCAGGTACACAAACTGAAGACCGTTTGCTCACCAGTATTCAGCTGCATCACCATTAATAGCTGCGCAATCAGTAAATGCTGAGCTGTATATTTAATACCTTATAGTGTACAGCACTGCACAAATAAAACTTTCTTTAGTGAATCTACTACTCAAAGTGCTGAATATGTCTGTATCTTAAATTCCAGTATGTATTTTCCATTATTTTGTTTAACATTTCAATCTGTGAACAAATATGACTTAATCTGGTAAATGTAAGCCAAAGTCATGTCTCATTCAGAAACTGATGACAGATTCTTAAAGGAGTAGTTAAAACTCTCAAAGTATTTAAAAAAAAAACCAACCCAGAGCCTAGATCACAAAGATTTCCAGAGATAAAATACCACTTAAAAAGGCTACACAAAAGAATGTCTAAACTAAAACAACAGTTAACAGTATATACTCTGTAACAGTGTCATTGTCAGAGCCTCCCTAGAAGCCCTTGGGAAACCAACAAGAAACAGATCTGAACAACATAGAACTGAGTAAAACTAACTGTACCACCACTCTCAAAGCTTATTTATTCTTTGTGACCTATAAATTTTTCCTCCATAGTTGATGACTCAATTAGTTATATAAAATATGTAACTGCCAGTAGAGATAATGGTCCTGAGCACAGGTTCAAGAGTTAAAAAGCCGAAGCCTGATTCCAGGGTCCACCATTTACCAACTTTGTGTACTTGGTCAAGTTATTTAACTCTGTGCTTCAGCTCCCTCACTAGAAAATGTAACAGTACCTATCTCACGGAGTTATCGTGGACATCGAGACAATACACATAAAGTCTGTAGAATGGTACCTGTTCATTATTATAATAAAGTTACAAAAACCTTTTAAAACCTATATGTTAAAAAAACAAACAAACAAGCATAATATAACCAAAGACACTAAAATTGAGAACAAGAGAGGAGAGGGATAGGAATATCCAGGGAAAAGGGGAAGGGATTAGAGCAACAAGTATGAAAGACATATGGACAAAAGCTGGGGGGGGGGGGGGGAAATGGAAGGGAGCGGGGGAGGGCTGGGGCGGAGGGACGGGATGGGAGTAGAAAACAGAAGACTGTATAAGAACAACAATTAAAATAAAATTAAAAAAAAAAAAA
>PVKU01000867.1:0-66054 GCA_004027475.1 Anoura caudifer
TCTTGTCATCTGTGACAACATGAATGAGTCTTGAGGGTATTACAGTAAGCGAAATAAGTCAAACAGTAAAAGACAAATACCATAATCTCACACACGGAATCAAAACAAACAAAAAGGGGAAAGAAGCAAAAAGCAAACAAATAGAAAACTAGCCCACAGATACAGAAAACAGATTGGTGGTTGTGAGAGGTGTAACATGCAATGTGGGGGGAAAATGGGTAAATGGCATCAACAGATACAGATGTCCAGTTATAAAATAAATTAGTCATGGGAATATAACAATACCATATTTTATATTTGAAAGTTGCTAAGAGAGGAAATCTTTAAAGTACTCATCACAAGAAAAACAATTATAACTACGTATGGTGTTATATGCTAACTAGACTGAGACTATTTTGCAATATTACAAATACTGGACAATTTTTTATACACCTGAAATCAATACAATGCTACATGTCAATTATACCTCAATTTAAAAGAAAAAAAATTCTTTTAAAACTCATTACAACATGATGAGACACTTAAGGGAAAAAAAGTGCTTGCGCGGTTCCTGGACTCCTTTATCCGTTCATTCATTCAAAATACAACGGCAGTGTGACAACAAACTCAAGACATTACGCAGTGAATGATACGATGCAAACCTTGACAGTAGAAAACTTGCCCTAATAATATCATATTGGTATTGAAACAAATAATAAACAAATAAATCCTTATCTAAAGTATTTAGTAGTTAAATGTGCCCTGATCTGCATGGCTCAGTTGGTAGAACATTGTCCTGTAAAGCAAACGGTCGCCCGTTTGATTCCTGCTCAGGGCACATGCCTAGGTTATAGGTTTATTCCCCAGCTGGGGCACCTTTGAGGAGCAACCGATTGAAGTTGCCCTCTCACATCAATGTTTCTCTCTCTCTCTTTCCCTTCCCATCCCCTCCTCTAAAATTAACAAGGTAGTTAGATATTATGAAAAGACTTGTCATTGCTAGTAGAGTTGCTATCACTGTTAGAACATCCCAAATATCAAATGATTAACATAAAATATTAGTGCTTTGTACTTAATAAGCATTTAATAAACCAACCTACCCTTGAGGACTTATTTAGACATTTCTTGGAAATTATTTTAAACATTAAATATTTGAAATGTAATATAAAAATATAATTTTCCTAAAAAGGTAAAATTTGACTCTCATAGAGATATACAACAAATACATGTGATTTTTTTATTCTATTCATACAATGAAGGAACTAGGCAAAAGTTATAAAAACTCCAAAGGAAAGTCAAAATAGAACTTATGAGGAGTAAAGCAATGCTGAAATAAATTATAAACTGAAGTAAGACATTTTTCCAAAGGATAGAAAGAAGTTAATCAAAACACTGCTAGACACCACAGAATTTTTATGTCTATCAGTTATCTACAATATATAGAGAGCTGTAAAATATAAAATAACTCAAAGACAATGAACAGAGCCAGAATCAGATAAACTTGAAACTTGTGCTGAATGTAGATAAAGCATAGTTTTAATTAAAAAATTTCTTTTCTCCATGACCAAAAACAATAGCTCAGATTTATCAAGCTAACTGACTAACTACAGGGGAAAGAACTGTCATTGACTGAGTCTATACTTTGTAGCAGGCATTATGCAAAATATGTTTGTGTGCCCACTGATTCGATCCTCACAAGAACACCCATGTTATAAATAAAGAGCCTAGTATTTCGGGTTTAACTATTATGTCCATAATCTCACAGCTGAAAGACCATCAGTCATGATCAGATTTCATGTCTGTTTGCCTCCAAAACTTATACTCTCTACATCGCAAAGATTAAATGCATTAAAAAGTTAAAGCCATGTAGGGTTTGGGGTTTGTCTGCCTGTGTGTGTGTGTTCTAGTATGTAAATAAACAAAAATACAAAACAAGGAAACAAAATAAACCACTTAATAGTAAAAAACATAAAGTACAAAAAGGAAGATGAAAACTTAAGAATTTAATAAAACTAAATTTCTCAATAAAATGTGTATATAAATCATACCAACAACTAAAGTTTCTTGTTATTAAAAGCTTAAAAAGAAAGCTTAAAAAAAGAAAGCCAGGATATATACAGTAATTTAACAATGCCAATTAAAAGAATAAAAACCAGCAGTCCTCAAATAAACTTAACTATATCCAACTGCCAATGGAAAACAAAGCCAATAAAGTAAAACAAAACTAGCTGAAAGTCCATTTCCGCCCTCCCGGTTAATCAAATGGCAAAGGAATCTAATTATAGTATGTGAATATTAGCAAAATGCAGGTCACAATTATTTCTTCTTTCTTCTTGCTCTTTAAACCTTCAATATAAAACTTGCTACAATTTTCATTCTCTTTAAACTATGGAGATTATTTTCTACTCTCCCTTCCACGTGTACTTTTCTTTTTGCAATTGCAGTTTTCTTCTCTTATTCTACTATTCTTACCATTTTCTTTCTGTCTGTCCATTCCACTCTTGATTTTTATAATGTATGTGAAAACTTTTGACTTACGATGTTTCTTGAACTTAAAATATTTTCTCTTCTTTTTCTGTTATCTAAATAATAAATTAGAAATATCAAAAAAAGTTTTATAGCAACCTATTGACAGTATATTAAAACATCAGTCCTGTTTGTCAGAAGCTGACTCAACCTCCTAAGATGAAATAAATGGCCCCATAATAATTTTCAGAATGTACACGAGTATCATTGTATCCAAATGGCAGTGCTCACTTTAGAGCCTATGGGTATTTTGCACACATTTACATCTGAAGCATCTATACTACCCAGAATGCTATATTTAAATATTCCCATCAAAGTTAACCAGCATCCACGTATCTCTCTCTCCATATATATGGGTGCCTGCATATTGGTAGTCATATACACACAACTACATGACTAGATATATAGATATATAGATATAAAATACACCTATGTGGCTTTTATAAACTTCATAATCGTAATAGCTTTCAACAGCAGCAGACCAGCCTTTTTTATCAATATGATGAAATAACATACCATAATATTCTTAAAACCAGGTGTCTAAGTCTATATACCAACAATCCAAAATGGGGACACAAAAGCAAAATTTGAGCAAACTACATATCATCAATCTCTAACCTCTGCTGGATGTAATTGTATGATCTCTCCAACAATTTAAAATCAGCTATTAGACACCTAATAGATAATAGCAGCTGTTAGACAATTATTTCTTAGTATTACCTCCAAGAAAATGTATAGGCCCAAATACAGAAGTATGTAGTTTAAATAAAGTTCTATTACCATATTCATTAAAATTAATGAGCCATGTAGGGCTGAAATACATTGAAAATGGTGTACAACTTGCAGTTGTCAAAGCAAAAATCAAACAGAGGGATATGCCTTCATCTAAGGAATGTATGTTATCAGAGTGCAGTGAAATACCAAAATCTCTTTAAGCACAAAGACTAAAACAAACAAAAAATAAAAATTGGAATAATCCTACACTTTTTTAAAAAGCACATGAATGAGTGTGAAGCCTTACAAACTGTTTATTTAAGGGAAATGTCAACCTGAGCTTTAAAATACTAAGTATTTATCTCACCAAAAAAAGTGATAGTTAACTGCAGCATGCTCCTACAACCACAATTAACAACAACAACAAAAACACACAGTTGGCTTACGCTGCCTTGACTAACACTTATTTTACTGTCTATAAAGGTATAATTCAGGGAGAAAAAACTGTGTTCCGAGGTGCATCAATACCTTAAATATATATTTACTTTTTTTCAGTGTACCTTTTAAGGGAACTCAAGCCATTCTTCATGAGAGAGCATAGAATAGGGAGGAAAAATTGAACTTTAATAAGTGGAAACATCTCACCCTGACTGATGTGGCTCAGTCGGTTGGGTGTCAACCTGCAAAGTGAAAGGTTACAAGTTCAAATCCCGGTTGGGGAACGTGCCTGGGTTGAGCATTCGATCCTCAGTTGAGGCCTGTGTGAGGCAACTAACTGATACTTCTCACATCAATGTTTTTCCCTCTCTTTCTCCCCTTATTATCTTCTCTCTAAAAATTTAAAAATCTTTAAAAACATAACTAGAGATATCCCAATTCTATATTTAGAACGCAGAATTCCAGTACAGTCACTGGGTTTTGATTTCTTCATTTAAAAAAATGAACAAAATAATACTACATTCCTCAAAAAATTTTACGATAATCAAATAATATAATGACTGGGAAACTGCTTTAAAAACAGAAGTTATTGGAAGAATCATTACGTAAGTGATCAGATCATATAGGTATGTTGTCTCATAAATAAGAGAAAACTATTCTAAAGTCAGAAGGCCTGAAATACGTATAAAACACTAATTTATCAAGTTAACATATTTAATGAAATAACAAAAGCAATTAGAAAGAAGAACAGTTAATCAGCACCCCAGAAACTTAAAGGGAAAGTTAGAAAAATTTTCGCAGAGGTCACTAAGTAATATCCAGGGAAAATGACACTTAAGCCAACATTTTAAATTATTCCAGTCCTCTTGGCAAAACCATTTCTATAACGTGAAAGGAACATGCATTCTCACCGTAATGTCATTAAACTCAATTTACATAACTCTATTCTAATTCCATGTTCACCACACACCTTCTGATCGTAATGTGGTTTACCATTTGTTTCGCCTATAGGCACAGAATGGACTCAGTATTCCATTCTCTGGCAGAGAAATTTCTCATTGTAAGATAATAAATTAACATTCTGTTTTTGTATTTAAGTTTCATAAACTGAGTTTCCCTCTGAGAGATGACTCTATTCTCAATACACTGACAAAATTAGATTACCAAATCTGCAAAGCCCAATTCCCAACCTTGAAGAGAGGCAAATTTAACAAGAAAATAACTGCCCATCTTCAAGGCCTCTTTGGAGAAAGTGTGCCAAACTTCTCACCTGGCTACAAAATCCCAGTGTCTGTAACCACAGCAACATATAGAAGTTTTACATTTTATAGTTAGGTCCAAAAAATTCAAGTGTGTGGCCTATATTTCCCTGCTAATAGTAACAGATTAGGACTAAATAGACTTTTCCTGACTCCTAATATCAGTTCTTTCTACCCACTCTCCATCACATAATACCATTTGGGGGAATATTCCATGAAAGTTTTCAAGTTCATGAAAAGAAATGAAAAACTCTTGCTTCTTCAGAAGCTATTTACATAGGAGATAGTTAATATATGCCATTTCATAGGGAGTAGTACAAAAAAAACTAGCAAAAATAAATAAATAAAAAGGAACAATTATTACAGAGCAAATAACCTACTTTTATTTAATCATCATTGCTGAACATGAATAAAACTTTCATTGCAAGATACATAATTCACAATAACTAAGCAAATCTGGGCCATGTTTATAGAGGTGAAAAAGGACAGGGGGACAATTACTATTACTATAGATAGCCATTAAATACAAAAAGGTATAATAATCATAAAAGGTGAAAGCATGAAATGTTAGAAAGTCCAATCAAACCTAATTTGTATCAGACATCCACAAAAGCTATCTGTGAACACTAACATTTTATCAAGAAAACTAAGTTTTTTGGTACTACAACAAATATATGCCTAGAAAATATTCTAAAATTTGGGAGAAAAACTTGCTTCACAAATGAGTTTTCTGCCACACAAGTGCGCGCGCATGCACACACACACACACACACACACACACCAAAAAATTAGTTTGAGAAACTTCTGCTTGCCTATGTAGACTTATGGGCAGAGATGTATTAAAAGAATCACTATTGTAGCTATATTGAGAATACATTGCTGTGAGGAAGAACAAACTATATGAGCTATGTTTGGTAAGCTTTCTTAGTAATCCAGTCATGGTGACTGGATGGTGACTCAAACCAGGATGGTAAGAGTGGCGTTTTTAAGAAGTGACAAAATGCTGTGTATGTTTTGAAAGGGGAGGTAACAGGAGTCCCTGGCAGATTGGACATAGGGTGTAAGAGTAAAAAAGGAGAACCAAGGATGTTCTCCAGTGTTTTGACTAAGTGAATGGACGGATGAGGATGCCAACAACTAAGAAGGGGAAGGCTGCTGGTGGAAAAGATCAGGGACAGAAAAGGACAAGAGCACATCCGAATTTGGCAATGCCTACTAGGTCTTTTATTTCCAACAAGACACCTGAACTCTTTTAAACTACCCAAGACCATAAGGGGCATCAGACATACTTACAAGACATAGGATAGAAACACAGCACATAAGCAATGTCAAAAGTTTCTCTTTCAGAAGAAAAGTACTCGCAGCTTAAACAAAGGGGCTACTGTCTGACCTCAACCCATTACAACTCATGTGCAAGTAGACAAAATCGTCACAGGTAACAGTGAGGCCCACCATGGCTTAGAAACCACTCATATACTCCTTAAGAATCAATATCTCTTGAAGCACTCTTATGGGCAAAGCTACCAGGGTCTCAAAACAGGCATGTTCAATTATAAGAATTAACACACTTAGGAAAGTCCAAAACTATGGCTTCCAAACAAGTATATACACTTCATTTTCAGAGCACCTAGACAGGACAGAATTTATTTATCAGGGTCATTTTTTATATAATCAGTGCTGCCCTGTATCAAGAATGACATTCTACTTCATCATGTTTCCAAGGGAAGGAATCCAGAAAGTTAACGCAATATCAGTTATGTTGGGCATGTTGATTTTGAATGTCTAATAGAAATCTAAGTACGAACAGTGGAAGATCTATGGATTACAAGAATCTAAAGAAACCAGAGACTTAAATCTACTTAACAAGAGTAACCTAGAAAGAAACAACTGAATCAAAACCATGCTGCTTAACTACTTCTAAAAGAGAGATTATCAAAATGTGCCTGTAAAGTGTCCCCGCCCTGTCTACAACAAAAAGAGCTTATTTTTCCCTAGGGAACCGGTGGCAAACAAAAGGCTGAATCTGGTCCTCCACCTTGTTTTATCAGGCCCAGCACCTTGTTTCTTTTCTACCTTGGCGGCAGCACCAAGCTCTTACTTAACTGTTAAGGAGCAGTTACATTTATACAGCCCTAAAATTACATTCAGCCCTTTGAAGGCAACAGCGAGGCTGATGTGGCCCCCGGTGAAAATGAGTTTGACCCTCCTGTTCTAGAAGACATACCATAGAGAGACACACTGATAAGCACAAATTTCCAGGGAAAAATAAATGTGTCATGTAATACATTTTAAGTATAAAATCTAAAGCAAAAATGGCAATTAAATAAAGATGACATTCTGTAATTTCAATCAAATTTTAGAGTTATAAGCAACTCAGAGTAATCTTATGGTGACTTTAGTAAAATTATCAATAATTCTACAGCTTCTACTCTTTTATATATTTCAGCTTCTATGGTGAATAGTGTGATTATCCCACAGTGATCCTTAAATCATGATAATTAGGTGTAATTTGCAGTTTAAAAAACCGTTTTGTACTGGTAGGATAATTGAATTATCAAAGGGAAGAGAAAATTACCAGCTTAATGATAATATACAAGGCTTTATTCATTGTAAATATTCTGAATAAAGCATTTTTTCATTGTTTTAGTTGTCCCTTACTTGTGTTATAAATACATTTTGACCTTTAAATTATGATATTCAGAGGGTTCCTATTACCTCTGAAAATGTCTCTCAATTAAAAGGTTTACAACTCCTTTCCATACACACAGAGCTAGCGTAAAGCTAGACTGTGTCTGACTACCCCTGTCTTTGAACTACTACTATAATTAGTCCATTTACATTTTAATTTAATTACCGATGTACATACATGGTTCTTTTTTCTATCATCCTAGTTTTGCCTTTCTATTAACTCTACCATTTTAAGTTTTCCTTTTTTTGTTTTTTTACCATTTTTTGAATTGACTTTCTTATTTCCTTTTCTTATGCTCTACCAGTTTGAAAGTTATGCACTATTTCTCTTCTTTTGGTGGTTTTCCTAGAAATTTTAATAAGCACTCTTAACTTATTAAAGCCTAAAGCAGATGAGTACCATCATCTTCTTGAAAAATAAATACATAGATTGTGGAACATTTGAACTTGAATAATTTGCTCTCTGGTTATTGTGTGGATATGAATTCTCCAACGGCCATGATGATCAACAGTCTTCCTCCCGGGGCCTTCCCCTTGGGATAGATGAGAACCCTATGGAGCTTACCAAAACCCTGCTCTTTTGCTTTGAATTGATCAATGAGCTTTAGCCCAGGAACCCCACAGCACTCCATCCAGGGTCACCAATAAAAGCATGTACCCAGGTCCCGTCTCTCTCTCTACACTCTGACTTGCCTCCCTGTGTGGCCCCTAGAGCAGTGATTTTCAGCAGGTTTGCCTCAAGAATTTTTAGAGCATGTGTTCTAATACCTGACTATTTAGTCAGGGGCACTGATCTCTTTTCCCTGAGATTGTCAGAAAAAAAAATGACAACAGCCAATACTATTGCAGCTTGGTGTAAATGAATCAATATAATACCTACTTCTTGTCAGATCAGCAAAAATAACACATATTTTGGTACAATGCAGAATTTTAGTAATTACAGTCATACCTTGGTAGTCCTAGGCTTCCAAATTCATCTAACCCTGTACTTGTTGCATTTTGATGAGAAAAAAATGTTCCAGCACTCGGTGCTTGCTCGGGACTCATGGCACATGCTGGAACTTGTATGAGTCGCAACAACTCCCCGCAAAAGAAAATACTTCATCGTTTGGTACTCGGTATTAGCACTTGTCACAAGTTCCAGAACAATTGACAATGAGTACGGAGGTACCACTGTATACAGTTTGTGGGTGCCATCAGATGAAAAAGTTTGAAAATCATCGCCCGAGAGGCATGCCATGCAGTTCCTCTAGGACCTTTGAATAATAATCTTCTGTTTTTCAACTTCTCTTGAGGTCTGCTATTGAACTACATACAATTAAACCATCTGACACCCTATGCCCCCTTAATATTAATTTAACAAAGTCATTGCACTGTCTATCTTGTTTGTTTTCCATTGCTCCGCTTGTACTTAATACACAATAGATGCTTAGTTTCCAGGAGGAAAAAAAAAAAAACAAGATAAGGCAGAATAGTCGCACACCCTGACTTCAAACAGGGTCATAATCAATGAGGACCTAATCTATCTTCAAAAACTTAAGAAATAAAATTCATAAATTTCATCAAACATTCCATCAAAACAAAGTATTCATATCTAGATCATATGACCAAAACCTTAAAATAATGTAAGACTGTTCCTTTAAGAACCTAAGGTTAAGTTCAATAAATGTTTATTCACTAGATAAATAAATAATTCTATCTGCTAAATTTTCATGGTTTACTTGCTTTGTGTTCATAAATGTTAAGGGAATGGCCGAAGAAAACAGTTGCTTTAGTTGGTGAAAGGGTTTCTTAATAACAAAACTACATGTAATCCTTGCTTACAGTATTTTGTCAACTCTGTGATATCTGTCAAATTGACTAAAATTTCTATCCAAATTAGCTGAATTACCTTGTACCCACTCCGTTATCTTGACCTCAGACTTGACAGATACAAAATGATCTAAACCTTTATGTTGGGCAGGCAAACTTTACAGGATTAAGATTGGCTAAAAACTTTACTATTTATTCACAGTTCTAAAATATGTCCCCAAACATCTTTCTGTTCTCATTTCTAAATGTGTTAGGCAGTCTCTGTATTGTTCCTAAAATTACTTTGCCATTATTAAAAGTACAATATCTGAACAATCCATCTGAGGAGGTTCACCACAATGAGATATCACCTCACACCAGTCCAAATGGTTATCATCAATAAGCCATCAAAAAACAAGTGCTGGTGAGGATGCGGAGAAAAAAGAACCCTCATACACTGCTGGTAAATTAGGGCAGCCACTATGAAAAAACATATGGAGATTCCTCAAAATTAAAAATTGAGCTACCATACAATCAAGCAATTCTATTCCTGGTTTTTATCTGAAAAAACAAAAACATTATTTTGAATAGTTATATGCACTCTTATGTTCATTGCAGCATTACTAGTAATAGTCAAGATACAGAAGCAACCTATATGTCCATCAATGAAAAAATTACTATATATAAATAAATGAACATATATAAACAAAAGAATGAAAATATATAAATAAAATATTGTTTAGCAATAACAAAGACTAAAACCTTGCCACTCGTGACAACCTGAGTGAACATACGGGGTATTACACTATGTGAAATAAGTCAGTCAGAGAAAGACAAGTACCATGTGACTTCACTTATATATTGAATCTAAAAAAACAAATAAATGAATAAAGAAAATTAAATGAATAAACAAAACAGACACAGACTGACAGATATGGAGAACAAGCTTTTGATCGCCAAAGGGGAGGGGCTGGGGTGATGAATACCAAAAAAAAGAAAAAAGAAAAAACAAGAATCCCAGGACTCTAAACAGAGGCTCTGACCCTCCAGACTTCACAGGGTCCAGCACTAGGATCTGAACCGCAGAACAGTTTGTCAGTTGAGACCTCATACTAATCCCTTAAGGGTAGTGTGAAGAAAGTATTTATGTTCATGATTCTTTCATGTTATGTGTAGCTACAGTTTGTTAATTTTATAATAGTAGAGTGTTCTACTATGTAATATCCCAAAATATTAAACCTTCTACTTTGGACAGACATTTAGGTTGCTTCTAATTTGGGGCTATTATCAACAACATTGCAATAAACATTATTTTATACATTAAAAATACAATGAGACAACTAAAGACCACTTAAACCATTCATGCTACTACAAATCTGTCCATGATCAGCTATACCTTTATCGAAAATATTACTTTTATCTTATTTTAATTGTTGTTCTCATAGTTTTCTTTTACTCCCATCCCAGCCCACCGCCCCAGCCCTCCCCACCTTCCTCCCATTTCCACCCCCCCTAGCTTTTGTCCATGTGTCTCTTATACTTGTTCCTGTAAACCCTCCCCCTTTTCCCCTGAAATTCCCTCCCCTCTCCCTTCTGGTCACTGTCAGCCTGTTCTCTATTTCAGTGTCCTTGGTTATATTTTGCTTGTTTGTTTGTTTTGTTGTTTAGGTTCCTGTTAAAGGTGAGATCATAAGAAATTTGTCTTTCACCGCCTGGCTTATTTTGCTTAGCATGTTTTCCAGTTCCATCCATGCTGTTGCAAAGGGTAGGAGAAAATATACTTATAAAATTACCATCATCTTCAATGTAGCCAACCAACATTGTCTTATGTGTGACCATATAAATGTGAAGTTTGACATTATTTAGAGTTAGAGAAGATGTTTGTCCTATACTTATATGAATAAGTGAACTATGAATTTTAAAAATATTTCCATTAATTCACAGAAACAAATTAGCATCTACATTAAAACAGCTTCACTGAAAATACATGCAAGAATATTCATGCACATTTTGTAACACCAAGAAACTGGGAGGAAAATAACTGGGTGCATAAAGAATGGTGCATCCATGCCAAAGACTACTATGCAACCACTAAAATGAACTCAGAAGATCTCTAAGTACTCCTGTAAAAACATCTATTTATATATTGTGAGGGGGGGAAAAAAGCAAGAAGTGTTAGTATGAGTACAAAAGGGTACCAAAAAAACAGAATTATCTTCTGGAGGGTGGGCCCCTTGGAGTACAGGCTTCCACCAATAGCTGAGTGTTCTAGAAACTCTTCTGTATCCGTGTACCAGCTGGTGGTGTTGTGAGAAGCTGCATTCAGCTTCAGTGATTTTTTTTTTATTTTTATGCTGTTCTAGTTCCTGCTTTCTTCTCCCTTTCTCTACCTCCACCCAGTCCCACCCTCTACTCTCCCCAAGCCAATCCCCAAATTTCTGTCCATGTCCATGGATTACACATAAATATTCTTTGGTTAAACCCTTCACCATCTTTTATCACACCCCCCACTCCTTTCCAGTATCTGTCTGTTTTAAGTATCTAAGCTTCTGTTACTATTTTGTTCATTGGTTTATTGTGTTCATTATATTCCACATATAAGTGAGATGCTGTGGTATTTTTCTTTCACTTACTGGCTTATTTCATTTAACATAATTTTCTCCAGGTCCATCCACGATGTTGCAAAATGTAAGAGGTATTTCTTCTTTTACTGCTGCATGATATTCCATTGTGTAGATGTACCACAGCTTTTTTATCCATTCATTGACTAACAGGCACTTAGGCTATTTCCAAATCTTGGCTATTGTAAACAGCACTGCTATAAACATAAGGATGCATATATATTTTTTGTATTGGTAAAGAACTTAGGGGGAGAACAGATGATCTCAGCGAGAACTTAAATAAAAATTTGAGTTAGTAAGCATTCAGTAAATATTTTTGAGACTCAACGCATGTACCCATTTCGTGATGAGTGATTTACGAGCACTCCTGCCCACGCTGAGTGTTCAGCAGTTTTTGACCAACAATGGCATGGCCCCCTTTTCCCTTCCTCCCTATTCACTCAATCTTGCCCCGAGCAACTTTTTTTTTCGTTTGCCCAAATCAAAAACACCTGCAAAGGGAAACTTTTGCCAATGTGGGAGAGTTGTGAAACAAAAAATGGTAGAAGCACTAAAGGCATCAAAGTCACTGAGTTCAAAAACTGTTTTCAGCAGTGGGAAAAGTGGTATGTAGAGTACATTGAAGGTGACTGAAGTTTAAACATGTAAGAACACACAAATTTTTTAAAGATTTTATTTATTTATTTTAGAGAGGGGAGGGGAGGGAGAGATATATCAATGTGTGGTTGCCGCTCGCACGCACCCTCCTGGGAACCTGGTCCACAACCCAGGCATGTGCCCTAGACTGGGAATCGAACCGGCAACCCTTTGGTTCACAGGCCAGCACTCAATCTACTAAGCCATACCAGCTAGGACAGAATCCACAAATTTTTATAAATAAATTCCAGTTTGGGGTGTCCACCGCAATATACAGTACACTGACATTTGTGTAAAAAGGAGGACGCATTCACATTTTTTTGTGCCTCAGAGATATCTGGAGGGTTAAAAAGAAAAATGTAAAACAAGTTATATCTGGGAAGGACCAGAATACAAAAAATTTTTCGATGAATACCATTAATATTTCCCTTTTCTTTTATGCCTTTTATACTACATATGTGTATGTATCTACCTGTCTCTCAAAAACAACAAAAAGTTTATTTTCTCAAGCCATAGAAACATAATTCAGAAGAATAGCTATGCAGAAATGTATATATTAGCATAAGAACACTAAGCAATGGTTCCTCCTGTTACTGAGACAAATACAATCTAAGATTTTTTTCCCCACTAATTCAGGAGTATGATAATAAAGAGGCAGAGCACTATCTTAATCTTAGAGAAAAATAATTTGCTGCCAAGACTTTGATATTTTAATAATATGACAAAATCCCTACAACTCTATTTTCAAATTGCTTCTTTTTTAAAATGTATTGTATAATATCCTAAAAATCAAACCAGTCTTTTTAAAAGCAAGTTAAGAATCAGAACTGATAAAATACTTTACCATAAAATACTGTAAGAAAAACCAGTTTAAACAGTAACTGGTAATAATTAAAATTTATTTAAAAGGACCAAACTTCCCTTCAGTATTACAGTTCTTCAGATTACTATTTGTGTCCTGTATTTATAGTCCTGTTTTCAGAGCAGGTGTAATAGATTAGAACAGTGCTCTGACAATAGGGCCAAGCAGTTCAAGTCAGCTACCATGATTTACCTAGTGAAAGCTACTCACGTTACAGACCCTGTGACCAGGAAAAAAAATGAAAACTAAACTTAGAACTCAAAATCTGGAAGAATGCACAAATATCTAGTCCTCTAATTTACCGATTAAATAATTCTATTTCAGTGAAGTTACACAGTTGGTTCAAGGCAAAGGCAGAACTCTTCATTCCACACTCAGAGAGATTTGATTCCCAACCACATTAGAAACCTCATCTTCAGTCATAATAAATATCACTGATTATTATATGCATTAATGAAAACAGGAACTGACATAAATTACTGCAAATTCACATAAAGACTCATACATGTGCAGTAATAACTCACAGCTTATACGAGCTATCACCTCAGTTATCGTTTAAAAAAAAAAAACTGGCTCCAGATAAAACAAACGTGAGTTGGTAACCTGGGAGTTAAGAAAACATACCAGAGGTAGCTAAAAGAAGCTATCTGCCAATCTTCTATTCAAATAATCGGTATAAATATATTACAAAATTATTACACTGGAATGGAAATCTACTTTAAATCCTGGTAAAAGTGTCTAATATACACACAAAGTAGAAGGTATGGAAAATTTTTAAATAGTATGGTACATGCTGCCTATTATAATACAAGTATATGCATATGTAATAAGTCATCTTAAAATTTTATCTCAAATATATCAAAGTAAAATTCAGTTAATATTTATATTCCTATTTTTCAGATTAATCTGAAGAAATGTATCACAACAATTCTTTCTCAAACAAAAATATGTGAACTCAGGTTCTGAACTCTTGTAGATGTGTAACACAGATTCGACTGGAAAATCAGGGCTAGCAAAGAGAGTAATGGGATATTAATAAAATGACCGATTTGTTGTCCTAGGTTTTCCTGGCCAGGAGAATGGAGAATGGAAAAACTGAACCATGAAATCAAAAAGGCATCTGTCTTCCAGGTTTCTCTCTGCCAATGTCTTGAGAAAAATGTTTGAACTTTCCTGTTGGCTTTGTATGCAAATAACTCCAGATGCAAAGTGAACCACATCTAAGTTTCTTGGTTCAACATCTGCTGGACCAATTCCCATTATTCCTTCTAAAGGGTCGGCTTGTGACAGATAGTTTAGTTTGCCTTCTATATAAGCTGTTTTGAAAGAACTAATTTGGATTAAAGTATCTATCTGGACCACTTGTTTTTCCCTTTGATGGCCAACGCATTCTAATGTGGTCTGTGCAGTGCTACACAGAACTTAGAAACATATTGGAAAGGACAGTATGCAAGGTTTGGCCTCCCACCTCGCCTTCTAGACAATTTATATTTATACAGTTAAAAGTAAAAAATGAACAGTCATTTGCCTCTAAAACAGCACCACCCACACTGTACACAGTGGTAACAGAACAATACTTTCTGACCTCCTATTTTTTTCATGCAAAGATTTGAGGCTGAAGTTACTGATAAAAGTGCTTGCCAGTATTAACAATACCTCTGTGGTGACAATTTTCATATGGTTTCACTGAGAACAAAATAAGGCCCACACCACATGGCACTTAGTGTCTGATGCACGGTATACTTTAAAAACATGATAATGAGTGAATCTGTGAATGTTCATTTAGAAATGAACATTCTAAAAAATTAATTTAAATAAATCCCATGAATTCAGAAACTTTGGGTCTGCTGCAATCAGAAATGAATCAAAAACACACTAAAGCCAAACTAAGACTGTATAATGCTCTTAGAAACTGGAAGGTCAAGTAAACATAAGCTCCCTCCTTCAAAAGAGTTTGATAGGAAAGAGAACTTGCCCTGGAAAGCAAAAGTGGAGAAAAAGGGAAAAATCATAATACCTCTCTACCTATATATGTTTACATCCTGTACATCTTTGCATTTATATATACATGTACAAGTATGGGAATCAGAAGATAGACATTGATTTTGAAAAGTTAGTTTCCTAAAATGTAGAGCATTACTAGTCTTATACTAATTCATAAAAGATACTGAATTGTTTAAGAATGATGTCAAAAACAAGAGATTTCTTAGCAAACAAGGTGTTTTTTATAAAAATAAAGTTCTATGAGTAGCCAACTCATTACTGACATAAATACTATACAAAATCTGGAATAATTTTCCTTTAAAAAATGGTTAGGAAAATAAATATAAAAAGGAAGATGGAAAAAATAGACACTACAATTATTGCTTCTAAACACTAATATTTTGAAATACACTTTAGTCTAACCTGTACTGTCCTATACTGTTCCCTGGTGACACACAGTAGGACCAGTGAAGATATTTAAAAAGAAAATAAAAGCAACATAGCTATTCTCTCTTATTCAGACTCTGTGACCACTCTTGTTAATCACTACTTCCAGATGATTTGTCTAAATTGGGAATACTGGGAAAGATAATTGAGCCCTAGAAATAAAAGCTTCTTAGCCATCTTTGAGTACACTTTCCAAAATTACATTTTTTAAGTAAAGTTTAGGTTTGCCTACATCTAGCTGTGATTGAAAGACTTTGACCCCAAAGAATTGAAAATAATCAAAAAGAGTTACTTTAAAGTAAATCTTCTTTATTAACAATAAAGAAAAAATTACTGACATTGTTTATTAACAAGGAACAATGCTCTAGTAGGTACCTAGGAATCAAAATAAATAAATAAATAAATAAAACATATTCGGCCCTCCAAGGCTTAGACAAAAAGAGACATGTAGAAATGGGAGACATACTGATGTGATTTTTTTTTTGTTTTTCAATTACAGTTTACATTCAATATAATTTGCTATTAGTTTCAGGTACACAGCTTAGTGATTAGATAATCATATACTTTACAAAGTGGTCCCCCATGACATTTCAAGTACACACCTGGCACCATAATTAGCTGAAGCAATATTAATGACTAAATTCCCTATGCTATACTTTATAGCCCCATGACTATTTTGGGACTACCAATTTGTCCTACTTAATCCCTTCCCTTCGTCATCCAACTGCTTCAGCCGCTACCCCTCTGGCAACCATAATTCTGATCTCTATGAGTCCATTTCTATTGTGTTTATTCATTTATTTTGCTCTATAGATTCCACATATAAATGAAATCATATAGTATTTGTCTTTTTCTGATTATTTCGCTTAGCATAAAACCTTCTAGATTCATCCATGCTGTCACAAATGGTAAGATTTCATTCTTTTTTATGACCAAGTAATATTACATTGTTTGTATGTATCACAGCCTTTTTCTTAAGTCCACTCATCTGATGGGCACTTGGGCTGCTTCCATAGCTTGGCTATTGTAAATAATGCGGCGATGAACATAGGGGTGCAGATACTATTTCAAGTTAGTGTTTGGGGCTTTTTTCAGATAAATTCCCAGAAGTAGAATCGCTGAGTCATAAGGCAGTTTGACTTTAATTTTCTGAGGAACCTTCATACTGTTTTTCATAGGGGCTGCACAAATATTCATTCCCACCAAGAGGGCACGAGGATTCCCTTTTCTCTACATCCTCACCAACACCTGTTGACTTGATTCACTGATGACAGCCACTCTGACAGGACTGTGGTAATATTTCATTGTGGGTTGTTTTTTTTTACAATTTTTCTCCACACTTGAGGACATTTTCTCATTGTTTTTAGAGAGAGAAGAAGGGAGAAAGAGAAACATCAATGTGAGAGATAAGCATCGATCAGTTGCCTCCCACACACACCCAGACCAGCATCAAACCTACAACTCAGGCATGTTCCAAGACTGGGAATCAAACCTTTGACCTTTTGGTTTGTGAGATGACATACAAACAACTGAGCCACGCCAGCAAGGCCTCAAGCCGTACATTTAAAAGTCTTTATTTGTTTTAATTTTATTTTTTTTAAGTACATGGTTGATTCTTTTTTTTAAGATATTGTGTATTTATTTTTTAGAGAGCGAAAGGGAGGGAGAAAGAGAGGGAAAGAAACACCAGTGAGCGTTTGCCTCACTCCTTACTGGGGACCTGGCCCGCAACCCATGCATGTTCCCTAAATGGGGAATCGAACTGGTGACCATTTGGTTCACAGGTTGGCCTTCAACCACTGAGCCACACCAGCCAGGGCTAAAAGTCTTTAATCCATTTTGAGTTTATTCTCCTATGTGGTCTAAAAAGGTGGTCTAGTTTCATTTTTAGTTTTTTGCACGTATCTGTCCAATTTTTTCAACACCATTTGTTGAATAGACTGTCTTTACCTCATTGTATGTTCCTGCACCCTCTGTTATATATTACGTGACCATATAGGCATGGGTTTATTCCCAGACTCTCTATTCTGTATCATTGATCTATGTGTTTGTTTTTATGCAAGTACCACATTGCTTTGATTAATATAGACTTATAATATAGTTTGACATCAGGTGATACTTCCAACTTTGTTCTTCTTTCTCAAGACTGCTATGGCTATTGAGATGTTTTGTGGTTTCATATAAATTTTTGAGCTATTTATTATAGTACTACAAAAATGTCATTGATAGTTTGATAGGTAATGTGTTGACTCTGTAGATTGCTTTCAATAATATGAATATTTTAATTATGTTAATTCTTCCTATCCAAGAGCACAGCATACACTTCCATTTATTTGTATCTTCTTCAATTTCCTAGTCAATATCTTATAATTTTCTAAGGTTTATTACCTCCTTGCTGAAATTTATTCCAGGGTATTTAATTTTTTTGATGCAACTGTAAAAGGAATTGTTCTTTTAGTTTCTCTAATAGTTCATTATTGGTACATAAAAATGCAACCAACTTATGATTATTTATTTTGTATCCTGCTACTTTACTGAATTCATTTATCAGTTCTAGTAATTTTTTGGTGGAATCTTTAGGGTTCTCTGTATATAGTATCATGACATCTGCAAATAATGACAGTTTTACTTCTTTCCAATTTGGATGTCTTATTTCTTCTTCTTGTCTGATTGATGTGGCTGCAACTTTCAGTACCATGTTGAACAGGTATTCAAAGTGGACTAGCCTGTCTTGTTCCTGATCTTAAAGAAAACGCTTTTCCCTGTTGAGTATGATGTCAGCTGTGAGTGTGTCATATATGGGCTTTATTATGTTGAGGTATATTCCTCAATTCTCACTTTGCTGAGAGTTTTTATAATAAATAGGTGCTGGATTTTGTCAAGTGCTTTTTCTGCATCTATTGATATAATGATACAATTTTTATCCTTCCTTTTGTTTATGTGGTGTATCATGTTAACTGATTTGAGGATATTGTATCAACCTGGCATCCCAGGAATAAATACCACTTGATCATGGCATATGACCTTTTCAATGCATTGCTGAATTTGGTTTGCTAGTATTTCTTGAGGATTTTTGCTTCTATGTTGACCAGGAAATTGGCCTATACTTATCTTTCACTGTAGTGTTTTTTTCTGGTTTTAAAATAAGGATAATGCTAGCCTCATAAAATGAGCCTTGGAGTCTCCCTTCATCTTTCATTTTTAGAAATAGTTTGAGGAAGAGGGGTGTTACATCTTCTGTGAATGTTTGGCACAATTCACCTGTGAAGCCATCAGTTTAGGACTTTTCTTTATTGGGAGTTTTTTGATGACTGCTTCTATTTCATTGGTTGTCATCGATGTATTGTCCCAGAGGTCCCTTAAAACATCTTCATTTTTTTAATTTTTTTTCTTTTTGTTGCTCTAATTGGGTATTTTTCTGCTACACTGTCTTTTAATTCACTTATTCAATCCTCTATTTCATTTAAGCTTCTACTGGTTCCATCTAGTGTATGCTTCATTTTAGATACTGTATTCTTTATTTCTGATTGGTTCTTTGTTTGGTTTCTATGCCTTTTTTTGCTGTCAAAGTCCTGACAAGGTTCCTTGAGTACCTTTATAACTATTGTTTGAATTCTGTATCTGGTAGATTGCTTACCTCCATTTCATTTAGTTCTTTTTCTGGGAATTTCTCCTGTTTTTCTTTTAGGGCATATTTCTTTGTCTCCCCATTTTGGCTGCTTCTCTGTATTTGTTTGTGTTACATAGATCTGTTTATATCTCTCAGTCTAGGTGTGGTGACCTTGTAAGTATCCTCTGGGGCTCAGTGGTGCAGTCTCCCTGATCACCTGAGTTGAGTGCTTCAGGAGTGTCCCTTGTGCATGTTATGTAGGCCCTTTATGTTTTAGTTTAGTCTTGATTACTACTGCACTGTTCGTGGGTGGGGTTTACACTTAGTCTGGCTGACTGTGAGGATTGATCCCAACCAGTAACAGCATATGAGCTGCTGTGCAGGTGCTGATCATAAAGTGGAATTCTCCCCAGCAGGTTGTGGTGTCTGTGGAGATCTCCCTTTGGCTATGCTGCTTGTGGAGCTAATTTCCTCTGCTTCTAAAAGTCATTGAGGACATTTGGAAATGTAGAAGAAGAAGACTTTCTTCAAATCTAATGTATTTATAAGGGAGTAAGGGAGACACTATGTATGTACAATAGAGGAGTTGTTCTTTAATTCTAATTTCATTAGGCTTTGAAGACTACACTTGTGTGTGTGTGTGTGTGTGTGTGTGTGTGTAACAGCAAACTGAATAAACTAAAACACTGTATCAATATCATTATCCCAAACCTTCCTATCCATTTCCATTGACACTCTAGTCTAGTGATTCATTCAGTTATTTATTCATTCATTTAATCAATCCATCATTTTTTTCTTTAATTGTTCTTTCTACACATATTTATTGAGGGCCAACTAGAAGCTAGGCACTATGCTCCGCACTTAAGACATGACAGTGAGACAAATACACATGGTATCTAATCCCACAAAACTTACACTCTAACATGAAAGTCAGAAAACAGGTACACATAGATGTGGAGGGTTCTCTGGGAAGGCTTCCCATAAAAACAAATTTTAAAGAAATAACACATAAAAAAAAGGATAGTGGAAGTAGCAAGGTAGAAAATTCTAGGCAAAGGAAACAACATGTATGAGTATAATGTCCTCAAATAAGAATGAGCCTCCTAATTATGCCATCCTCTTTCCCACATTTACACCTTTGTTACATTTATTTTTCTCCCTTCAAAATCTTTCCCCATTCTCCTATTTCTGTCTAATGAAGTCATGTTCATCCTTCAAGGCCCAGATCAAAAATACACATCCATCTTCAATGACAGTACTTGGATCATACCAAGCATGAAATAACATCTGCTAAATGAATGGATAACAAAATGATCATTCTTCCCAAATCAAAGATAGGCATGTGCCTGCCCTTTGAAATAAAGGACATAACCCCACAGTGCCTAATGCATAATAAGCACTAGAAGAATATTTGTAGGATGAATATTTCTGATAATCTAAGACTAACCAGAGCTGTTAAAGAATGCTATCCATGTCTTCTACTGACTGTACAATGACTTGGCAGAACAAAAAGTCTAGAAAACTCAAAATACTGTTTAGACATGAATTATATTAATATTGAACATCAGGTCTTCCACCAAATATCTCTCAATAATAGAATTTATTTTTGTATTTAATTTCTTGGATGGCTTATTTTTAATACTTTTGAATGACTTTTCTGAAAAAAACTTCCAAATTTAAATACTGGTGGATACAACAAATCATTTTTAGAATATATTTAAAATATAATAAGGAGTCTTTAATTAATAAACTAGACAACCTAAAAAATACCATTTGAAACTCACCTTCCTAAACTAGGACAAATTCAGAAATGTAAATTGTACTTTAATTTCATTTAATGTTCATGATATTACGTTTTGAGTCAGGCCTCAAGCCACCATTGTAGAATTTGTTATGCAATTCACAATTTGTTATGAAATAAACCTAGACTAAACCTGGGCGATTCCATTTCTCAGATCGTAGAAGGCCAAGTACAAATGTAGAAAGAGGTTTGCAAAGAAAAGGCAAAAATTAAATAAGGGGGAAAAAAAAACAACTCCTAGTTATTGTATAGCAGTACCTGTAGGAAAAGCAGCCCAAGGAATAGCAGGAGATGTAGTTTGGGTTTCACCGCTTCCACCATCAAAAATCTCTGCAGCCTAGAAAACAAAGGCAAAATTACTTTAGATGACCTGGAAAATAGAAATGCTATTTAAACAATCAAGCTTTCCATTTCTACAAGCATATTTTCTGTAAAACACCACACATTTTCAAATTCCCTCTGAACACTCAATTGCTTTTCAGTCTTCATTGCTACCAACCCCACCAATACTCACTACCCCCAGTAATCATGTTCTATTTTCTTTAAGTAAAAAATTTCCTTTCTTACTCAAATACATCTCCTGTCAATGAAATTTTTATTTTATATATCCTCAATCACATTTTCACTTGTGAACTTCATACCTAAGTATTATACTTTAACTTACCACATTTATCCATGTACATAATAAAAACAGATCACTTTTCTTTAAAAGACTAGAGACCAAATCTTTTTCATTAATTAGCACAAGCTCTACTTTGAGATCAAGCTAAAAGAAATGGCATTCATCTATATTTTTGAATAATCTACCAGCTGGACTTACTTATTCCAAATTTACAGAATTCCTAAAGCTGACATTTTAAGTTAACAAGACCTACTATTAAACAGTTTTAAAACTATGGGACAATTACTGAAATGTTGAGATATGTGTAAGAGTGCAGTTTTCTGCCTCTTAAGTGTCCAGGTCACAGTAAAGTTATTATTGAAATAAGAGCCACAATTTCAATTCAGACTCTTCATTGAGTTGTTGCCAAGGAGAAGTCAACTGAGGAAATCTGCCCCAGGAGGTAAGTGATATAGAATATAATGTAGCTATTGCTACTCTACAAACTCTGGAAAATGAACATGGTTTCTATGACCAAGGATAGAGACCTTCCACATTTCTATAACAGGATGTGGTAAGAAAGAACCCTAATAACCACAATTAAATTGGAATGGTTGTTTAAAACCGTACCTACGTAATATTGAAAATAACAGGCCCATTAACTCTAACACTGAGGTATAATTGTTACTACAAGGAGCACTACCCACTCAATTTTTTTAATATAACAAATCAAACATGGTTTAACTAAAAGAGACTATACTAAATTTTAACCTTCAAACAACTGACAACTCCTAAACAATAAACTAAGAAAATATCTGGAACGTTTTCCTCAAAATAGAAGAAATTTAATAAAATTTTAAATGTTACATTTCAGAAACATAAATAAGATTCAATCACCCAACAAAATCCAAAATATAGAAAACATACAAATGCACTAAACAGAAAGTTTTAGATGAAATGTAGACAACAGGTATGTTCATATTCTAAGTATCTCCATATGAACAGATTATGAACAGATCAACAGAAAATGGCCCTAACCAAAAAAAATTCATACCATTCTTTCATAATGTTCAGAACACTGAATATGCACTTAATAGCTTATATTTCCTATCAATGTCATTAATTACATTCCCTGTTTTTAACAATCTCATTTTACCAAATCCCAAACTAGGAGAGACTCTCACTTAAAAAAGAGTCACAGAGCTCAGTGGATGGTGGTTCCAGGCTGGAGCTCAGGCATCCTAACTCCTAATCCAGAGACTTTCCTGCAAGACTATACTGGCTCCATAAAAATAACTGGGTTACAAAATATTTCAATAAAATGAACACTCACTGAAAAGGATTAAGGAAAAGCAGTGCTTCTCTAGCTAACAATTTCCACTTACAAAATACAAACTCAAACCTAAGAGAAGACTCTGACACAAACATACTAATTAGCTCTGTGAGCCACTGAAAGGCTATGTAGTTAATAGTCCAAATGAACTCATTACAGGTGTAAACATGAAAATATGTGACAGATCTTCAAAGTCATCTCTCATCTCACAAGTATTTCCTAATTGACAAGTATCCCAACAAAATCATCTGCTGACAATTTTTAAAACCTCTTCTTTAGTGCTTCCCCTAGTAGCACTTAATTACCCTAATTTAAACCATTCCTACGGGCATGACCAATGTTCAATAATAATAAATCAGTTTAACTTCCAGATGGGATGTATTTTAATTTGCCTTTATTTCATTTTTTTATTCCAAAATCACATTCAAAATGATCAAGAAAAAGATCATGAATGCCAATGATAAATAATACATTTTCAAAATAGTATATACTGCATTATAACCTCACAAAGTTAAACCAATTACATAAACAAAATTAAGGTACATAATAGCACATACCTCGAAACCACCAAAATCGTCATCATCCATTCTTCCCAAGCACCTAGAAATAACAGAAGACACTGAGACAAGCCCCCCACACACACAGCGGGCTATGTCACAGCACTCTGACTTAAAGGTGTGCACAGTATGATTTGTAAGTTAAAACTATCATATTTGGGATAAAAAAAGTTTTAAAACTGTATGTGTATGCATTTTTAACTCCAAAAAACTAGACTTTTTTGGCAAAATTAGCTTTTCTGGCAGAATTAGCAATTTCTGTGACTTTTTTCTACAACCATGTATTTTGCCATTTTATGTTGAGACGCCAGGAGTGGAAAAATATTCTTTTACATTTTAATTTGCTTTTCCCAAATTGGCGCTAGGGCTCAATTCAATAATGCTTCCTGCTTTATGCATCTATTCCTCAGTTGTCTGGCAACATCAGCACAAACTCCAGTTAAGAACAGGACTGTGGTGAATTTTTGGAAATCTGTCCCCCACCACAAAGGTTCTTCCCTTGGTTTCATGGCCGAGGTTGATTTAGATTTTCAAAATTGATCAGCATTTTTGAGCTGCGGCCACAACTTCTGGAGCATTTTGATATGTGTATTTTTAGCTGAAACTGCTTTGCACTTTTGGAAAAATGTGGAGCAAGTTACTAGGCTGATCAAGATAAATCAAGTCATGTATTCGTGGGAGACCAGGGAAGAAAAAAACACAAGCAAATATCCAGAATCCCTCTCTACTTTACTCTCAAAGTATGTAAGGAAGACAATTGGTAGGACAACACATGTTCTATTTTGTACTAAATGTAGATCATAAAAATGAAGCTTTTATCTAACAACCCATGAAAGAACTAAAAGATCTGGAAAGGTAAACAAGTAATAAGTGGTATACATTCAAGTGAAAAAAATTCACAATAAATTGTGAATCAGTAGCCACAAGTGATGCACTTGTCAATAAAAACTGGTTTCCTTTTCTATATTTCAAAAGTGAACATGTCCATATATTAATTATAGTTTCCTTGACTCAGAAATACAAGATGGACTTGATTACAGGAAAAAATAATATCCTCCCATTTCTAAAAGAAAAATAGCTACAACAAATTAAACCATACATTAAGCAATAATTCTAATGCATTTTGCTCTGAGTGATGAGGGAGCAGCTATCTATAGTCACACTTTGCCTTCTCACTGAAATTCATAGTACTGCTTTCAAAAATCAAACAAAAAGAATCAAAGAAAAGTAAACAGTAAAAAACAATCTCAAGAATTACTTTGCTTTAACAAGCAAAGAAAACTTATTTTCACTCAGTAGGTAATGGTACTAGAAGAAATATATGTAGACAAAATAAAGGACAAAATGAAGGAATTTTAAAAAGGAAGGACATTAAACTAACTAGGATACCAGTATTGTCACCATTACTCACATCTTAAAAATCTAATGAAAATATTTTTAAAGATGTACTTCCCCAAAAAACAAAACGAAGCAAGTCATCCACCTAGTGCACTTAAAAAATATAAACCAGACTTTCAGAAACTTCTGATGGTGGTTATTTTGAAATGGAATTCACATTAATTTTGTGTTGCAAGCGAATAGAAATCTGTATGTGATTACATTTTTTCATGAAGAAATTATGAAAGAAGAGTGATATGGATACAGAGAATTAACCAAGTCAAACTATAAACACTAAGTTTGTCTTTCCACATGTATCCCACAAATCTCAGGAGACAATTAAAAAATATTTTTAGCATCTACGAACACTGTACCCAAATAATATGGTTTCAAAAGAATGGAATTTTTAGAGTAATACTTCCTTGTGTTTTCATAAGTCATACCCCAATAAATTATTTGCAAGGTGCCAAAAACTCTGAAAACAAAAACAAATACCCGTGCCTAACTATCATTTCAGCTTTGTTTGCCTGTGGTAATGAAGCAAATACCATCAGTTTCCTAAGTACTGATTTAGCTCTACAAAAGAACATAGTATTGACCACTGATGTTTTCCATACCTCTCAGCAACTTCTACATATTAAAATGCAGATAAAAGTCTTCCCCTACTTTATTTTCAAAGAAATATTAATACATTTTAAATGACGACTGCATGCTGAGTTTCTTAAAAATACAGTACTAAAAAAGTAAACATTATTTTAAAGCAATAACCTTTCTCTGAATAATTTAGTTTCAAATCCTAAAAAAGTCTGTTTCCTTCTCAACATTTGAAAGGCCAGGAGGAAAGAAAATTACAACACTGATTAATAAAAATCTATTTTACAAAATACAAAAACTGGAAAGTTTTTAAAAGGAAAATTACAAATATAGGTTTCTTTATGGATTTACCCTCTCTAATACACTAAAACATTATTTTATCTAAAGTGCATTTATAAACTCTTTGGAATATTTCTAAGCATTTAACATTATATCTCATTACACTACAAAAACAATATAGCAACACTAAATATGCCTGCCATCTAAGTTATATAATCATGAGCCTGAGCAAAAAATGACAAATCAGGCAGTTTTTCCTTGACTGTCCTGGAAAAAGAGATGTGTACTTCGTTATGATTAGGTATCTAAAGTGAAAGATTTCATAATATCTATGTTTAACAATTATCATACATCTTTATATCTAAATTAATCTCTTATTGCACCATTGTATTAATTGCCTCCTTTGCTATCCTCAGTATTTGATATATTGCTAATATTTTACAAGAACATACATATGACACTTCCTATAACAAATTTTTATTGAGCAACTCTGGAAGATCACTCAAGGTCCTCAAGGAGTTAAAGTCAGGTGTGGGGGGAAGGGCAGAATGTAAGAAAAGCATGCAAATACGAATAATATGAGATATGAAAGAGCTGTAAGAAAGAAAAAAAATATATCAAGGTGAAAGGAAAGGTTTTCATAAGGTTGTTTATCTAGTTGGAGCACCATGAAATGTTTCAGGTAAGAGACATTTGAGATCTATTTCATTGGACCTAACAGAAAATTTTAAATGGCACAGTAAGGACATACAATTTATTAAAGTATTTTCCTGAAAGTATTTTCTTAAAAGATAACAAATACTTGTTTTGATTGCTTGTTTCCTCATAAACACAGGGTCAAAGACAATGTGAAATGAGAAAACTGTACAAAACTTGAAAATAAATACAAAGATGAATCAAACTATGAGTGAGAAAAGGAGAACCACGTTATCACGTTTACATCATAGAATTCACAAAAGGCTCAGGAATGGGCTGGGCAGGGAGGGGGGAGGGGGCACTGAAAGCTAGGTAAAGGTAAGACTCAAAAGAAGAGTCATGGATAAACCCAAGATTCATTCCCAGAATCTGCCCAACTGAGCAACTTACAGTTCCTGATCACTGCTGAAGACTAAAGGTTTATTCCCTGGACACAGTACCGCTCAGGGTCTCCGGACTGGAAAACACTGAGACAGGTGAATTAAGTCAAAGCTGTACCAAGTGCTGAGGTTCAATCCCAGGTCCTCTTTCAGCACTCAGCAACCAATCTGCCTTCAGCCGGGCTTCAGGTCAACCTCTAATTGGAAGTTCAGAAGATTCTTCTCTGGTGAATCTAATTTAACCCATGAAAAAGGGCCTCATCAGAGGTTCCACAAAGATAGAGTTCACTCAGGTCACACCAGTTTGACAAACTATAACCACACACACAATTCCCAATTCACTCCTTATTTCATAAACTCAGAAGAGTATAAATAAATAAAGGTTCAAAGAAGAGACTACAGAATCAGGCTGCTTGGATTCAAACTCCAGCTCTGTCTCTTACCAACTATATTACGCTAGGCAACTTACTACACACTTGGTGCCTCAGTTCCTCATATAGTAATCATAATTAGTAATGCATCACAATGGTAACTAACTCCTGAAGTCTTTAGGAAAGGTAAGTTAAAATTTTGTCTGACACATTCTAAGCATTATGTATATGTTTGCTAATTTCTTGTTAGTGCTTCACTCTCACATATGAGCAGACTCCAAGGACAATCAAAGACATAAGATATCTCTATGAAAAATAGAGACCAAGCCAAAAAAAAAAAAAGGAAAAAGAGAGAAGACACAGACTACATATGAGAGAAAATATTTTAAAAGTAAAAATAAAACTATAACTAATACCTGCAGAGAGTTAACAGAAAAATAATATGATGCGGACACCGGCTAGCAGGAAAAAGGACGACAGCATGGCTATTCTCTCAAAGGGAGCAAAAGGGCCCTCCGCCATGACAGGCCTTTATTCTATATCTCCTCACATTACAAGATAGTCCTCACTCACTATAAACAGTTACAACAAAAGGAGCCAATGCCCCTAATCACATCACAGAAGGATATTAGCAAATGAATAGGCAAAAGTGGTTGAGCGGTTACACTGGTCCCTGCAAGGTTTAGCACTTGCTGGGTGAGGGGGTTTTCAGCAAAAAAGCAGCTTAAGTATATTGCAAATCCAATTACCCACAGAGAACCTATCTGCGGGCGTGGGCCCTGTGCATCTCCAAGTGGGAGCTGGGCCCACACCACGCAGAAGGGTCTGCCACAATAATACACCCATAAAATAACAAGAAGCCCTAATCTGGGGTGTGGGGAGAAGGAGTATACAACAACACTAAGGTCTTGAGACTAAAAATGGTAATTCAGAAGTGAAAAACTGCAGGGTCTAGAAAGACAGAACGGAGAAAACAAAAGGGAAGAAATCATCAACAAAATAATTCAAGAAAATTTTCTAAAACCAAAGGGGGTAATTTTTCAGATGGAATGGTTCCTCAAGTGTCAAAAAATTAAAAAACTAGAAGGAAAAAAATATATTAAGGCACACTAGGGACAAAAGGAAGATCCTACAAGTTTCCAGACAGATAAAATAGGTTTTATTCAAAGGATAAAGTATATAATGTTGCATTAAACTTCACATCAGCATCACTAGAGGGTAAACAATGGAGAAATGTTTTTAAAATTATGAAGGAAAATGATTTACAACACAGAATTACAGAATCAGCCAAACCAAGAAATAATTAAGTTGAGGAAAAAATAAAGTCATATTCATACCTGCAAAATCTCAAAAAAAATGATTTCCCAAATACTCTTTCTTAAAAAGCTATGGAGCAAACCAAGGGAGTAAGACAGAGAAAGACATGGAAATAGGAAATCCAACTAAAGTGAAAAAGAAAAGAAATTCTTCCAGAATAATGGTGAAGTAAGTTCCCAAATTATCAATGTGGCAAGAATTGAGAGCAACCAGCCTACACTGGAACATGTCAGAAACCGCCTAAAAGATGTGTTTAAGCACAGGAAATTAACAGACTGTCTCATGTGGCTTACCATCATGAGAGTAATTTTAAACAACTTAGGGTGAATTAGTAATTAGAAAATTAACCAAGTGAAAACAGAGAAAATACAAGGGACAGAAAAGTAAACATCATATACTATATTTCCCAGTTATAAATAGTATTTAAATAGTCATAATAATGTAAACAATGAAAAACGAATTACACTGAAATTATAATAGAACCATTTTGGAAAGGAATGTGAAAGGTGAATATAGGGTCTGGGGGAGAGGAGGTGGTGAAAGACAGCTAAAGCCTGGTCTCCCATACTGGGAAGCTGACAAGTATGAAACAGAAACACCAACAAGTAGCATAATAAACATGTTATTTGAGATTCAAAGATAAACAATTAAAAGAATCAGCCATATACTCTAAACATCTTGCCTCTAGAAAGTAAGCACTAAGGCTGAAAAGAAGGGAGGGCATAGGAGATGCTCTGTGTCATATCAATCCCTTTACAACTTTAAACTGTGGGCAAATGTAACTATTTTTTTAATTCTTTATTTTTATTGACTTTGAGATCAAATGTCTCTGTTCAAGAGAGAGAGAGAGAAAGACACAGAGAAAGATTTGTTGTTCCACTTATTTATGCATTCATTGGTTGCTTCTTGCATGTGCCCTGACCAGGAATTGAACCCACAACCTTGGTATATTGGGACAATGCTGTAACCAACTCAGATACCTAACCAAGGCCATGCATAACTGATTTTTTTAAATGAGAGTATAAAAACATTACAGCATAATAAGTCGACTATCCATTATTTCCACCAAAATGCTTTAAAAAAAAACTCAAGGAAAATTTTGTTTGTTTTTAAAAAACTAATGAGAAAGAGGCTTAAATGCTTTAAATTAGCATTTAACTAGTAAATAAATCTATAAACTTTATGTTAGTTTTTTTCTAACATTTTCCCATATGACAAGTATTTATAAAAATGTAAGTTCCTCAAAATAAAGCAAAACAAAAATATCTAACAGAAAAAGACAGTTAGGTGACTTCAAAAAACGGAATCTTCAGAGATCATCCAGATCATTCAATCATCCCAAAATGCCTTACTCATTATCACTATCCACTCAGCATTTGACTTGGTTTCTATCTCATCTGGAAAACTGGCTAACCAGCATCCTGATAATCACAATATTTATCCATCTGATCATGGCTCATGCCATGTTTCCTAGAAGCAATACGAGGTCTGTTCAGAAAAAGTTCAACCACCGGTAATATAATGAGATCGGTTTGCATGACGTTGATGTAACGTGGCAGCCAAGGAGAGTGGACTGGAATGTGCATGGGTGAATGATGACTTCACTGCACTAGTCAGTGGGGAGTGGTAGATGCCACTCAGTGAGCATGTGTGCTGTGTGGTGAATACATTCAAAATGACTGAGTGAGTAGAACAACAAATCTGCATCAAATTTTGCATTAAGCTTAAACATTCCTCTGCAGAAAATATTCAAATGATTGAGAAGGCCTCAGCTATGGACAGCTGGTGACTGGCAGCTTCATCACAACAACATGCCCACTCATGCATCATGTCTTTTGCAGAGTTTTTGGACAAACCAGCAAATCACTCAGGTGATGCAGCCCTCTTACAGCCCAGATTTGGCACCCTCTGACTTCTGGCTTTTCCCAAAACTAAAATCATTTGTGAAAGGAAAGAGATTTCAGACTTGTCAATGAAATTCAGGAAAATACAATGGGGTAGCTGATGGTGATTGGGAAAACTGTGAGGTTCCAAGGTGCCTACTTTGAAGAGGACTAAAGCATTATTGTCCTATGTACAATGTTTCTTGTTTTTTCTATTCTCTTCAATAAATCTCTCTATTTTTCATATTACATGGCTGGAAACCTTCTAGACAGACCTTGTAGAAAAGTGATTTCTTTTTTCCTGACTGTCCTGAGCAAACATAAATTGGTAAGAGGAAAGAAAACAAAACAAAGGAAACATACAGAGACAGACACACACATACCCTTAGTAAAAGTCAAAAATGAACAACATTAAGACTTAACTAATTGGAAGAGTCTAATCATATAAACCAGAATTTCCTTATCTGTTCAAGGCAATTGTTTACCTAAATGTCTATTTCTTCTGAGGTAGAGTAGGGACTATTTCATCTTTTTTTTTTTCTACTCCCTAGCACCTTAAACTGACCTGTGCCTAGCACATACACAGGGCTCAAATATTTTTTTAATCAATACTTTTTCAATATGAGAAGCAAATGAGCTGCTAATAGTTTTCCCATGACTTCTCTTTCCCTGCTATTTTTCCAGGAAAAACACAATGGAGCTTGAGAAGTAGAAGATTAAGTTGCTAGCACTAAACCACTCCACCCACATGAAGACAAGACCTTGAAGGCCTACATATTAAAAGAGATTACAGCACTCCACTCCACTCTCTTAAGCATCCAATTACTATGAGGCCAGTGATAATTTTGAACCTTTCTGTATGAAGCTCAATTAAAGAACTATTGCTATACTGTAAATACTACTGCCAGTGGTAAAAGATGAAATATTGTCATTTGTGACAACATGGATGGACCTTGGTATCGTGCTAAGCAAAATAAGTCAGACAGAAAAAGAACCAAATGATTTCACTCATATGTGGAATATAAAATGAAAAGCATCAAATGAACAAACAACTAAAACAAACAAATAAAAACTCTAGACACACACAACAGGATTGTGGTCACCGGAGGGAAAGGAGGTGGATGACAGATAGTTTGACTTTGAGGGGTGGGCACACTGCAACATACGGATCACATATCACAGAAATGTATACCTGAAACCTATATAATCTTATTAACCAATGTCACCCCAATAAATTTAATACAACAGTAACTGAGATACATATTCACTACCTAAAAACATATTCTACTCATAAATGATCATAAAGGAAAATATCCCAACCAATAATAAGTCTAACAATTAAACATTTTCCTTTATGTAATTTTCATCTGTGCTATCAATTAAGCTTTTGTCTTTACCAGTCTTCATTCAGAAAACTTACATGTCCCAGCAGGTAATGAGGAAAAGTAATTGCAAAGCACTTGACACCCTCCAAAATCCTTATCTACTTTCCATTCCCTTTGGTTAATTCTTCTATCACCTCCAATTTCTTAACAGAAATTTTTGCCTCAGAGTATGTACCTCTGATCTCACCTCATTACTCTCTCCTTCAAAGAATGCATTTATTCTCATAATCTTAATGCTATACCCAAATTTTCCATAATTAACAACCTCACTGGGGCTGGTCATATATTCCCAATAAAATAATGAATGTTTTTATGTTTATCATGCTGTCCACTAAAAGTTCCCTTTGTATGAATTGTATGCCACCTATATGGCAAAATCTTGACCCTCAATGACTAATAAGGGGTTGATATATTATCTCTTCTCACATTTTAAAAGAGAACACAGGCCTTCCCTAGATAGAAAGAAATCAGATTAAAGAAATACTACAATCCCTTTCTCTACCTTCTTTACTTACCTCCAGGAGTAAAACATAATAATAGTGAGAGCAAGACATCCACAGGTTCTCTGTTGGGTGAGATTAAGATACAGAGGTCAGCATGTATGCACAGTACAAATTCTTTGGGCTCTCACTGGGAACTTTGTGCCTGCAAACAATATATTATTCCACTAGTTCAGTTCCCATGAGAAAAGCTCACCAGAGAAAAAGTTCATTTTGTTAGTATGGAAACTTGTTTTTAAGCCTGTGACTGGATGGATAAATTTTATTTGGAAGAGAACTCCTGGGAGACCTCTTTTCAGCCTCGATCCAAGCCACATTTACATTAAAGCTTTAACAATAGAGCCACTTTTCTGATTTCAATGACTCTCAGTTCTGTTGCTCAACTGATTCAGATTCTGGAGTGGTAACAAGGCAACTGATAAACTGCTCCCCCCCAAGAACCACCAACACTATCCAATTACCTGTCTTCTGCTGAGAGCCATCAAAGAATTCACCACAAAATTCATGTTTCCTATTTTCAGCTGGATTCACAGTACTGCCTACCACATCTCCTTTTTCTCTAATTAAGCCTCTTTCTCTCATTCTCTAGAAACTATTTCAGAGATTCTCAGCTCTCCCCAGGCTTCCCAACGTTGTTCCTTTCAGTAATCAAAGCACACCACCAAGCGTCTTGGTAAACAGAAAACTGAGAAAACTGAAGACAATCCCTTAACTTCTTTCTACCAAAACTATAGTTATTAGCATCTGTGCCTAGCTATTCCTCTTTATTCCACTTACAAAGAAAGAGGGATCCCTCCACCTAGTTAAGGCTCATTCCTCCATCTGTGCTCTCAGAGAACTGGCTTTCCAAATTGTTCCCTCTTTTAAACCTTCAACTTCCCCCTCTTATTTGGTACCTTCCTATTAACAATGAAACACAATCCAAGTCCTACATATTTAAAATGAAACAAAACAAAAACAAAAGCAAAACCATCCTCAACTACACATTCTTCTCAAACCACAACCCTCTCCTTTTCTCAATTCAACATCATAAATGTTCTATTCTTACAGCTCATGCCTGCATCCAATTACGCAAAAAAACTCAAAAAGACAATTGCAATTTCTTGTCTTATTTAAATACTAATAGCATTTGACCAGTCTTTCCTTCTTAAAACACTCTTGCCCTGTGATTTGCAAGACAACCATACTTTTTCCCTCTTTCTTTCTATTTTTCTGACTGTTTCTTCCCAATCTCTCTTGCAGGTTCTTCTACCTTCTCTTTAAATTTTGGCATCCCTAAGTGCTTCAGCCTAGGCCTTTATTTTTATCTCATTTCATATGCACCCCCTAGACTACCTCATCCATGCCTTTGGGCTCACATACAAGTCAAATAAATATACACTAAGAGTCTCTACTTTAGATCCATCTCCTGAGTTCCAGATCCATATACCCACCAGATAATTGAACAGTTTCTATTGCAATCTAACAGGCAAATTCAATACAACCAAATTCAACACAACCAAAACTGAACTCAAGGTATCTCCCATTAACCTCAAATTTCTTCTTCCTTCAGGATTCCTTTACCTAGCCATTGGTACTACCACCTACAACACAGTTTGGCCGAGACAAAAACGTGAAGTCATTTTTCCTCCCTCTTCTCTCTCTCACTCCATATATTCAATTGCCAAGTTCTATGTCTTAAATACCTCCAGATACTATCTACTCCACTCAATGCCCAATACCTTCATCCTAGTTATGGCCACCATTATCTTTCATTTGGTTGATTTATAGCATCAGCCTCTAAAGTAGCTCTCTGTTTCCAGTTTGCTCCTTTCTACTCCACCCTCCACTCATCTACCCAAGTGATACTTCTAAATACTATTTAAAACCTTGCTATGGATCCTCCTCATCTTATGGATTAAGTCAAAATTCTTAACATGAATGCATGGACCTTTGTAATTTAACTGTTGCTACCATCCTCATCTCTAGCACATCAATATCTTGTTACAATCATATAAGAATTTGTATCTGAATTGTGTGACTCTGGCCACACCACCATACCTCCCTTGACCACAGTGTCCTCATGTATAAAGTGCACAGGTTGATTAGATGACTTCTAAGATAATACACTATAAAATCCTTTTAATATATTATTCTATGACTAAAATCAAATTCTTTTCTTCTTCACAAAGACCTTCATAAATACTTTCTACTGTGAATCTGTTATGTTCAGATAACAGTATTGTCATTCTTTAATCCATCCAGAAAGCAGACACTAGATGTCACCTTTTAATTTCCACTTTACACCGCAGCCAGGTATGCCATTCAATCCTGTATTGTGATTCAGAGTGCTATCAGTATTTCTTGAAAATTACTGAAAACTACTTCTGGCCATCTTCTCTCCAATCCATTCACCACACTGAATAACCCGTTATGAAGCAATAAAACTTTAAACTCTAAAACTACCACCATGTCAATCTCAACTCTAAATCTTTCAAAACAATAACAAATCCGTGTCTCTATGGGACACAATCTTTGAAGCCTCACATGTAAGCAAAATAAGCATGGAGACAAAGCTGTAAATTGTATGGTGCTAATGAGCATAAGTAAAATTATGTCCTGTAAAAAGCCTATAATTATATCACAACAGTAAGGCACTCTATACAACAAACAATAGAGAAAAGCATTAGATAACAACATAATAAAGTCAGTATTAACATTATTAAGTGCAAATTATCGCACATTTAATGTTCCTTCTAAATAAGAAAGTGTCTTTCATAGTTTCATATGCTCTCATCATGTTCATTTATACTTATAGTGAAGTCTCAGTTCTAGATAGATATTTTAATAATCTCATCTCCCCAGAACATGGCTATTCTGACACAATAAACACAAAACTCTTTGGGGTAGACAAGAACGAAATTATAAATCAGTGTCTCAGTGTTCAAATACTTTAATTTAGATGGCTTTATATCGTTGTTGAAAATTTGTTTACTCTTCTATTAGATATAATAAGAGGCCCCCATTACCTCTCTAACTTCATCTAGAGTGCCCCTGAATCCCTTTGTTCTAGCTACACAGCATCCCTAGCAATCACACACCAGCTTCCAGGCATCAGTTTTTTTGTTTGTTAGGTTTTAATAAAATTAGCATATAGGAACCCACCACCCAGCCTAAAACTGAAGGTCTAACAGTAAATTACATATAACCCCTTCCTGGGGTTATCTCTCTAGATTCACAAATGTGAATTTATTTTTCATCATTCCCTTGTTTTCAAATTAATGAAGTTTCATTTAATTTGTATCAACTACCAAAAACCATATTATTTTTATTTTACTATTTTTGAAGGATATACCATGACACATAAATTTGAGAGGACTTAAAGTTTCACATAAACCATGTTGCTAACATTTTAGTGACCCTTCATTCTTTTGATTGTTATAATATACCGCAGTTTATCCAGTCATTCTTTTGTCAATAGACATTTGGGTAGTTTACAATATTTTGTTATTGAGGATAGAGCTGCTATGAACATTCTCCAACATATCCACTTCTGCATAGACAGAGAATTTCTCTTGGGTGTATGCCTACAAGTGAACTCACTGGATTGTAAGGTTTGTCTATGTGTAGCTTCACAGGATAACGAAAGAAATTGTACTTGCGGAAGTAATGTATAAAAGTACTGTGAATCCTCATCCTTTCCAACCCTTGATTTTAAGAGGTTACTCATGGTGTATTTAATTTGATTTTCCCAATCGTTAATGAAATTGAAATCTCTCCTACAAATTACTAATCACATATGGTTCCTCTTTCATGAAACACCTACTTATAACTTTCATTATTTGTGTACTCTGATGTCTGTACTTTATTTGTATATTTTTAAAAATTCTTGACATTAATAATATCATTGTGAGCTTATGTATTACAAACATCCTCTAGTTTCTAACCTCTTTTTTTAACTTTCTTGAGGCAGCTTTTTACTAACAAAAATTCTTAATACGTTAATTGTATCAATCTATTTCTTTCATAATAACTTATCAGTTTTTAAACATATTTTGAAAATACTTCCTTCTCCATAAGATTAAAAGATACATGAGATCAGTCCCAAAGGTATTCATCCATGTAGCATGAAAAATGGAGACATTTCCTGAAGAATATACAAGATATAAGAAACACTGTACTTAGGACAATGACACCTCAGTCCCCTTCAAAATAGGCACCTTGGAACTACACACCATTCTTCCAATTGCCATTAGCTACTCTGTCATATTTTCCTGAATCTCATCAACAATCTGAAATCTCTTCCCTTATAAAGGTGATTTTAGTTCTGAGAAAATCCAGAAGTCACAGGGCACCAAATCTGGGCTGTAGGGGAGCTGAATCACCAGGGTTATGTGATGTTTTTCAAAAAAACTCTGCATGAGATGTAATGTGTGAATGGGCACATGGTTGTGATGAAGTTGCCAATCACCAGCGGCCCATACCTACTTGCCTTCTGAATTATCCGAATACTTTCCACAGAGTAATGGTCAAGCTTAAAGCAAAATATGATGCAAATTTGTTGCTCTACTGGCTCAGTCATTTTGAATGCAACTGCCACATAGTACACATGCTCACTTATCAGTGTCTACCATGCCACTGACTATTACAGTGAAGTCGTCATTGTTCACACATGCAGATTCCAGTCCACTGCCCTTGGATGCCAGGTTACATCAATGATGTTGCACAAACTATTCTTACATTAATGATGGCTGGACTTTATCCAGACAGACTTCATACACCTGTATCATTTTACAAAAAAAAGTTAAAATTTTTCTTTTAACATTTAAGAACTTAACACATCTACAGTTTAATTTTTGTATGGTGGAGGTAGACATCCAATTTTTGTTGCCAATAGATAATTTTTCCAATTTAATTTATTAAGTACTAATTTCTTTCTTCTCTAATTTGAAATACCATCTTCATCATATACCATAGTTCTATAAATGTGTATATCTGTTTGTGCATATAGATATAACTATTGAAGTAGAAATTTTAATGGTACTGAGCCTTCCTGTCCCTACGCATATCTTATAATTAAAATATACCACATTTAAGTCTTTCTTTTTTCAATTGCCTTTTACTAAAGTCTTACAATTTTCTCTAAAGAAGTCTTTGCATATTTCCTCCTCGGTTTATTTCTAGATGTTGATATTCTATGATACTATTTTAATGTTTTTTAATTACATTTTCGAGCTGTCTGTTCTATTGTATAACAATGCAATGCACTTCAGTATATTAATCTTATATGTATTCATCTTTGCTAAACTCATATCTAATAATTCATAATCTTTTGATTTAATACGTAAATGATCATATTGCCTCAAGACAACAACATTTATATTTCTCCATTTCCAGTTCTTATACCTATAATTCCCTTTGTATTAAAGCACTGGATATGTCCTCCAATAGAATGCTAAATAACCATAGACAAACCTCCAACACAATACTGTACAAGAGGTAATGTGGTGATTATATTATCCAAAGATGGTATCAAAATATCTCCCACCCCACATGTTCTTCAAAGTATGCATTATTATTACTCCCAATGAACTGTAGTCCTTTCCCCTAAAACTAACGCAGATCATTATGACTTCCATAATGAATACATACAACAGAATTAACATTATATGATTTCCCCAGCTAGGTCATAAAATGCAACGCACTTCTGCCCCGTGCTCTTGTATTGCTTGTGCTTGGAACTTAGCTGCAATAATGCGAGAAAGGCCAAACCAGCTCACTTGAACAGAACAAATAAGAAAAGACACATTTAAGTTTTCCAAGTGATTGCCTAAGTTCCCAGGCAACAACTTGAAGCAAATCACCAGATATATGAATGAAGATACTTTCAGATGATTACAGTCCAGAACAATAAAATTACCTCCAGTGTTCAAGCCACTCCACTAAGGCATTAGGAAGAGTGGAGCAGTAACAAACCTTCCTATTCTCCACTGTCCAGGTTCCTGACCTTTAGGATCCACAAGCATAATAAAATAGTTGTTCTATGCCATTTAGTTTAAGATAATTCATTATGTAGAAATAATAACTAGAAAGGGTGATAATAACCAACCCTATATTATTAATATTTTAAAGTGGATTTTTTAATATTTCCCCATTTAACAAGTTGTGTACCAATGACTGATTATTGGTGGAGATTTTTTTAATAGTACCAACAGGCTGAAGAATTTCTCTTATCCGAATTTACTAAGAATACTTATCATGAATTTATAGTGATTATCAAATGCCTTTTTGTAACTACTGAAATTATAATATTATTTTCTCTTTTAATTTATTAACATTGGTTACATGTATAGATTATATAATAGTAAACCATCCTTGCACACCTGAAATGTCTTCTTCTGCAATGTTGATTTCAATTTGCTAATATCATGTTTGAGATTTCTACATCTACATCCATGTGTGAAATACATTTGTAATTTTCATTTTTGTAATGTCTTCATCTGGTTTAGATATGAGGGTTATGCAGGCTTTCCAAACTGGGAAAACATCGTGATTTTTCCTAATTACAAGACCACATCAGGTGGGAATAAATTATCTGTTTTTTAAAATTTGGGTAGAAACCTGCTTAGCAAATCATCTGAGCTTGTCGGTTTCTTTGGGGAAGATTCAATTTCTTATAATTACAGAATAATTCAGACTTATAATTCTCCCCATTTTTGTAAGTAGTATTTTTCTAGAAATGTGTCTCTTTTTTCTAAGTTTCAAAAAAAATAGTTGGCATATAGTTGTCGACAGTATTGCTATTACTTTTATTGGGGTAAAATAAATATAACATAAAAATTACCATCTTAACGATTTTTTGGTGTACAGCTCAGTGATTTTTAAGAAGATCCATATTGTTGTGCAGTCACCACCATTCATCTCCAGAACTCTTACATTTTGCAAAACTCAAATTCTGTACTCGTTACCCAGTAATTCCCCATTCTCCCCTCCTCCAGTCCCTGACCATTGTCACCCTACTTTCCATTTCTATAATACTGACTACTCTAAGTACCTCACATAACTGGAGTAATATATATTTATGTGGCTGGCTTATTTCACATAGCATAATATCCTCAAAAATTTTCCATGTTACAGCATATGTCAGAATTTTCTTCCTTTTGAAGGCTAAATTATATTCCATTTTTATGTATACACAACATTTTGCCTATCCGTTCATCCATTCACGAACACTTGGGCTATTCCCATGTTTTAACTATTGTGAATAATACTACTATGAACAAAAGGGTGTACAAATATCTCTTTGAGACCCTGCTTTTAATTCTTTTGGCTATATAAGGTCTGTCCAGAAAAAATTCAGCCTTTGTTAATATAACAAGAACTTGTTGCACAACATCATTGCAACCTGGTAGCCCAGGAGAGTGGACTGGAATGCACACACATGAACAATGATGACTACACTGTACTAGTCAGCAGTGGTGGTGGACACCATTGAGTGAGCATGTGTGCTGTGTAGCAGTTGCATTCAAAATGACTGAGCCAGTAGAGGAACAAATCTGCATGAAACTTTGCTTTAAGCTTGAACATTCCTGTGCAGAAAATATTCAGATGAGTCAGAAGGCCACAGCTATGGACTACTGATGATTGGCAGCTTCATAACAACAATGTGCCCACTCATGCATCACATTTCATGCAGTTTTTGGCAAAACATCACATCACCCTGGTGACTCAGCCCCCTCACAGCCTTTATTTGGTGCCCTGTGACTTCTGGCTTTTCCCAAAACTAAAATCACCTTTGAAATGGAAGTGATTTCAGACTGTCAAGATTCAGGAAAATATGACAGAGTAGCTGATGGTGACTGGGAGAACTGTGTGAAGACCAAGGTGTCTACTTTGAAGGGGACTGAGGTGTCATTGTCCTAAGTACAATGTTTCTTGTATCTTATATCTTCTTCAGTGAACGTCTCTGTTCTTCACATCACATGGCAGGATACCTTCTGGACAGACCCTATATATCCTGAAGTGGAACTGCTGGATTAGATGGTAATTATTTTGAGGAAATGCCATATGGTTTTCCACAACTGCACCATTCTTCATTCCCACCAGCATTGCACAAGGGTTTTAATTTTTCTACATCCTCATCAACTTATTATATCCTCCTAATAGTAGTTACCTAATGAATATGAGGAATTACCTCACTGCAGTTTTGGTTTGTATTGCCCTAATGATTAATGAGGTTGAGCATCTTTTCATCAACTTATTGGCCATCTGTATATCTTCTTTAGGCAAATGTCTATCTCAGTCCTTTACCATTTTAAAAATCTGTTTGCTTTTGTTGTTAAGTTTTAGGAGCTCTCTATATATGCTGGATAGTAATTCCTTATCAGGTATATGATTACAAATACTTTCTCCCATTCTGTGGGTTGCCATTTTATTTTGTTGATAGTATGGCCTTTTGCTGCACATTTTTGAAAAAATTTTCATCAAGTCACAATTTGTCTATTTTTGTTGTTGTTGTCTGTACCTTTGGTGGAAATTCAAGATATCACTGTCAAATCCAGTGTCAGAAAGTTATGCCCTACATTTTCTTCTAGTACTTTTATAGTTTTAGGTCTTACATTTGGGTCATGGATCCATTTTGAGGCAATTTTTATGTTTTATATTAGTAAGGGTTCAACTTCAACTGTTACATATGGATATTCACTTTTCCCAGCACCATTTGTTGAAAATACCGTCTTTTCCTCACTGAATGGTCATAAGACCCTTGTCAAAAATCATTTCATCACATACATACGTAAGGGTTTATTTCCAGACTCTAGTTCCACACTATTTTGATTACTATCTCTTCATAGTAAGTTTTGAAATTAGACAGTGTGAGTCTTCCATCTTTCTTCTTTTTTTCAGGATTAATTTGGCTATTCAGGGTCCATTGAGATCCCATATAAATTTTAAGATGGGTTTTTTCCTATTTCCCCAAAATAGTCATTGGGATTTTTGATAGAGAATTCATAAATCTGTAGATCAGGGGTTCCCAATCCCTGGGCCATGGACTGGTACTGGTCCATGCCTGTTAGGAACCTGGCCTCACAGCAGGAGGTGAACTGTGGGCAAGTGAAGCTTCATCTGTATTTTCAGCAGCACCCCATCACTCACATTACCATCATTTAAACTTGTGGCAGATTAAAAATGGCCACAAATTCTTTGGCATGCCTCCCATAAAGAAGTAGAGTCTGTGTCTCCTCTCTATGAATGCGGATGGGCTCTGTGATTGCTTTTAACCAGTAGTTTGGGACAAAAATGACATTGTAACATTTTCTGCTCCTGCCTCAGCCTTAGGAAACTGACAACTTCTACTCCCCTGACTTTTAGAATACTTGGTCTAGAGGAAACTAATCTCCCTAGAAGAAATTTATCGTTGGACCACCATGCTGTAATATAACTCAAAATAGCCTATGAAGAGACCACATGATGAGAAAAACACCTAATAAATCTCCCACTCTTTAAGAAACCATAGCCTTGCTGCTAGATAAGTGAATAAAGAGGCCTTCCAATGACTCCAGCCCTTAGCCACCATCTGACTGCAATGGTATAAGATGAGTAAAACCATTCCCAAATTCCTGACCTACAAAATTAAGACAAAATAAAATAGTTGGTTAAACCACTAAGTTTTGAGATTGTTTGTCGCACAACAGATAACTCAAATAAAAAAAAAAAAACATTTTATTCTGTGGCATGAATAAACTCACTACGACAAAAGGAAAAAAGCAGACTGCCAATTTGTAACTGTAAGGTAATGAAACTTTAAAAAAATTTATATCAAGTTACTATCTATAGTAGAAGTTCTTTTAATTGTCTCCAATGAGTTAACCATGAGATAAGCCCATGTTCCCCATTACTTTTTATCCTCATAGTTTGAAGGAAAGTGCTGAGGTTACTAAAACATGACATTGTACTTCAATCCATTGAATTGTAGACTATCGAGAATCAGTCATTTTTGTTCTAAGCATTTTTATCTCAGTTTTATCTATAAATAGTTACATAATTTGATTAAATATTATTTAAAATCTGTAAGAACTGGAAGTAGTTGTTTCCATGAATAGGTTGAATACTTCATAACCACTAGATAAAGGTTAATCACTTTAAAAGTACTGTAATTATACCCTAAAAATCCTGAAACACCAATTCAAAAAAACCGATGCACCCCAATGTTCATAGCGGCACAATTTACAATAGCCAAGTGCTGGAAGCAACCTAAGTGCCCATCAGTAAATAAGTGGATCAAAAAACTGTGGTACATTTACACAACGGAATACTATGCAGCAGAAAGAAAGAAAGAGCTCTTACCCTTTGGGACAGCATGGATGGAACTGGAGAGCATTATACTAAGCTAAATAAGCCAGGGAGTGAAAGACAAACACCATAAGATCTCACCTGTAAGTGGAACCTAATCAACAAAACAAACAAGCAAGCAAAATAAACCTGAGACATTGAAACACAGAACAAGCTGACAGTAACCAGAGATGAGGGTGTAGAGGGATAATGGAGGATAATAGGGGAAGGGCCATCAAGGAACATGTATAAAAGATACATGGACAAAGCCAAAGGGGATAGGTTTGAGGGTGGGAGGTGGGGATGGGTGGGGTAGGGGAGCATGGTGGAGTGAAAAATGGAGACAACTGTACTTGAACAACAATAAAAAAACATACTGTCAAGAGACAAGACTACAAAAATTTAGTGCAATAACCACTGGGACTGTATTCAACTATCTCACCACACTTAAAAGGAAATTCAAACTAGAAATTGAAGATAACAGTTAAAGGTGTGATTTAAGAAAGTCCATGATAAAACCAATCAGGAGACCTATGCTCATAGAAAAGATGTGAGCTCGATATAAAAAAATTGGACTATAAAGATATATTATGTTTTAAGGTATGTACCCTAAAACATAATATAGTTATGTTTTAAGAACGTAATCTTCTTAAAAACATATCATTTTTATAGTTACCCACTCTAGCCAAAAAATGTTTATAAACTTAATAATTACAAGGACCAACTGAGTTGCAAAAAAAGAGCTTGTAATATAAGTTCTTTTAAAAATTTTTATAAGTTAAACAACAATGAAATTTCAGCGTTGCAATATAGATAAGTTCTGTGGATGGATGGTGGTGAAGGTAGCACAATGCAGATACACTTAATGGCACTGAATTGCATGCTTTAAAATGGTAAAGGTGATAAATTTCATGTGATGTCTCAAATGGACTAAATAGACCTTATAATAATAATGAAAAAATAAACAGAAACTTTGCAAGCCAAAAGAGACTGGCAGAAATATTCAAAATGATGAAAAGCAAGGACCTACAACCAAAATTACTGTACCTAGCAAAGGTAGCATTTAGAATCAAAAGACAGACAAAGAGCTTCCCAGGAAAGGAAAAGCTAAAGGAGTTCATCACCACCAAACCAGTACTATATGAAATGTTGAAGGGTGTTCTTTAAGAAAAAAGAAAAGAAAAAATATGAATAAAATGATAACAAATACATATCTGTCAATAACTGAATCTAAAAAAATAAATAAATAAATGAACAGGCAGAACAGAAACTGACTCATAGATACAGAGAATATTTTGACAATTGCCAGATGGGAGGGAGGCTGGGAAGGATAGGTAAAAAAGGTAAAGGGATTAAGAACAGTCATAGGGATATTAAGTACAGCATAGGGAATATATTCAATAATATTCTAATAACTACATATGGCGTCAGATGAATACAAGATTTATCGGGATGATCACTTAGTAAGTTATGTAATGTCTTATCAATGGGGTGCACATCTGAACCTAATATAATAATGTATGTCAACCATAATTAAAAATTTAAAAATCACTACAATTTTTTTAAAAATCCAAAACATTACACTGAGTAAAGTAAGCCAGTCACAAACAGTATATATTAATTGTATCCAATTATATTGAGTTCAAGAATAGGTAAACTAATCTATGTAACTGCAATCAAAAGAGTGGATAAGAGCACAGGGTTGAGGGGTATAGAGACTGATTGCAAGAGGAACTAAAGAACTTTCTGGGGAAACAAAAATGTTTTATACATTGATGGGCGTATAGTTGCACAGGTAGATATTCATCAGAACTCAACAAACTACACACATCCAATCTGTACATTTCACAATATATGTAAATTTCACATTAATTTTTAATGGCGGGTGTAGAGAGGGTAAAACTGAAAAAAATTAGGCTAGATGTTTTAACAAATAGAACTGCTACACAGTAGTTTATTGAAAAGCAAATTGCTAGTTGGTAACAGAAAAAGAACATGTTATAATTCCTGACTAGTCAGTCAAAAGGGTTTTAAAGGTGAATAAAATATGGCTTTTCCTGATTAAACTAAAACAAGATATCTAGAAAGATTACAAGATTTACAGCTTTCCTCCAGTTACCCTGTTCTTCTGTCTACCTAATTCTTCCACTCTAATGCAAGTCGATTCAATTCAACAAACCCATTATCATTACTCTACACACATTATTATGTGAGGAACTAAGTATAACAAAATACGAAGATGGATGTTCAGTAATCTCTGCCCTCCAGGCATTTACAATCTGATAGATGGCACAGGACAAGTAGACAACAGCTACAAGAAAAGACTTAGGGGGACTGCAATATTCAAACTGAAACCCCATGTAATTCAGACCAATATTCTGAAAAGTGAAGTTTTTTTAAGTAAGGCAAAAGAGCACTAAGTGGCTTATGCTCTAGGCTTATTCCCCACTCCTCCCTTTTTATTACCAGTGCAGGAAAATTCCATAAATATCTATGTGTTCCCAAGAAATTTAAGAATGTGAATACAAAGGGTTTCCTGTAGTTTCATAAATAAAAGATAGAAAATTCATGTTTACAATTTTGGGAGTAGGTGAATAGAAGGCTCCACCCTATTTCTAATAACAGATATTCGGTATGATTCAAACCACTGAACATCAGTGATCCTGGCAATGTGTGGAAAATCACAGATTTTGGACTTTTCTGGAGTGAATTTTCTGCTTTAAAATCTGAAACTAAAATTAGAATTATGAAGTGACAGAAAACATCACAATCCGAATTCTACTTACACAAAACCACATGGTTTTCAATGCCAAGTTCTGAATTTACAGCTGGGAAAATCACCATTGAAGATAGCTGAGTCTGGATCAGATTTGCTTAACATAAAACCAAATGTAGACCTCAAATTACATGTGACATCTCTGGCCAGTCACATAAAGAAGAATAATGCAAGTTTAAAGACAATAAATTCACGTAGACCTTTCTAAATTTGGCCACCCTAATAGCACTGCAATGTTCCATTCCTAAAATTTTCAAATAAATTAGAAGAAAACAAATATATCTTCATTTAAATGCAATTAAAAATTTAAAATTACCCATTTCAATTCTTCTAGGAAAAGTCCTTTAAACAAATCAAGATATTCTAGATCTTGAAATACACCTGTTATTTAAAAAACATAAAAGAAAAAAATCAACGAGACTGTCAGGATAGCAAGCCTTGGCACGTCACCGCAGAACTCCTCCCGAAACAACTTGTCACAAAGTGAACAAGAACAGACTGTACTAAGAATGTACAAAGATATTTCTTTACTTGTGTGCTTAATCAGCTACTGATTTCTCACTAAGTTAACAAAAGCTAATGTAAGTCAACAGTAGTCTGTCTGCAACTATAAAATCACTTTACATTATTTGGCTTCAGAAGTTTGTACCCTATGGAAAGTCCATTTAAAATTTTACCTGGCACACACAAGCTAACATATTTTGTTTGCCGTTTGAAGCCACACCAGATTCCAACCCACACAGACAGGATTTCCAGTTTATTTCTCATGACCCACATATACAAAACCCAAACTACAACACAGAAAATAGTTGTTAAAATTCTGTAATAATAGTAAATCACAGTACTTCACCGCAGAGCCCTGTTTCTTAGGAATTTTTTAAAACCCCTAGTATTCATAATGTACATTTCAAAATCTAAATTAAGTACTTAAACACACAAGGCTCACCTTGAAGCTCTAATGTAGAAGTTCTTTCTGGGTTAGGAATCAAGCCTAACCTAGTGCAAACACTGTAAATAATGGCATGATTTCTTAAAAAGAACATGGTATCAAATACTGCAACTATTGCACAGTTAATTAACAGTATACCTAATCCTTTATGGAAATTAGCATCATGCTTCTTTATAGGCACCGATTTCATATGACATCAAGAATTAAGATTGTCACATACCACCATATACGTACTGAAATGTTACAACTGCATCATTTCAAAACCTCAAAATCTAGTACCCAGATTTGCCAATTAAGAGTGAATATCACTATGAGTCAGTATCATGTCCACTCACTGCTATACAAAGTTCAAACATGCCATCCTCACTACCATATGAAAACAAACCAATCTCCAAAAACATCTCGCAAAAATGCTTACTCGAAAGACTTAGAAGACAAAATAATATTGGGTTAACAAAGCCTTCTATTATTCAGAGACATTTAGAAACACCTTTTGTTTCACCTTAATAAATGCTTTCTAAAATACACTGGCCAATATCCCTGCTTTAGGAAATAAAGTTCAGAGTCCCCAGATTGTATATGGCCTTTACACATCAATGGCTATTCAGGGTATGGAATGAATATATTCATAGGATGCACCGAGACATCTATCTTCTCTTTTCGCCTTTCACCCTCATCACTACCATGCAATGTTAAAGTAATAGATGTTATTAAAGATTAACTTCAGTGAAGAATAAAAAGAAACTTACAAAACTACAAAAGTGCAGACTTGGTTAAAAAGTCAACAAAGATAAGGAACAACAGGCATCTTCAAATATGTTAAGACAAAACTCTTAGCTAACAAAACGGAAACTTCTTGATCCACAGGCCTATACTAAGTAGCATCTCCACATTTTGCCAGCCCACGCCCTTCTTTCCAACCTTCTTTCTGTCATAAGACAGGCAATCAACCCAAGCTGAGCTAAATATAATATACGTCCCAGTCATAATAATCAGGCCTACAGACAGGAAACTACAACTGGTTCAATCAATCTTTTTGTGATGTTTCCTCCTAGAGTTAGATGGGTGAAAGCTCCTTCTCTTTCTGCTCACAAAACTTTCCTCATGTAGTAAGTTCTGAATGCAACGACCTTGTCTTAACTTCTTTAGCACGCAAGTTCAGTCTGACTTCAGAACTCAACTTGCCTCAGCTTTTTGCCTGAGCCATTATTCCCTAGAATGCTCTTCCTCCTGATATTTGCATAGCTGACTGTTTCTTGTGATGCAGCTCTCAGCTTCAATGTCCCCACTGGACAAAAGCTTTCTTGAGCACTCACTTAAATCACTGTCACATTGCCTTATTTTAATCTCTGCACAGCACTTATAACTTTAATATGCTTCTTTGCAACACTCACTCCTAAAACCCCAGCACTAAGAACAGTGTATGGCACAGACTATACACTTCATAATTTGTTGAATAAATAAATGCAAGCTGTGAAAAAAATCCGCCCAAAACCAACAGCCATTGTCCTAGGCCCAAAAATAAGCTGATCTGGAAAAGCAAAGCCATTACGTAAAAAGAAAAAAGGCAAACAAAATAGAACTCCTAGAGGCATCTGCGTGTCTTCAGTCATCCCAAATACCAGTTCCAACCCTGCCCATACCACAGTTTGATTACATATAACAGAGGTCTTTAAAATGGCATGCACATACCATCGTGGGGACAGAGGGACATGTAAGAGGATCCATAAGAGTGTGAGAGGAATTAATACATATAAAATAAAGTACATGTTTTCTGTATCATCCTTCACAAAGTACTGTATTTGTATCTGTTTTCATGTATACAATATATTATAGTCATATATACACAATGCACAGATAAGTTTATCCACATTGGATGTATACCTGATACCTGATAAAGGTGAACAATGGAAAACATCTGAATGCTGTCAACAATAATAAACAAATTTCTTTTTCTTAAGCTAGAGTATTTCAGGTTTCTTTCATTTCTAACTAAGAGACTGCCAAAATGTGTTTAACACATTTTGGGGGCTCAAAGAGTTATAAAATGCTGAATGCACAGACTAATACTTTATGGCTTCAGAGAATAGACCAATGAAAGCTAAAGATGGATAGATTTCAAATTTACATAAAAGTAACTTTCTAAAATCTAGACCTGTCCAAAGTAATCACCACCACTCCAACTACAAATGTCCCAATACTAGACAGGTTTAAGTAGAAACCTAATGACCATTAGCAACAAAAGACAATTAAACATGATTTTATACTTCCAAGGCAGTGTATGTAACAAAAATTAACAGTGATGCTAAAGATGTAATGACAAGTTTAGTCCTTGTCCCCTTAGAGGTCATAATTTAATAGACAAAAAAGACAGACTTGAAAGCATATAGTGATATACAAGGTCTAACCAGAATGTATCCAGACATGTAATATGAAAAATAGAGACATTTATTGAAGAAGATACAAGATACAAGAAACATTTTACATAGGACAATGATGCCTCCATCCGCTTCAAAGCAGATACCTTGGGACTTCACACAGTTCTTCCAGTCGCCATTAGCTGCCCCATCATATTTTCCTGAATCTCACTGATAGTCTGAAATCTCTTCCCTTTCAAAGGTAATTTTAGTTTTGGGAAAAGCCAGAAGTTGCAGTGCGCCAAATCTGGGCTGCAGTGGGGCTGAGTCACCTGGGTGATTTGATATTTTGCAAAAAACTCTACACAAGAGGTGATGCGTGAGCTGGCACGTTGTTGTGATGAAGCTGCCAATCACCAGTTGTCCATAGCTGCAGCCTTCTGAATCATCTGAATAGTTTCCATGAAGGCATATTCAGGGTTAAGTACAACTTGATGCAGATTTGCTGTTCTACTCACTCAGTCATTTTTAATGCAATGGCCACACAGTATACAAGCTCGCTGAATGGCATCTACCGCCCCCACTGACTAGTACAGTGAAGTCATCATTGTTCATGCATATGCATTCCAGTCCATTCTCCTTGGCTGTCAGGTTACATCAATGTCACACAAACCATTCTCATTATATTAACAATGGCTGGACTTTTTCCAACAGACCTCGTATAGTTAGCACACATAATACATCGGTCTGTGCGCTGCAGTGACAACAAAGGTGGTGATTAACTGCATAGATGGGAACGTTTAAGTTGAATATTGAGGGGTAAGTAAAAGCCAGTTTTTCTGTTAGGCTACAAAGATAAGGGCATTCCTGACAAAGGAACAAGTATGAAAGGACAAGTACGGAAAGCAAATAGAGTGGCAAACCTAAAATACAACAATAAGGGATAATTGTTGAATGATAAGGTGGCTATGGTGAGAGAATAACCACAAATGAAGTTGCTAAATGAGCAGTAGGAGCCAAATTATGAAGGGCCATGCTACGGAGTCTGGAAGGAGCCATATGATAATAATAAAAGTGACTGTCTTTCACAATGTACTGCTTTGTACCACACGCATACCTAAATGCTTAAGACACTATCACTTTTAACCTTCCAAAGAGCCCTATCATTATATACACGCTTATTAAATAAAGAAACTTAGGCAAGAGAAAAACCAAGCAATTTGCCTAAAATCCCAGTTAAATTGGTGTCAGAAACTTACTAGAGGATTCTGAGAAAAGATGTTAGACAAGAAGTATTTCAAATAAGTGACCTATTTAAAAAAAAAATGGCTATTGGGTAATGTGGATAGTGGTGTGGAAGTGGAATAGGCTAGTTTCAGAAAAATGCTACTGATAAATATAATCCAAATGAAAGCTACTGGAAGAGTGGGAATAAGGAAAATGATAACTGAAGAATTCCACTGATTTCTACCTTGAGCAAGCAGACAGAAAAGCCAGTCTGGGTAAAAGAAATGAGGCATAAAATGAAGAAGATGAAATAAAAACTGACTGGTTTAAGTTTAGGCAACAAAAAAAAACAAAAGGGAAAAGGTCAACAGGAAGTTGACCAGAAAGAGCTCTTTCTAAAACAAAGATGGGAAGATATCCTAGGATAAGCTATTTAGAAATCATCAACATACATACAGCAATTTAAAATATTGGCCAAGAAAAGTAGAAAATACATAAGCATGAGTCCCTACTGATATAAATGATAAAATAAATAAATGAATATATAAATAAATTGGAAAGAATGAATCAAATTCCCATGCAGAGGAATTCCAAATAATATATATAGACACTCGTCCCTCAAGGAGGCAAAACTCTCCATTCCTTAAGCATAGGTTGTACATTGCGCCTTCCTTCCAAAGAGTACAATGTGGAAGGGAGGACAAAAGAAAATACTCTCAAAGCAGAAATCCCCAACAAAAACCACCTCAGCTAAAGGATCCAAGTCAACATCAACAGCCGTCACGCTGGTATGATAAAATGTCCTCTTGTTATTCTGTGACAAAAATGACACATTACCTCTGTAATCTTCCCCTCAAAAATGGATAACTCCATTCTGAAAATAAGAAAACATCAGACCAACCCCAGCCAAGGAACTATTGATAAAATACCTAACTAGTACTCCTCAAAACAAACATTCAAGGTCATCAAAAATAACATTTAAGGAAAGATCACAACCAGGAGAAACATAAGAACACATGAACACTAAATGTAGTATGTTATCCTGTATAAGTCTAAATTTTTTTTAAATGGTAGATAAAAACTTGGAAATCTGCATAAATAAAGTAGGGATTTTATTTAATGATTAGGTGTGGATACTGGCTCATTAATTTTAACAAATGTTTCATACTATGTAAGATAATAATTAAAAAACTAAACATGGGGTACTATACTATCTTCATAATTTTTTTATAAATCTAAAACTAATCCAAGTAATAAAATTTTTTTAAATTACTCCAAGAAGTAAAACAAAGAATACCATTACTATTCAAGGGATAGGTAGAAGAAAATGTCAGTATACAAAATTTAAAAGAAGTTATCATAAATGTAGAAAGATAGAATGATGTCTTAGAAATCATAAGGAAAAAGTTCACAAGGATGGAAATAGGTGTAATATGCATATAATAGTTGTCAAGAAGATAAAGAATAAATAGAAACCATTAGACTTAGGAGGTCAGTGGTAAAATACATGAAAAGTTCAATGGAGCTGCAAGGATGAAAGATTAATTACAAAGGTTTTTGATGCCTTTATGAGCCATGATTTTATGATTCTCTCAGTCACAAATCTCTTAAAAGATTCTCCTGGTTTCAGATCTGTTGAAATTTTTCCCTCTTTCTCAAATTCACATCAATTTAGTTACCAAAACCTAACTCTTTCATATTCTTTCACAGTGCAAAGTATTAGGAGATACATCAGATAGATACATTTCTCATCTTTGAGAAAATTCCAAAAGCAGACTGCCAGTCTATACAGAGGCATAGGTAAACAAGGCTCACCTCCTCGCACAACCACAGCAAATATCACAACTAAACTACAAAACAAGAATCACCCAGAACCATAAAAAAATCAAGCTATATGGAAGTCTGACAACAAGAAATTAAAGAAGCCACATTCATCCAGATTGGTAGGAGGGGTAGAGATGCACAGAGATGAGGAGACACAAAACTGGTGGTCCCACACCCACGTGTGGATAAAAATCAGGAGGGATACCTCAGGAGCAAGGGACCCCCATCCCCACACCACACCAACCCAGAGTTCCAGTGCCAGGAAGATAAGTCCCCATAACTTCTGGCTATAAAAACCAGTGGGGGTTGGGGTGGCAGAAGAAACAGCAGGATTCTCAGGAGTCTCCTCTTAAAAGGCCCACAAGGGACTTAGGACTTACTCAGACTCACTCCCTCTGGACTTCAGCATTGGCAGCAACTGGAAGGGCACTGGTGGCATACAGGAACAGTGCCAGAGGACAGCTTCCTCCCAGACAAAACTCCAAAGGCCAGGCAGTGGCACTGTCCCCTTTCTGAGCCCTCCTCCACACAAAGGCACAAAGCAGTGATACCATATCAGAGACCCCATCAACCTGATTCACACAAGTGCCCCACCCTGGCAGTTACTTAATGCTCCACCCCATCCAACTTACAGTCTGCTTTTCCACAATAGGCCATGCTACTAAGACAGGGGAATCAAAGCAGCTCTACCTAATACATAGACAAATGCAGGGAGGCTGCCAAATTGAGGAGACAAAGAAAGATGGCCCAAATGAAAGAACAAAAAAACAAAACTCCAGAAAAAGAACTAAACAAAATGGAGATAAGCAACCTATCAGATGCAGAGTTCAAAACACTGGTTATTAGGATACTCAAGGAACTCAATGGGTACTTCAACAGCATATGAAAAACCCAGGCAGGAATGAAGGTTACACTAAGTGAAATAAAGAAAAATTTACAGAGAATCAACAGTGGGGTAGATGAAGCTGAGAACCAAATCAATGATTTGGAACATAGGGAAGAAAAAACAATTAGAACCGCAGGAAGAAAAAAGAATTTAAAAAATGAGGATAGGGAAAGGAGCCTCTGGGACAACTTCAAACATACCAACATTTGAATCACAGGGATGCCAGAAGAAAAAGAAAGAGCAAGAAACTGAAAACTCATTTGTAAAAAATAATGAAAGAAGACTTTCCTAATTTGGTGAAGGAAATAGACATGCAAGTCCAGGAAGCACAGAAAGTCCCAAACAAGATGGACACAATAAAGACCACACCAAGACACATCATAATTAAAATATCGAAAGTTAAAAGGTCAACAATAAAGAGATACTCTTAAAAGCAGCAAGATAAAAGCAAATAGTTACATACAAAGAAGTTCCCATAAGACTGTCAGCTGATTTCTCAAAAGAAACTGCAGGCTAGAAGAGACTGGCAAGAACCATTCAAAGTGATGAAAAGCAAGGACCTAGATTACTCTGTCTAGCAAAGCTATCATTTAGAATGGAAGGGCAAACACATGCTTCCCAGACAAAGTAAAGCTAAAGGAGTTTATCACCAAGCCATTATTACATGAAATGTTAAAGGGACTTATTTAAGAAAAAGATCAAAACTATAAACATTAAAATGGCAATAAATTCACAACTGTCAACAACTGAATCTAAAAAACAAACTATGCAAATAAGCAGAACAAAAACAGAGTCATAGGTATGGAGATCATTGGAGAATTGTCAGTTGGAAGGGGAAAGTGGGAGAATAGGGGATAAACTACAGGTATTAAGAGGAACAAATTGGTAGCTACAGAATAGACAGGGGGATGTTAAAAACAGTATAGGAAATGTAGTAGCCAAAGAAATTATTTGCATGACCCATGGACCTAAAGTAAGGGAGGGACTGCCAGAGGGGATGGGGGTACCAAGCAGAGGTGGACAAAGAGGGGGAAATTGGGACAACTGTGATAGCATAATCAATAAAATATATTTTTAAAAAAGGCAATTCCAAAAGCCAACTCTTGCTTAAACAGTAAGGAAATATATAACCATGATCTGATATAACAAGGAGTCAATGGTGGAGCAGGCTCTAAAAAGCCAACAAATCAGAAATTCTCTGTAATCTCCTTGGATCTGACCTCCTGTGTGTAGCTGGAAGCATGACCAATACAGTTTGAGATTGTGATCTGCCCATCTCTGAACCTGTTATTAGCAAAGAAAGGAAATTGCTATGTTTCACTTAGACTTACCAGAATCAATTCTGCAACTCCTTTCTCTGAGTCACATGAAGGATTAGATGCCTGAACAGAATAGATTTTTTTTAAAAAGGCAGACAGAATAAGAATTAATGCTAATAGGCACTCAATAGTAGCCAACACAGGAGGTCTTAACTTGCATGTTTTCCTACCTTTGGGGAAGTTTTAAAAATTACTTTAATACAATGAAGAATAGGCTTGAACAAAATAAGGGCCAAACAATTCCCTTCCTCAAATAACCAACTGACAACTCAGAGATGATCAGTGCTGTTTTACAGGCCGAGAGGGAAACTGGGGCATGAATTTGCATGGTTATCACTCCAACTCAAATCACACAAATTCAATGTATTTGGGTGCCTGAAAACCAGAATCCTGTTACACTTTGTATTTCAATCAGCAATTTTCAACTGGTGTGCTGGAAGAATTTTTAAAACATGCAATCAGGGGCACTAACCTCTTTTCCCTTAGAGTGTCAAAAAAATGACAATAGCCAACACAACAATAGCCATCCAGTGTGAATGAATCAAAATTATACGTATTTTAGATTGGAAAAATATATATATATGGTGCAATGCAGAATTTCAGTAATTAGTTTGAATGTGCTATTAGATGAAAAAGATTGAAAATAGCTGCTCTAAACTGTTATTTTGTTGGGGATAAGATGGCAAGACATGCCACCATGGTGGAAAGAACACTGGAGTCAGAGTCAGGTCCCTGGGCTCTGGTACTAACTCTTCCCCCAAACTACAGCTGGACACCCAACCTATGTAGGTTTTAATTTCCTCCTCTATTAAATTAGAAGGTGTAGAGAGGTAATTGTCTTCTTTCTGCTCAATTCCTAATTATAAACAATATTAATTTATTAATTATAAAATTTGTGCAGACTATTTAAGTTTTAATTCTGGGTCAGCAAAATCCTGAAGATACCTTGATGACACAGAATTTTTCCCACAGAACTTCATTTTCACAAAAACCTTCATTGTGACCAGAAACATAAATAGTATAATGTTATAACTTCTGAAATAACTAAAGAACTGAATTCAATTTCTCTTTAAACCCAAATTCATTATTAAAAGGTTGCAGTGTACCTACCGAAGTAAGCCCCTACTGTTGGACAGGGGAATGGAAAATGACAGAAACTAACCGCTTTGAAATGCAATTAAAGACAAGATTTCTAACCACTAAGCCTAAATGAGGAAGAGGATGAAAAATCAAAGCCCAATGAAAATGCCGGAATTCAAGTCACAATCAGACATGGAAATTTCTACATAGAAATTTTTTACATAGAGTAAAAAATAGTGGTGCGGTAAATATCCCCCAAAAGTAAAACCAGTATATATGCCTAGAAGAAATTACATCTAAATGTCTCAAGACTTTCTCTTAAAGACTGATTTACACAAAATTGATAGAAATAATTTCCAAAAACAAACTGTTGACAGTAAGAAACAGGAGAGGAAATCATTACCATGCCCTTTGGGAGCCTCAAACTAATGGATTTTGGCAAACCAGACACAAATCATATGGGATGACTCTGGATAAAAACCCGTCACTTTAGCCAACTGCATTATGATCTGGAGTTGGTTCTTCTCAAAATTATTAATAATGAAAAATACTTACACAGGATACACATGATTGCCAGGAAAAAAAATGTACTTCTTTGAAACAGTTTTTAAAACAACAAACCACCCGCAGAAACCACATGGGCACAAAATGAAACGACTCTGGTCGCTGATCTGTGGAGCATTTAAGCCCTCCCCAAGTGAAAGACTCAGCTTTAGACTCTATTTCTGGGACCGGCAGAACATCCATGGAAATACCTGATTTGGAGCTACCAAGAAAACAGTTCAAGTATACGTCTCCTGGCCTGAGCTTCAAGAGAAATGCTTTTCCCCAAGGAGATCCTTACAGTTTTGAGACTAATTTCATATAGATGTTTATTTTCTTCACAGTAAACCTCTAAATAAAGCTAAAATCTCTCAAAATAAATTTCATTCAAAGAATTTAGCATTTAATATTAATGACATATAAATTAAAACCTCCTGGAACTGTTGATTTAAAACCCAAAACTCCCTACAATCAGCAGCAGCAGCAGCATTAATATGTAAAAATACTCAATTTACCAAATTATATAATAATACCCTAGTGAAATGGTATTATTTCACTAGGTAAGCTTGAAAAGAGGAAGTAAATACAGAGGAAGGGACACTGCTTAGGGGAGAGGCAAAGGAGAAGGCAGGAGACGGCTGGCTCAGAGCTGCACTGGTCACTAGAAGCTGGGCTGGGTAAATTAAAAAGGTCAAGCGGCCTAGACAAAGGAAACCAAATGAAACCGGGAGTCAAACCAGTCCTGCACACAGCACTGCCTAGGGGGAAATTCAGACTACTTAGAAATTTAATTTTTGTACAGAAACATCAGCTAGGGTGCTAGATAATATTAACAGAAAACAGTTTATCTTGACCCTCAGCGAAACAAAAGAAAGAAAAAAAAAACACCCATTCCTTTAAATGAGTGGAAAAAGAAATCCTGTTTTGGCCATGGCCTACATTACATTGTCTCTACAACATATGAAATGGATACAATAAAAACCCAGCAGACTGCAAAAACTACATGTTTACATATACCGGCACGCATACTCCTCACCATGCTTTCAATTTCCTGACACAATGCCATAAAAATTGGGGATAGTTTCCCCTCTACTTTGGCTCCATGTAAGGTGCTAATGACTTTTCCCTTGGATAGGCTGACAGAGCTCAACTTGTCAAAGCTCGCATAACTTTGAAGAACACATATAATTTCCAGAAGAAAGAAAGAACGGAAAAATAGATGAGTTTCCAAGAGAAACAATTTTAAATTGTGCATATCTATAGTTCTTGTCCTTTAGAGATGATGTTACTAGTGGTATTTGTTACCACATGCATGAATCCTAAAAAGATCAAAGCATTGGAGCCATCTTATAAACTATAGTTTCAATAAGATAAAAAGGATAATAATATCAAGGATGGAATGAATGCCCTGGGCTTGTCAAGTAGTCAGAAAGAATACATATCTGAAGAAAGCTCAGATTAGACTCATTTCAGAAAATGAAAGGGAAACCCTATAACTATAATGAGGATTTCTAATTAAAATATGAAATCTGAATTAGAATAAAATAAAATTCATACACCAATATTCTTCATATTATTGTAGAGTAACTGTGTTTTCTAAATAGCTGCCGAGTACAATGATCTACTGTGGACATAAAAATGAGAAATTCTAGTTTCTCAAGGTTTACGAACAGCAAGAAGGGATGCATCTAAGAGACAAGGAAACTACCATAAAAATTATGTATATTCCAAGTGTATAAATTTTATTCAATAATTTAATGACAGTTTAGGAGGAGAAACTTTACTTTTTGTAGATTATAAAGTATACTTCGTAAAGTATAAAGTAGAATGAGATATAAAAATAAAGTACTCACTTCCTAAATATTACCAGTAGTTTAAACACAGACATCGTGACTACCGCCCACTCCTGGAGCATCCACTATTTTGTGTGCTGTGGTTATCTCAAAGTAAAAGTAGGGTAAAGGTTAGAAGGAAAGTTTAATTTACAATATACAGATAACATTCTACTTTCAGTAAAAATGAAGACATAGGGACCAGATTTAACCTTCCAAATAAAACAAATAAAAATCCAAACAAAATATACGAAAAAAGGTTTTCAGATATTGAACAACAAGCAGCACCGAATTACCATTCCGAAGAGGAAGTAAAAAAACAAGGCAAGCATTGTAGCTGCCCAGCTTACAACCTGCAGGCAGCTCACAGGCCACAGACATGGTAGGAGAACCCAAGCACAAGTGGCCCCTCTCAGATTTGAGGGGGCAGAGCTAAAAGTCTGCGAGGCACCTGGCACTCGCAGGGCCAAGAATCTGAGAAGAGAGAACCACACGGAGTGAGAATTCCAGAGCAGAAAGATGTGTGCAAGTCTTGGGTTAAGTACTAACAAGCACACACGAGAGAAAAGTATACAAGGACAAGAGAAGAAAAACAGAGTGAGCAGACAAGACAACATCTGGAGCTCACACACAGTCGGTGATAGTTCACGTTCTACTCCATTCGGAGTAGATAGATCTCGAAATACTTAGAGTATTCAGCTGAATCCTTGGGAGAGCATCTCCTTATTAGTGGGACTAAGTAAGACCTAGAACAAAAGGATATTTTGAACCCACACTAACAAATCCTAAAAAAATATGCCTCAAAATAGTCCAACTGATTCCATGTAACTGAGAAACACAAAATGCAGCACTATTTGAAATACAACAAATTCAGCAACCAGCAAGTTAAAATTCAAAATGCCTTAATTCAATCAAATATTAAAAGGCATACAGAAAATCAGTACAATGACCTATAATCAGGAGAAAACTATTCAACAGAAACACAGAAATGAATGATGAAATTAGCAACAAGGATATGAAAAGAACTATTATAAATATGTTTCATATGTTTAAGAAGGTAGAAGAGAAAAAAACCATAATGGTGAGAGAGGTCAAAGATATGAAAAAGATTCAAATGGAACTTCCAGAGAACTTCTTAAAAATATAAAAGAAAAAGAAATACATAAGATGGGTTAACAGCACGTTAAACACTACAAGAGACAAAATCATGCATGAAGTTAAAAAAGGTAATTATTATTATTCAAAATAGAGAAAGAAACAAAAAATACTAGGAAAAAATGTGGGATGAGATCAAGTAGTCTAAATTGAGTGTAATTGGAGGCCCAGGGGAAAAGGAGGAGGGGCATAGAAAAAATATCTGAACAAATACCACTGAAAATCTTCCAAATTTCTTGAAAACTGTAAACCCAGTGATCCAGAGATCTAAACGAAAACCAAGTAATATAAACATAAGGAAATTATACAAATGCGTATCATATACTATTGTGAAAAACTAATAAAAAATGTCTAAATAAGCCACAAAAAAGAACACAGTACATACAAAAGAAATAAAATAATAAAAGCAGACTTCTTGCTAAAAAACATGTAAGCCAAAAGACAATAAAGAGATATCTTCAAAGTACTGAAAGGTTAAAAATAAATGGTAGCATATAATTCTTTGCCCAGAGAAAATATCTTTAAACCTGAATGGGAAATAAATATATTTTTCCAGACAAACAAAAGCTGAGAGAATTCTTTGCCAACAGACCTACACTAAAACAAATACTAAAGAAAGTTCTTCAGAGAGAAGAGAAATGAAATCAGACTCTTATTTGAATCTGCACGAAAGGAATCAGGAGTACCAGAAATGATAAATACATTGATAAATATAAAACATTTTTAAAGTAACTGACTATAAAAAGCAAGAACAGTAACAATGTATCATTGACTTTATAGAATACGTAGAAGTAAACTAAATCATATCTGTATCACGATGAGAGGAAATGAAAGTATGATGCTATAAAGTTCTTACACTGTATATGAAATAGAATGTTATTTAAAAGTAGACTGACAAGTTAAATATATATGTAGCGCAATTAATTGATTAGTATACACCTGGGAAGTCCATAATGAGCATAAAATGAAATCATTTAAATCAAATAAACAAAAAGCCTCAAACCCTTTTCCATAAGATAGGAAAAGACCAAAAAAACAGCAGGAGGGAAAAATGGATAATAAGTAGCAAAATGATATATTTAAACTCAACAAACTTGATAATAACATCAGTGGCATAGAGCAACTTGTCATATGTCTGCTGGCCAACTGTGTGTCCTCTTTGGAGAACTGTCTGTACAGTCCTTTACCCATTTTTTAATTGGATGGTTTGCTTTTTGGTGTTGAGTTTCATAAATTCTTTATAAATTTTGGATATTAACCCCTTATCAGATAGATTTGCTGTGCAAAAACTTTTTAGTTTGATGTAGTCCCATTTGCTTATTTTTAATTTTGTTTCCCTTGCCTGAGGAGGTACAAGGGGGGAACCAAAAAAAAATGAAATTTATTTATAAAAAATTGTGTATTTACTCTTACATGTTTAAACTTCAATCACCTTCAAAGTACTCTCTACTTGATGCAACACACCTGTTGAGACATTTTTTCCACTGCTCAAAACAGTTTTCAAACTCACTGATTTTGATGCCTTTTACTGTATCTGCCATTTTTTGTTTCACCTCTTCCACAACGGCAAACCGTTTCCCTTTGAGGATTTTTTTCATCCAGGGAAACAAAAAGAAAGTTGGTCAGGGTAAGATCAGGTGAACAGGGAGGGAGAGGAATGAAGGTCATGAAGTTTTTGGTCAAAAACTGCCGAACACTCAGCACAGTGTAGTCAGGTGTGCTTGTAAATCACTCATCATGAAATGGGTAAACATAGTGAGTCTTCAAAAAAAGTTCAGTGAAGCTGAATGCAGCCTCTCCCACCACCAGCTGGTACACTGATACAGATAGGTTCCTAGAACACTCACCTAGCAGGGGAAGACTATACTACAATGGGCCCACCTTCCAGAAGATCATTCTGGGTATTTTGGGGTCTGCACTTATATATCAGAAAAGAATATTGCTACAAGCAATGTCCAAGATTTTACTGCTTACGTTCTCTTCTAGGATTTTTATGGCTTGGGTCTAACATTTAAGTCTTTAATCCATTTTTATTTTGTTCTCTTTTTAAAGATTTTATTTATTTATTTATTTTTAGAGAGTGAGGAAGGGAGGAAGAAAGAGAGGGAGAAAAACATCAACGTTTGGTTGCCTCTTGTGCACCCCCAACCAGGGACCTGGCCCACAACCCAGCCATGTACCCTGACTGGGAATTGAATCAGCGACTCTTTGGTTCACAGGCCAGCACTCAATTTACTAAGCCACACCAGCCAGGTGATTTTATTCTTGTGTGTGATGCAAGAAGGTGGTCTTGGTCCATTTTTCTGTGCGTAGCCATCCAATTTTCTCAACATCACTTATTGAATAAACTATCTTTAGCCCATTGTATGTGCTTGCTTCCCCGGTCAAATATTGACTATTTAGTGTGGGTTTATTTTGGGGCCCTCTCTTCTGTTCCACTGATCACCTATGTGTCTATTTTTATGCCAGTACCATGCTTTTTTGATTACTATAGCCTTATAGTTTAATATTAGGTAGCATGATTCTTCCAACTGTGTTCTTTCTCAAAATCACTGTTGCTATTTGGGGCATTTTGTGGTTCCACACAAATTTTTTAAATACTTGTTCTAGTTCTGTGAAATACATCTATTGGTATCTTCATATGAATTGCTTTGAATCTGTAGATTGCTTTGGGTTGTATGGACATTTTAACAATGTTAATTCTTCCTAGCCATGAACACAGTATGTACTTCCACTTATTTGTTCCTTCAACTTCTTCAGTGTCTTATAATCTTCCAAGTTTAGATCTTTTACATCCTTGGTTAGATTTATTCCTAGGTATTTTATTATTTTGAAGCAATTGTGAATGGGATTGGTTTCTTAATTTCCCTCTCTGACAGTTCATTATTGGCATATAAAAATGCAACTGATTTCTGGATATTAATTTTGCATCCTGGCACTTTACTGAATTCATTTATCAGTTCTATAGTTTCTTGGTAGAATCTTTAGGGTTCTCTATGTACAGAATCATGTCATCTGCAAATGATGTCCAGTTTACTTCTCCCTTTCCAATTAGGATGCATTTTAATTTCTTTTTCTTGTCTGATTGTTATGGCTAAGACTGCCAGTGCTACATTGAATAAATGTAGATGGTGTAAACAACCATATTAAAAAGGAGAGACTGTCAGACTGAATAAGAAGGTAGAAGAAAAATAACCATGATGACAAGAGATGTCAAAGATATGAAAAAAATTTTATTTTGGCTATGACAACAAAAAAAGATAAAAATGAAGATATACCATGCAAACACAAATCAAGAGAAAGATGAAGTGGCTATATTAGTATCAGAAAAATGAGTCTTCAGATCAAAGAATATTACTGGGGACAAAGAAACAGATTTCATAATAAAAAAGAAGTGACTTTATCAAGAAGACATAACAATCCCAAATGTGTATGCATCTATAGCTGGAGATTTCAACACTCCTTTCTAAGTAAATGATAACATAAGCAGAAATAAAATGAGTAAATACTAGTATATAGAAGACTTGAGCAATATGAGCAACCAACTTAACTTAACATTTCTGAAAAACACTATCTAGCAAGTGATGATTTGGCATTTTTTCAAGTGCACACAAAACATTTAGAGATAGATACTATTTTGAGTCCTTAAACAAGTCTCAACTGATTTTTAAAACTGAAATCATATAAAGTGTCTTCTCTAAGCACAGAAGAAATATATTAAAAATCAATAAAAAAATCTGGAAATTCCTTCAAAAACCTGAAAATTTAACAACGTACTTCTAAATAACCCATTGTGAATCACAAGAAAATTGATGGATAGTTTGAAGTGAATGTAACTGAAAATACAACGTATCAAAATTTGGAGGATGCAGCTGCCACAGTGCTTTGAGGAAAATTTATAAACACATAAGAAAACAAGAAAGGATTCAAATAAGTGACTTAAGTTTTCTCCTGAAGAAACCTGAAAATGTGGAGCATATTAAACTCAAAGCCAGCAAAGGAAAGGACATAAATAAGAACAGAAATATTTAGGTAGGAAATATAAAAACAGACAAATTAAAGAAAAAGATGATTCTTCCCACATATCAATGAAATTAATAAACCTCCACACTAAATGACAGCAAAAAAAGAAAAATTACAAAAATTACCAATAGCTGGAATCGAAGAGTTTCGATATCAGTATATTTCCAGAAATTACACAGACATTAAAAGGATAATAAGGGAACATTATGAAAAACCTTTGGCAGTAATTTTAAATATTTATATGAAATGAATAAGTTCCTTAAAGACAAAAAAGTTCCCAAAGTTACTCTATAAAACTAAATAAATTGACTATATTTGGATCTATAAAGGAGTTGATTTCAGTTAAAAATCTTTCCACACACACACAAAAATACTTCAGGTGACAAAGGCATTACTGGAGAATTCTATGAGAATCAAGAAAGAAACATGAATTTTTCAGAAACTCAGAAAATAAAGAAGTGACTGGTATTTGGTTTTATTTTGATATCAAAACCGGACAAAGACATTATGAGAAAATAAAAAATATCCCATATTAATATATTACCATAGATGCAAAAAGCAGTAACAAAGTTTTAACAAATCAAATTCAACAATATGTTAAGAATATTAATGTATCACAAAAAGTAACTTTTATCCAGGAATGCATGTTTAGTTAAGTATCTGAAAATAAATCAACATAATTCACCCTTTAAAAAAAAGATCATTTCAATGAATGCAGAAAAAATTGGCAAAACTCAAAATTCATTCATAAGAAAATTTCTTAGCAAACAAGAACTAGAAGGAAATGTCCTCAATCTGAAGGCTATTATAAAAAGAAAGGTGAAGAGAGTGGAGGGGAGGCAAGGGGAAGGGAAAGGACAAGAGGGAGGGAAGGGGAGGGGAGAAAAGAAAAGAAATTCAGCTAACATTATATTTAATGGTCAAAAACTAATGCCTTTCCTTCACTCTAAGATCCTGAAAAAGTCCAAGATGCATGCTCTTACCAGAGGGGCCAGTGTAGTAAGACAAGAAATAGAATAAAAGGCACACAGATAAAAAAAGAATTGAAACTATCCTCAGTCACAAGCAATGTGACTACGTAAAAGATCCCAAGGATTCTACTTAAAAAATTACTTGAAGAATACAAAGTTAATATTAAAAAATAAATTGTATTTTATATATTAGAAGCTAATAACTGAAAATTAAAATATGCAATACCAATTACAATAGCATGAAAAGTCTGAAATACTTTGGGACAAATTTAACAAAACAAGTACAAGACATACATATGGGTCAGACAATTAAGTATTTTTCTAATTCTCTTCAAATTGATGAAAAGATTTAATACAGGGTCTGGCAGAAGTAACGCCTGCTTAAGTGCAGTTGGTAGGGTAATAGTATAGGTGTAATTATTTATAGTTTTAACTTGGACATTTCACCTAAATGTCATTCGATGTGATTGAGCATAATATTGTTGCTACAGAATTACATGCTTATGATTTTGTAATAAAAAAGGGGCATTATTTCTGCAGGAATTTGCATAATCCTAATCAAAATTTCAATAGGCTTTATTGTTGACATTGTCAAACTATTTATGAAATATGCATGAAAAAGAAAAAACCTAAATAGTCAAAACAATTTTGAAAGTCAAGAAAAAAGTTGACTCACACTACATGACTATCAATCTTACTATAAAGCTAGAGTAAATCCAGATAGTGTAGTAAGAATACAGTCCAAAAATAGACACACAAACATGTTGCAAAGCTCCCAAGATAATAAAATGAGGAAAGAATAGATTTTTGAACTGTTGCAGAATAATGCACCTTGACCCTTACATTGTATCACACAAAAACGAAATTAACTTGAAATAAGCCTTAACCCAAAACTACAAAACTTCTAGGAAAAAACAATGGAGAAAATCTTTGAGACCATGCCCGAGGATATGTTGATTTGAGAGAGAGAGAAACGTTGATTTGAGAGAGAGAGAAACATCGATGTAAGAGAGAAACATGGATCAGTTGCCCCAACTGGGGATCTAACCCACAGATCGAACCCGCAACCTAAGTATGTGCCCTTATGGAACCCACAACCTTTTGGTGTATAGGAGAATAATCCAATGAACTGAGTCCCATGCCCAGAGCTCTGCCTTACACTTTAAAGTTTATGTCATGCTTTTGTCCCTTTGTCCCATTATTTTTTCAGATTGCTACACAACAAAATGATTCCATACTGCTGAGCTTTTTTTCCCCCAAGCAATAAACAAGGGCATTAGCTCAGCCTGTCCAGGGTTGACTTGACCCACACTTACTTTTCCTCATTATGCTGTTGGTAATCTAGTCGTTGAGATCCTAGAGTCCCTTGACGATGTGGGTCAAATTCACATTTCCAGTATCACATTCTGTCTCTTCCAGCCATTCTGAAACTTTTGATATTCTTCTTTGCTCAGAACAACAGTTCATTAACAAATACTAATTTTTTGACTGGCTTACTGTCTTCAACTTCTCAAATACATGGAAAAATATGAAGCATACATGTAACTACGAATATGATTAGGTAGTTGGTTCAAAATTGCTATTTCAGAAAATTTCCTTAAAAAAATTCCAAGAGCTACACACAATTCAAATATGTACAAACTTGGTTGATGTGCTAACTACTACTACACTGGGATACTACAAGGACACAATGAATTGGAGGACCTCAGTACTCCTGGGCAATTTAATCTGAAACGTGTACATACAGACAAGTGTGTGTTTATCAATTATGTGTCCTGGTCTGCGCTAAGATCACTTCTGTCAATATCAAAATACTACCATCTCAATCCTTTTCATGTGTTCCCTTAATGCAGGGACATAATTTTCTTATCACCAGAGAAATGTATACGAACTGTGAGTAATCTGAAGCAATGGTAATGATATGAACAAAGTGCAATTCTCCTAAGTATTGGTTCCTTCACTATCCTTATTACAGATTCCCTGATGCTTACATTTGCTTCACAATATCCTCAAAGGTCGAAACTAAAAATCTTTTATAAGTAAAGCAGCATTCTATGTACATCTCTTACATGACTTTCTCTCTCAACATATGCATACACACATAATAAATTTCCATTTCAGTTACACAGTAATTATAACAGCAATGCTGTGACCAATTGCCCATTCTGTTATTTTA